>BPTQ01000008.1:340852665-341181214 GCA_019973895.1 Chrysanthemum seticuspe | reverse complement strand
GATCCATATCTGTCGGTGAAGATGACGGCTCTAGGGGTGTCAAGGACTTTGTATTCTCGATGAAATTCATGCCCAGTTGCATTCCATTGAGGACTTGTAAGGTTGATCCTGGTTTGGTAGCTTTCAATGCCAAGCTGGAAGTCCTCAACTCGTTTTCGAATGACTAAGCCCCTGATCCAAAGAGTGACAGCTGCAGAGAGGGCCTTTTTCTCACGTACAGGTAAGTGCTCAAGGTGTCCTTGAAGATTTAAGAGATAGAGATCTTCGAAATCATTTGGCAAAAGATGTTTGAAGTCGTTCTCTTCAATAGTATACACTTTGAAGTCAGCTCTTTTAAGGACAATCTTCTTCAAGTACTCATATCCATAGATAGGGAAGATCTCTACACTAACAACACTTAAGATTTGCAGCTTTGATCTGACATCATTGCGTCTTTTATCAGCACCATGTCTTTCGATGTAGAACTTCTTCTTTTTGAACCACCAGTGAGAAATACCATAAGAAGCTGCAATATCATACTTTTGTTCTTCATTTGCCCAGAATTGATCAGGAACCATCTGCTCAAGCCCCTGATCAGAGTAGGTTGCAGCTTTCATCTTTGATATTGATAGAGCAGGTCTTCTTTCAGCAGAGCGAGCTAACAGATAGTCCAAGTCGTGATTGAAGAAGAATTCTGCCTGAATGGTTATCTGATCAGGCTCACCACCAAGAGGAAGAGATTTGTTGACATTGAAGCGACTGATTTGCACACTGACTTGGTCATTCAGCATCTTATGGCATTCTTCCATCTGATATTGAAGATGATTTGCATCAGAATGGAAGACTTTGACAATTTCGTAAGCTTGTCCTTCTAGATCTCTTGGAGTTATGGAAGAGATACTCTTCCGCTCACAAAACCATTTAATAAAACTTCCCATATCACCAGTGTAGTGCAGAAGAGAGTCTTCAGTTGGAACTTCATAATTATTCGTGATAACTGATGCCCAATTGTTGTCAGGAATCATAGAGTCAGACTCTGGGATGGTCCATGTGGGTTCTGGAGAAGGAGGTCTATCTTCCACAATGCAGCTTTGAATTGTGTCTCTAGAAGGTGCTACCCTGGATGTGCTAGTGCGATTCCCAGCCATGTAAGTGTCAAACCAATCTTCTGATGGCTTTGGAATATGCTTTGTCGACGCATCATCTTCATCTGGTTCTGAGTCAGCCATGACCTGAGATTCTTCGTTAACCATTTGATCATCAGGAATGAAGGTGGACGTGGATGTGAACCTTGAATCAACCGTCGTCCAGGCAGCAGATTTTTTCTGAGTACTCTGCTCTTTTGTAGGATCTGATTGACTAGAAGATTTTGGCGGTGATGATGGTGGTTGTGATGGAGGTGTGTTGGTTGTTGTAGAAGGATTACCAGATCCAGAAGTTCCAGCGCCCCCCGTTGGTGGTGGAGGTGGATCTTTGCGATCCTTTGTCAATGCTTCCATTACAATTGTTCTCCTTTTCTTTTTAGCATCTTTTTCTCCGACATCAATCTTGAACTGCTCATAATTGTCGAACTTAATGGATTCTTCAAGTGCCTCATAGAGTTTACTGTGAACCTCATGCTTGTCCTCTTCAGCCTCATACATCCTTTCACACAGAGCTGCCCTCATATCGGAGATGGGGAGGTCCTTGAATCGTCTAAGAAGTGGAGCCTCCATAGCCCATTCCACAGCATCCTTGACTTCTCCTTCAATAGCGGCAGTTACTGCTTCATTGAAGTTGAGGTGCTCTAATCTATAGACGCGATCCACCAGAGAATCAACAGATTTAGGAAGTTGCCTTTCCAGAGCATCTATCCTTTTAATGGTTTTATCCAGTAGTTGATCAGAGGTGAGAATCTGTGGAGGGGAAGCTGGTGGAGCCACTTCATCTGCAATTGTAATGACGGGTTCTTGATTTGGTGACATTGTTGGTGGTGTTTGTACAGTTGATTGAGTAGGTAAGGGAGGTGGAAGTGCAGTTGATAGTGAAGATGCAGTCATTGGAGGAATGGTTGACGTATCTTGCTGAATGCTGACATTATACATGGATTGTGCAGAATCTAAGGTTTTGTCATTAATGAATTGATCACCAAAAGAGAAGTCTTCATCAAGATTCTTAAGTGAAGATAGAGAGTTAGTAGACAGATTTGGTTCATCCATCTTCAAGGTCTCATCAGATCTTGTCTCAAGGTTCTCCTGTGAGCCCTTTTGTAACAGAGTGTCAACATTCAAGTCAGATTGAGTCTCACCAAGTGTAAGAGATTCCTTAAACGTTTCAGGCACCTTGACCACACCAGATTGTTCTTTTGCATGAGGTGAATCTGTTCTTCTCTTCAGCTCATATTGATTTGTGGTGCTAGAAGGAGATGATGAGATAGTTAAAAGCATGTGAGCAGCTTGTTCAGTTTCAACACTTGCAACTCCTTTACCCTTGTCAAGTGTAATTGGGGTTGTTTGTCGAGGTGGTTGAGCGGGTTCTCTTAACACAATTCCACCTACTGGAGCTTTCACATTCTGACTTTCAAGGCTTTGCTGAATTCCAAGTTGCAGATCAGCATCATCTTCATCAGTTAGCCTGGAAACATTCCTTGGTATCTCAATGTTCTCACCAATCTCCTTTTCCACTTTCTTCCTTTTTGCTTTCTGCTTCTTGGATGCGGTGTCAGACTGTTGAGACCTTTCACGTCTCCTTTTAGGAAGAGAGGCATAGGGTCCCTGTGAGGCTGACTTGGTCATGGGAGCATTTGGTTGTAGAGGAGAGGGTGTGACATCAGCAGAGAGTTTGGTTGCTCTTTTCATGTATTGCTTGAAGTAGTCCTTCTTCTTGATTTCTTCTGTGAGAAGACAATCAGGAATTGGCAATCCAAATACTTCTTTATCCGAACCTCTAGGAACATATTTCAGGTTTCCTAAAACAAATTCATCTTCTGCTTTGTGTAAAGTTGATTCAGACCTAGGAGTGAATTTATGAGTTTGTTGTAAGTACTGGATAACAAGCTTAGAGAATCTGATGCTGGGAATTACAAGCTTGTTCTGTTTCTTTCGGCCTTGAGCTTTGTTTTGGAAATTGATTCTGTCAGATATGAACGTGTTCATTGATAACGAAAATTCTTCCCAAATACGATCTGATACATTCACATCACTCCTATTAACGATTCCCCATAGGATTTGCAAGATAGGGATTCTCACTTTATCGAACCCTGATGTTTTGCCAGATAAGCATAAGTTAAGAATTGTTGTAATGGCTCTCCATGGTTGATACATGTGTCCAGTGATGATGTCAGATGCTCTTGAAATACTGTTCTGATAACCCAATCCAATTAGAAAGACAATCAAATCGTCAGCACCAGGTGGAGATTCAGAACGAAAGTCAGGGTTACATGGTGTGATTCCAAGAGCCTTGCTCAGAATATCAGAATCAATTGTGAACTCCATATCATCCAGCATGCAAGAGTATCGAGCTGTGATTTTGTCCCATTGAACGGTGTTCCAGAATTGTTGAATGTAAATGGTCGGAATTGAGCATTGCTTGGTAAGTGCTCCGAAGAAGTTTGTGTTTTTGAGGATGTCAATAGAGACTTTGAGTATCGGATTTTGTTGAAGCCTTTGTAGATCCACATAACAGTTGCTTTTTCCAATAACAGCCCATTGACTCCTGGGAAGGATTTCTTCGTCTGAAAGAACTTTGGATGATCCCGACGGGGTAGCGCTCTTTTCTGGGATTGAACTTGCCATTGATGTTCTGAGTAATCATACAATCAACAGTAATGAATGGGAACAGGTTAGATGATAAATGGTAAGTGAGACAACATTGAGAGCACCCTTATGACATAGAAGTAGTAACTCAGAAGGAGTCCCCAAAACACATACAGAGAAAGATAGAGTGGCATAGATTACAAATATATGACAACTTTTAAATATATGAGAACATTCATAATTGAGATATAACAATGAAGTACAGACATATAGATAAATAATTACATGACGAGCTTATAAGTGATTTAAAGGGCAAAAGAGTGCATTTCAAAGAGATCATGACATGAGTCAAGATACACATGTAAAAGTGATATAACACATATGTATGAGGCAAAAAGTAACATTTGGCAGTCGTGAGAGAAACCAAGTACCTTTTGCCTAAACAGAGATGTCATAACAGATTACATAGAGTATGTTGATTCAACAAGTCGAATTAGGAGATCCTAAGTGTTGTGAGAGTGAGATCATCTTTAGCACAAAAACCTTTAAACATTTTAATAATCCTTGACCCTAAGACTAATTTTCAACATGAAAGTGAACACTGTTGCAGACTTGTAAAGACAAGTCGTCATCTAGAGCCACAGACAAGTCGCTAAAAGTTTAGCACTCTAAGTCGCCATGCTAATTCGCTAGCATTTAAAGCCAAGTCGCCATGAACAGTAACAAAACCAAGTCGCTACAAAACTGTAAACTAAGTCGCTAATATTACTAACTCGCTAACTTGTGAAGACAAGTCGCTATGAACAGTAACACTACCAAGTCGCTACAGATTTGTTGACTAAGTCGCTAATGTTTCTAATTCGCTAACTTGTAAATACAAGTCGCTAACTACTAACTCGCTGACCAAGTCGCTAGAACTAATTCGCTACAGAAACGTAGTCGCTAATAGAGCGCTAACTCGCCATGAAGAACATTAAAGCTAAGTCGCTACCAAGAACATGTTAAGTCGCTATCAAGATCATTCAAAAATTCAACAGGCAAACCACCCAATCCACCAAACAATCATTATCCTTTCATGGTAACATATACAACAATCACAACATAATGCACCAACACTTAGAATATATGCAATCATAATAATCATCAACCCTTCGAACCTAAGAGGGAATCCAATCAGTCGCAGTACACGAGATGCATGTTCGAATCTGGTAAACGTGAAAGTTAGAAACACAACACAAACGCTTAAGAGAGCTAATATAAGAGTGATTCGAGACAAACCTCTTGCTAAGTCGCTAGGTAGAGCAATTATACGAAGAGAAGAAAAAACGAGAGAGAGAAAAAGGAAACTTGTTTGAGAAGAGATCAGGTAATACGCTAGGGGTATTCAAACTAACTTTGGCACTATGACACATTTGGTCCTCGTGGTTTTAGAATGAGAGGTAAAACGCTAGAGCAACACAACATTCACATATTAGACAAGTTTGGTCCCTATGGTTTTGAGGAAGGAGTGGTAAGATGCTAACACAGAATATAGACTAAGTCGCTAGCATAGATTATCACAATGATCAACATGAATCAATTAATCATTTAGACCAATAAGCATTTAATACTAGGCACTTAATACGAAGGTACACAATGATAATCCTATGAGCAAGATACGACCACAACCAACAAAAACCATAACCCGATAGTTACAGAGGCAAGACACGACCTCAACTTACTAACGAGCAAGCATTATAACCAGCACAGAAGCCAATGGCATAGGTAGTCAAGAAAAAACATATACACAATCTCCCCCTCAATCAAGTTCATCAAAGAACATTGATTGACACAAGTTTACCCCGATAAAATGGAAACAAGAATATTTCAATTGTTCGAACTTCATCTATGATCCCGTGCCATTATTGAATGACATTTCTAGGACTGTAGATGTTATCGATAACAGTGAAAATATTCTTTATTAGATAGGAAAAACGTGATAAAATTGTAAATTTAAAGAATTTAAACATGATATAAGAGAAATTTTTTTTTTAAAGTAACTTGATTTATACAAAGATATGGATGAACGAGTCCTGATTCAATGATGAATAGGAGTCAAAGTAAGTAGTGCATCAACTGTTGCACGCTATAGCTCCTGAATGAGCTATGTTCATTTCTGATGGGAACCAAGTCATGAAGTTCCTGATTGAGTTGAGCATTGTACCTGAAAAAGACTGAGAGCACATTGTACTGGAAGCACATGTAGATTTGTACATAGAAGAGTTAGTGACATGATTAGTCTCACATTTGGATGCATCACAGTATAATACAGACTTATCATTAATGGGGATCCTATTAGGCTCTACATTCTTGAAAAGTTTACCTGTAGGAATCCATTTGAGGCATGATCTAGGGATGTAAGTTCGTTTAAGTCCTGTAAACTTAAATAATCTACCAGTGGGAATCCATTTGAAGCCACAGTGAGTTGAACTAAATGAGTGCACACCCTTGTTTTGACTATTTGTCTTTTTGTGATCAGAGAATTTCTTAGGGGATTGATCTGTCAGACTATGCTTTGCATGAGACCTAGTTAAGCTTCTAGCATTTCTGATTTGTGGGTGATGTTCATTAGTCCTATGCTTGGGATTCATCATATCTGAACTAGGCAATGAAGTGACTGGTTTTGACAAAACAGACTTATTATCAACTTGGGATGTAAGCTTAGATTTCAATGGTTTAGCTCTTTCAGACCTAAAGGCATTAGGTTGTTTAATAACTGTTCGTTTCAAGTGGTTCTGAACAGTTGACTTTCCCAAAGTTGAAGGTTTTGCAAACTTAGTGTTCATCCTATTTCCAACATACTTCCTGAGCTCATTTTTTAGGGCAACAATATTGAAGCTCTTTTCCTGAATTTGTGCTTTGAGATCATCAATATCTTTTATCAAGAGGTTAGATTGATTGACTAACTTAGAGTTTGTTTCCTCAAGGTTCTTTCTTAAATGCTCATTTTCTCTTAGAAGGTTGGACACACATAGAGCTAGTTCAGAATTTCTAGATTCTAGTGTATCACTCATCTCATGACAGTCATATATATGGGCTTCTGAAAGAAGCGATTTCAGATTACTTATGGTCGAATCTTTGTCCTGAATCTGGGATTTTAACTGATTAATTTCAAAAAATTCTCTAAATTCTGGAAGTTCCAGATTACTACACTGTTTTTTTGCATAAAACATTTCATCCTTATGTTGTATTTCAATTTGCAAAGAGATACAGTGTTTTTCAAGAATTGAAAATTTGTTTGAAAGCTCATCATATACCCTTTTTTCAATCATGTTACTTGCATTAGATTCAGACAAAACAAAGATTGATTCCACATTGGTATGTTCAGGATAAGAGTCATGTACCTTTTTGTGAGAGTTTGTGTGATCAGATAAGTGTTCCTTGCTGATTGATACCTTTTCTGACTTTGAGAATTTGAGATCAGTGATGTTCTCTTCATCCTTTTCCATCACAACTGAGATTCTGCAAACAGTATCTTCTGCTGGTTCAACTGGAATGAAGCATGACACGTCATCATTGTTCCATGGACACTCTTGACACTCATTCAATTCCTTCAGCTTGTTATTCTCTTTTGCAGCTTCCTCGATGTATGTTTCCATATTACTCATAAGTTGAATAAATGAGTTTCTGAACTCATGAATTTCCATTCCCGTGTGCTTCTTGAAAGACATTCCAGTCATGATATTATCAAAATCTGAGGAGTATTCTTCCCGGGTAAGTGGATGAAATTGGTTGAAGATGGTTTGGAGAGCAGCATGAGAATCATCAGTTGAGAGCTTTTCTTTGGTAATTTGAAACCTCAGTCGTTCTAGGTTAAGCAAAACAGTTCTTGTTAAAGTGGGAAAATCCTGACGAAGGATGGCACAACTTGTTCGATCCATGGTTGTGGATAAGAGTAATTTGAGAAGCTGACTGAGATGTTGAAACGGCTCACTGGTGCATTCCACATTCTTAGCATCATCTGAAGACATTAAGAGTGACTTATTTGAGTTGTTCTGATTGATCGATACAGAATCATTAAGTGTGTGGCTTTCAGATAGGCATTCTGTTTCACTATTCTGTGCTGTGTCATAGAGAGCAAGTACTTTAGTGATTAAAGGATCCGTGATGACTGACATTGTGTTATTATGAATTACTCCCCAAGTCTCTAGAGAATTAGAATCAACTCGCTACCAACAAAATAGCACTAATCCCAAGTCGCTAGAAGATATTACACCAAGTCGCCAACACTTAATTCGCTACCACGCCAAGTCGCTAGAGTTCCAAGTCGCTAGCCAGATGTAAGTCGCTAAGTAGTAACTCGCTAACACTCAAGTCGCTAGCAAAATTTCGGCAGCAATTCGCTACTCAAGTCGCTAACGATGCAAGTCGCTAAAGAGCAACTCGCTACAGACCAAGTCGCTACCACCAAGTCGCTAATCGTAGTGGAGAGTCCACTACTTGTACTTTAACTCGCTAGATCTAACTCGCTAGATTTAACACTGTAACTCGCTACAATTTTGTGAAGCAAGTCGCTACGAAGAAAATTATCCGTGAACTAAGTCGCTAGCATGAAAAACCATATAAACATCACTTTTCAATCCAAAAACAACCCAACCAAGATGATTCAAGCTTACCAAATGAAAACCTAAACACTTGTGATGATTCTAAACATAAAAGTACCAACAAAATTCAAACTTTAACACAAGAAATCAACCAAATGATGCAAAAACCACTAAACTTTTTCAAACTCAAAAACCACCTAAAAACCACTATAAATCCAAAGATGTGCAAGATATGATCTAACCATGGCTCTTGATACCAATTGTAAGATATAACTTTTCACATACACATCATAACCTTAACACAATGAGCACATAGATGGTTTTAGAGAGAGAAAGAGTGGGACATTCTAGTGAGAGAAACTTGTGGAATATTAGATTACCAAAGAACATCCAACCCTCTACCTTGCAAGGTAGAGGGTATTTATAGGTTACAAATTAAACAACCTCCTGACGGCCTGTGGATCAGGGATACAGTGGGTAAAGACCCGTCCTTCCTCCACGGTGTTGCGCTAAACTATTTTACGCTACTGACTAACTTACATAACAACATAAATGAGTAACTAACGATTAGTCTACGAGCTAACTTATGCTAGATAATAGTTGGGGTGACCGACTCTTCAATACTGGAATTTTCTAATTCCTAACATAGGGTTTAAAACCCTAAAATACTGTACAAGACACCTTAGGTTCGGTTTTAGGTTTTCACTCCAAAAAGACTCTCTTAAAAACTGAAAAATTCGGATTCTATATATAAGATTACATATGCGACGGCGTCACCTTATGTTTCGTGACGCCGTCGTGTCGCCGTCATTAGGGTTTCGTCTTGGCCACGTTAACCTTGCGACGGCGTCACCTTATGTCCGTGACGCCGTCCTCTTCAGCTTCTGACGTCGTCTGGATTGCATCTAGGCCGTCTGAGTAGCGACGGCCTACTCTTTTACAACTGGACGTCATCACTTGAAAATACGAGTTTTGGGTTCTGAACCGTCACAAAAATCCTCGGACGGCGTCGCAATTAGCACCTGACGCCGTCACCTTCTATTTTCAGCAACTGTGAGTGTCTCGATTTTGACTTTGGCCATTTTCTTCATATATTCGCGCCTTTTCGTCCAAATAAGTGCCATTCCAGCATTTTGCCTTCAAGAGACCTAAAAAGTGAAAAGGAACGATATTAAGCAATAACGGATACAAAAGTGATCAAATAAGGACTAAAACGACCCCTCAAAAATGGTACCTTTTAAAACCTTATCAGTATACTTTCTTTCCAAAAAGAGTCAGGCAGCTGATACTATAATGTCATTCATCAGGAACATTGAAAACCAGAATGACATTACAGTAAAACAAATCAGAACAGACAATGGCACTGAGTTTAGAAATGAAGAGCTTGAGAATTTCGGTGATGAAAAGGGAATCTCCTAAAAATTTTCATCTCCTTACACCCCTGAACAAAATGGAGTGGCTGAAAGGAAAAACAGAACTCTCATTGAGGCTGCAAGAACCATGTTAAATGGCTCAGCCCTCTCAAAGCATTTCTGGACTGAAGCAGTCAAAATAGCATGTTACACTCAAAACAGGTCAATCATTGTCAAAAGACATAACAAAACCCCTTATGAGATATTCAAAGGTAGACTTCTTGATATCAGCTACTTTCATGTGTTTGGATGTCCTGTGTTCATTCACAATCACAAGGATCATCTAGGAAAGTTTGATGCTAAGGCTGATGATGGATACTTTCTAGGTTACTAACTGATCTCCAAAGCCTTCAGGGTATTTAACACAAGGAGACAACAAGTTGAGGAAACCTTTCATGTCACCTTTGATGAGAGTTCTGAAAGCATCAGGTTCACCAACACTTCAGTAGAAGAAATAGGAATTGATAACTCATCAAGATATCCTCCTGATGAGTATAACACTGAAATCAATTCCTCATATCAAACTGATGCTGACATCTCATATTATGTCTTACCCCACAACCTTCCTCAACCAATCATCAGTGAATTCATTGATAACCAATCAGTCCCCACTGGGATAGGTTATACTGAACCAGATGTTCAGGAACCTGTGATTCAAGAACCCCAACCTGAACAAGACATCTCAATAGATGATCTTAATGATTCTTTGGCTCCTGCACCTGAACTCACTCCTGAGTTTCTAGTGACCTCTTCAAGCTCAGATCATAGACCACAAAGTAAGTGGACAAAATCTCAGGACATTGAGCTTGTAAACATCATTGGTGAACCCACTGAGGGCATGCTTACAAGAAGCATGGCTGCTAAACTAACTGCAGCTTCAGCTAATGAATGTCTATATGCTGATAACCTATCAAAAATAAACCCAAAAGTGTCACTGAGGCTTTAAAACACCCAAGCTGGGTTCAGGCCATGCAAGAAGAACTTCAATAGTTTGATAAAAACAAGGTCATGACCTTGATCACATGTCCTCAGGATGTCATAGTCATAGGAATGAAGTGGGTTTTCAGAAACAAAACTGATGAAAACGACACTGTCATTAAAAACAAAGCCATACTTGTAGCCAAAGGTTACAGTCAACAAGAAGGCATTGACTATGATGAGACATTGCTCCTGTTGCAAGAATGGAAGCCATCAGGATCTTCCTTGCATATGCCACCTACATGAACTTCAAAGTTTACCAAATGGATGTAAAAAGTGCATTCCTAAATGGTGAACTCAAGGAAGATGTGTATGTTCAGCAACCTCATGGCTTTGAGAGTAGTGAATTCCCTGACTATGTCTGCAAGCTTGATAAAGCCCTTTATGGACTAAAACAAGCTCCCAGGGCATGGTATGAAACTCTCTCAGCCTTCCTGATTCAAAACAAGTTTGTCAGAGGAAAGATAGACAACACATTATTTATCTACAGGACAAAACATGATGTAATACTGGTCCAAGTATATGTTGATGACATCATCTTTGGCTCAACAAACTACACTCTCTGCAAATAGTTTGAAAAAATGATGACAAAGAAGTTTGAAATGAGCATGATGGGTGAACTCACATATTTCCTTGGACTACAAATCAGGCAAACTGATAAAGGAATCTCCATTAGTCAAGAGAAATACACCAGAAATCTCTTGAAGAAATATGAGATATCTGACTGCGCCTCAGTGAAGCACCAATGGTCCCTCCTAACAATCTTGGACCTGATCTCACTGGAAAATCAGTCAACCAAACTCATTTTAGAGGGATTGTTGGCTCACTGATGTATCTTACTGCTTCCAGACCAGACATACAATTCTCAGTCTGTCTAATAGCAAGATATCAGTCCAATCCTAAAGAATCCCACCTCAATGCAGCCAAAAGAATACTCAGGTACCTGAAGGGAGCCCCAAGCCTTGGACTCAATTATCCAAAGTGCTTAGGGTTTGATCTCAAAGGGTATTCTGACTCTGATTATGTTGGCTGCAACATGGACAGAAAAAGTACCCCAGGGTCCTGTCAATTTCTTGGAGGAAAACTGGTTTGTTAGAGTGCCAAAAAGCAACAATCAGTGGCTACTGCAGGATGCTGTGCCAATGTTTTATGGATGAAAAGTCAACTCAATGACTATGACCTCCACTACAAAATGGTACCCATCTTCTGTGACAACACCCGTGCCATTGCAATCTCCAACAATTCTGTCCTTCATCAAAGAACCAAACACATCGATATCAGATATCACTGCATCAGGGACCACATAATGAAAGGAGACATAGAGCTTCATTTCATCCCTACTGAATATCAACTTGCTGATATCTTCACCAAACCCTTGGATGAACCTACCTTCAGGAGACTGAAAGCTGAATTGGGAATGCTAGACATTGAAAGTCAGTTATCTGAAAACCAATCTCCGTTAGTTTTCTCTGAAATGGTTCCTCCTCCCTGAACGAAACCCATAAACAATCCTCTCACTGAATGAGTAAGACTCATTCAGGGACCCTGACTCTAGATATTGAGCATTGAATGAGTAACTAAATGCATCAAGTATTAGTTACTTAAATGTCCTAGGTTGGAAATCACACCAATTAAATATTGGAATATATGTCTTTGTATCTTACTGTCAAGGGTCACTCATACTCACCTCATCCCACTTGGCATTAAATGCCTCCTCTCACATAAAATATCCCATGGATATTTTCTTACTTCAAAAGTGCACTTTTACTGTACACTGCAACTGTTTCCTTGAAAAACTAGATTTTACTGCGGGTAGTGGAGTGGTGGCATTAAATGTGGAAACTCGAAACGTTTTCAAAAACCGACTTTACAAATCCACATTTTTGCACAAACTACCCCTCTCATCACTCTATAAATACCCATCACAAAATCCTTAAAACATACACAAAATATTTCTGCTAACAAAACTCTGTCAAAATCTCTTTCAAACCCAGAAATCTTTGTGTTCTTCAAATCTTTTTCTGACAAACCTTCTCTGTAAACATTTACAAAATTTTTTCATCACAAACTTGAGAGATTTAAAAATCTTTTATTGTTCTAGTTCAAACATCTTTCAAAACCCTAAAAATCTTCTAATGAAAATGGCTAGAACACAATCTCTCTAGTTTGCACCTAAGTGGGTAGGGGATCTTAGCAATGTTGAATTTAAAACAAATAATGTCATAAGCAATTTTGAATTCCCTCAAACTGTCCCAGCCTATAAGGACATTATGAAATTTTGGTTTAACTGCCCACTAAAAAAAGGCCTTTGTTCAGTGTCCCTCAATTGTATACCAAAATCTCCTCATGGAGTTTTGGGCTACTACAGTCGCCTAGACCCGACACCCGCAACTAATGAGACAGACCTAAGACCACTCAGGGAGTATCTCATTAAGTTTAGTCTGTTTAATGGGGAAAGATTAGTCACCCTGGATTACAAAACTTTTTGCACCTCAACAGGGTTATAATACAATAAGGGAGTTTATGTCGCCCATCCTGAACCCTCCATAGTGAAGGATGGGTTAAAAAAAATAGTTTTAGATCCAAAATTTTTGGACAAGACCCTAGTCACCAAAAACTCATTTCCCACGGCTTGGAAGCTCCTGTTTACATTTGTGATTCAGGTTCTTGGTGGGAACCACTCATCAACTGAACAAGTTAACTCTATTCAGTTGATGATGGCTTACTGTTTGATGAATGGGGTCAATGTCGACATTGGGGAGATCATTTACAGTGATCTCGTAACCAAGCTACTGAGCAAAACTAGGATGAAATACATTTCGTATCCTAGGTTTGTCTCATGCACTTTGTAAGTGTTACTGGGTTGCAATTACCCTCAGGAAGAAAATTTTGGTGCTATACCTGGTATCCTGAGTCAATCTAATTTTCAAAAAGACCCATCCCAAGTCACTGATATTGTATTGACGGCCCATATGATTGTTGTAAACGATCAGAGGGATTCAGTGTCTCCAAACCCTGCTCCTAAAAAGAGAAAGGGGAAGTCTCAGACTGGGACTAATCAGTGTCTCCAAACCCTGCTCCTAAAAAGAGAAAGGGGAAGTCTCAGACTGGGACTAAGACCAAACCCAAGTCTCAGGGCCCTGAGGCTTCAGGAACACTGGCCAAAAGGCAAAGAAGACCTAAGACTGATCTGACACCCACTGGAGGCTAATCATCATCTACCCCGGTGACAACGAAGGATACTGATACATCAAAATCAGTGCCCTTGGTCCCAACTACTACTCCCCAAGATCCAGAGGGAAACATACAACCCGCTGGTAGGGGAGCGCCTTCCACTTCGCCCAATGATGACATTAGCAAATCACAGCCTTTGTCTGAGGGCACACTGAATGATCCCAAAGACTCAGAGGGAACTAAACAACCCGTTGATAGGGATATCACTGTCACTGACTCCGCTAAAGGCACTGGGAAATACCCATCAGTGTCTCAGGGGTCTCTGGGGGACAAAGGCTCGGAGGGAAAGAAAAAACCCGCCGATATGGAACCCGTCACCAATCCTGACTCCAGAGAAGACACTAGGAAACACCCATCAGCGTCTGAGGGGTCAAAGGGGGACAAAGACTTAGAGGGATTAATACCAGCCGCTGATACGGAACCCATCACCCCCACTTTGTTAACTATTGCTGATGTTGCTGAGATACTCTTTTCTGATGAAGAACATATTGAAAGTGAAGATGAAATTTTATCAGCTGGAGAAGAAGTGGACCTGAAGTTCAATCTTAACAAGAACCTCAGCCTGATCCACAGGAGCATAATGAGTCACCATTTCAACCTGAAGACAATGACTCTGACTCCTCTTCCTCCAGTTCTGGTGAATTCAGCCGATATGATAATATTCTTACAGTCACTGAAAGGCAGCTAGTTATGTGGATCTGTTAGGATTTAGTAAATCCAGATTATAAAGAGTCGGTCACCTCAAGTATATGTAATCGTTAGAAAGCTCGTAGTCGTAGATTATTATAAGTTAAGTAGTATTTAGTTTAAGTAACACCGTGGAGGACGGACGGGTCTTTACCCACTGTATGCCTGATCCACAGCCCGTTGTGTGGCGTTTTATTGTAAGACTATAAATACTCTCTACCTTTCAAGGTAGAGAGTTGGAGCTCATAATAAGATTTTTCTTTCTCTCACTAAAGTTCCCAAACCTCTAACTTTCTCTCTCTAAAACTCTTGTATACGCCTACTTGTGCTCATGGATTGATGTGTATGTGAAATCCAATATCTTACAAATGGTATCAAGAGCCATGGTTTGATCATCTCTTACATATCTTTGGATTTCTAGTGGTTTTTAGATGGTTTTTGAGTTTGAAAAAGTTTAGTGGTTTTTGCATCATTTGGGTGATTTCTAGTGTTAAAGTTTGGATTTTGATAGTACTTTTGTGTTTAGAATCATCACAAGTGTTTAGGTTTTGACTTTGAATGCTTGAATCACTGTGGTTGGACGTGTTTTGGATTGAAAAGTGTGTTTTGTTAAGTTCTTCTTGCTAGCGACTTGGCTCTCGGTGTGAGATTCATCATAGCGACTTGCTTTGTAAAAAGTTAGCGAGTTGGATTGCTATTAGGTAGTGAATTGGTCCTAGCGACTTGTCTATTGAGATAAGCCGACAAAAAGTACACTTAGTGGATTCTCCACTACGCGTAGCGACTTGTTGTAAGTTAGCGACTTGTACTTTATGTCGTTAGCGACTTGGTGTTAGCCAGATGGTGCCTAGCGAGTTGCTATTTAGCGACTTGACATATTAGCGACTTGGTGCTTAGCGACTTGCTGTCAAAATTTTGCTAGCGATTTTGATCGTAGCGAGTTGTTATATAGCGACTTGGGATTATAGCGACTTGGCACTTAGTGACTTGGTTCAAGGCTTCCTAGCGACTTGGGTGACGTCTTGTTTTAATACGGTTTTCTCTTGGTTCAGTAAAATCCCGTGAAAGAATCTATTTCCCGGTTTAATCATAGAGTTTTAAAATCCCGTTTAATCCTTTAACATGTCTACCAACGTTCCTACAATCATATCCACTGTTGCCGAGGATGTTCAAGCAGCTGGTTCGGATACTCGTCCACCCATGCTTGATAGAACTGACTATGATTCTTGGGCTCAACGAATCAGATTGTATTGTCTTGGAAAAGAAAATGGGGTTAACATTCTCAAGTCCATTGATGAAGGACCTTACCGGGTTGAGACTACTAGAGATGTACTTGATACTGCTGAAGATGGAACTTTGATTTACGGAATGGACAGACCAAAGATATATGATGAGCTCGATGATAAGGAGAAGAAGATTTGATGCAGATATCCGAGCTTCTAACATTATACTGCAAGGTCTACCAAAAGACATCTACACGCTTATCAATCACAACACCGAAGCAAAAGCTGTATGGGATAATGTCAAGTTGCTTCTCTCTGGTTCTGAGCTAACTGTTGAAGACCGAGAATCACAGTTGTATGATGAATTTGAGCACTTCAAGATGAAACCAGATGAGAGTGTCTATGAGTACTATGTGAGGTTTCACAAGCTTGTGAATGACATGAGAAATATTAAGATGACAATGCCGAACATTCAGCTTAACTCAAAGTTTGTAAACAACATGAATCCTGAATGGCACAAGTTTGTCACCTCTGTTAAGCTCACTAAAGGATTGAAGAATACAAACTATGAGCAACTCTATGCCTTTCTTCTTCAAAATGAGAGACATGCCATGTTTGAAAAAAGGATTCTTGATCAATTCAAAGCTCAGGGAGAAACAAGCTCAACAAATGATTCAACTGCCTTTTACAAAAACGTTGGGATTACCACCAAAGCTTCTCAAGTTGTACCTATGGGAAATGGTAATTACAAACTCATTCCCGATCCTATGTTCAAACAAGCTGATGCAGATGCATCCGTAGGAAACTTCATTAGCCAACTGGCTCTCATGATCAGTCAAAACATGAACACTCTCCCACACACCAACAACAACCTCAGAACAGCATCCAATCCCCACAATCAAGCCACTGTCAGAGACGGGAAGGTTATGGTTGATATGTCCAAAACCGTCAAGTTATCTCACACAAGCTAGCCACTTGTGAATGACTAACCGTAAGAAACTTAAAACAGTTCAGACAAACCAATAATAAGAGAAGTGTGTAGTATGTTGGGTAACTCAAACGTGTTAGGTTTGAGCACCGAGATCGTTCCGAACGAGGGTTGAATGGAATTTCCAACTCACGTCTCAATAATCGGGATTTGAATGAGAAAAGGGGATAATATGATGTTATCTAAACTACGGGATAAGGAAAGCATAGGGAACTAAAATCTATGGGAAATCCTAAGAATTAAGGCAAACTACGCAATTCTACACTAAAACGCAAATACGAAATTTAAACGAAACGCGAATAAAATGCAACTACGTCTAATCTAAATCCTAAAAATGCCTAAAATTACTTTTATACTAAAAATGATATTTGAAAACTAATTATGAATTAAAACTATTTTTTAGGAATTTTCTTGATTTTATTAAAATTAAAACTAAATTTTAACTTTAAAAATAAAACTAATTATCTAAAAATTATGAAAAAGAGAGGGAAAATTATGGAATTACTTTTATAAAATCTAAAATACCATAAGAGAATTTTTAAAATTATTTTTTTTATTTTTCTTATTATTTTTCTATTTTCTACTAATCTAAAACTATTTTAATCTAATTTAAATTGTGAAAAATACCAAATAAAAGGGGAAAAATAGTGAAAAATATTTTTTATTCTTTTTATATTTTTCTTAAACTGGAAAAATTGAAAAATTATTTTTTGGAACTTTTTCTTAATTATTTGCAATTAAAGCTATTTAAAAGTGATTAAAAACTATTTTTAATTAAGAAAAATAGTGAACAGTGACTAAAAATTATGAAAAATTCAGGGAAATTCTAAAATGATATTATAAAGCTATGAAAAATATAAAAACAAGGGCTTATGTGAAGGAAATGAGGGTTGTAGTGTGACTGATCCTAAATAAGCACTTTGAAAATAAGCTAATAAGCACTATAGTGAACCAAATGATAACAGAAGCTAAACTATACTAAAACTACTTTGAGGCAACTAATTATAGCTACTCCTAACCTAAAATAAGCAGTCTACTAAGGTTTAATGCAACTGCCACTATGAGCAAAACAGATTCTGACCCCCACTGTTTGAGCTTATTCCAGGGCTTATCAGGAGGGCTTAAAGGCAAAACAGATATGTGGTCTTAAAGACCACCTAGCAAACTACAATTGAGCCAAATATGACACCATAACAAACTGAAATAAACACTGTGCAACTGCTGCAAGTTCTGCACAAACTGGTTTTTCATACACTTTTGACTTTTTGAAGCAGTTATAAAGTTGACTAAAATGAGATTTAGAAGCAAATTTTGGACTGATTAAGATAAAATATGATGTAATAAGACTAAAGCAAGCTCACCCTAACAGATTCTACACCTAAATGCTTAAAGAGCTTAGCTGATTTCAACAGTTAAGAGATCCAAAACAGATTCAAGCTAAAGTTGACTTTTGATTAAGACAGGCACAAAACAAGGTCAGATATTGATGCAAATAACTATGCCAAACCTCAAGCAACTGATCTAATCCATTGTTTAAACCTTAAAAACAGTTTTAAACTCTAATCCAAACACCACTTAAAACTGCCAAAGCACAATTACACTTTAGTTTCTTGATGGAAAACAACATGAATGGAATTCTAATGACTAAACAAGATTAAAACTCAGCATTATAACAGATTTGAAACAGAAATTAAGATTGAAACAGGTTTGACTATCAACTTTGACAACAGTTGACTAATGTTGACTTTTTTGCTAAACTTGAGATTAAGATTAATTAAGAGGAAAGTGAGCTCACACAAGCTTCAACAAGCTTGTATGAGCTTAAATGAGCTGTGATTAAAAACTGAAAACGGATTGGAAACAAATTAATTCGACAAGGTAAACTTAATTTGCATTAAACCAAAAGCAAACTTACATTAATTGAAATGAAATTACATTTAAGCATAACAATTACTCTATTAAAAACAATTAAAATGACAAGAAATGAAAGGTCAAAATTCCTCTAATGCTTAAGGAATTGGACAAGATACAATGAGAGCCAAGAGGTCTTTTTATAGCTGATGATGAGCCTTGGGATGCCTTTGGAAGAGCCTAGAAGCAATCCTGAGCCACACAAATCCTTTGAGTCATAAGCACCAATCAGAGAGCTCCATTTCCTTTGATGAGGTGTAGCAGCCAATGGGAGAGCTTGGTTTGGCCACGTAAGCAGCTATTCTGACATGTCAGTGGTTCTAGAAGGATGGATAGATTCTAAGTACGAGGTGGTTTGTTTGGGATTGGTGCTTGGTGGTAAAAGTGGTGGGTAACTGGGTGTTTGGGGAAGAAGGGGAAGGTAACACTGTTTGGGCGCGTTTGGTTATTTTATAATTTCTTAAATGTTTTGACCGGGTATAAGGGTGCATTGACCGGGTAAAGTTCGGGTAAAATAGGTATTCGGGTTGTGAGTTATTAACGGGCGGGGTTGGTTTTGTTTATTGGACGGGTAAATGGAGATTGGGTCTTGGGCTTTTTGTTTATTATTTGGGCCAAGGGTCTAGTAAGAGTAATTTGGATTAAGGGTGTAGATGTGATCCAAGTTGCAATATAAGGACTAAACTTGCACATGCTGAAATTTGAGGGACCATACATGTAAATCTGAAATCATCTTCCAAGGACTGATTTTGTCAATCTTCAAATAAACCAAGGGCTAATTTGCGACTTTTTGAATCTTCAAGGGTCAATTTTGCCAATTGCTCAAACTTGAGGGGCCATTTTTGACATTTCTTCAAACTTGGTTATTTCTTCCAAAAATCATCCTCGGAGAATAAAATCATCATAAATGCACAATTTTGATCTTCCGGCTCGGCTTAAGCTCTCTTTAATCTCTCGTGCTCGGATTTATGTCTGATTTGGTTCCTTTTTGCGTGTTTTTACATATCCGTACCTGCACAAGCACAAACTCAAGAAAACCATAAATATTAGCAATAAACGGCTCTTTCTTGGTTATTTTGGGTCTATTTTGATGATGAAAAGGTATGTGTTTTAGCACATACCAAAATACCCCAGACGAGACCATTGTCGTGTCCTCACGCAATGCAATCAACTCACGCTTCTAAAACCAAGGATTTAAATCTCTTTCTACTAAACCTATGAAGAAGTAGCAAAGATTCCTCAAAAGAGATTAAGAAAGCCTTAATTCTAAAAACGCCCCGTTTACCTTTTAAATTCACATATATAGATATTACGGTTAAGCACATTCCGATTATGAATGACGGTTTGTTGAACTTTCATGTCGATCAATAACTCCAACATTTTTCAAACGACACGTTAGGATCACGGAGTAGAAAACACAACACAGCGTGAAGTGACCATACGGATAGAATACATCGTCCCTGATTTTTCACAAGTCCCAAACTAAGCGTAAAATCGAAATCATTGTTAAATATGATTCTAGATGCTAACACTACCCATGGAAGTTACTTGTGTAATTACCTTTTGTTCCCATTTTCCTATTTTCCTCTAGATTTTTTTTATATTTTTGTGAGAATTGAATTTCTTCAAATTCTCGTTTCGATAACTTTTATTCCGATAAAGATACAAAGCTAAGTCGATAATTAGTTATCCGTCTTCCCTCAAGAACCATTGTCGTAAAAATGAGGTCCACATCAAGGAATTTTTATTCACTTATACTTTTGATTTTTTCAATTTTCATCATTTTTCAACATCATTTTTTTTTTTTTTTTTTTTTTTTTAATTTAAAAATTTTACTTTAACTTATATGAGCTATGAACCACGGAGCTTCACGGGGTAATTCCAAGACTATAGGCTTCATGAAATGAGGATCCCGGCTGGCTAGGCTAAGACCTCACTCAATCCCGGCTAAAGATCCAAGGGTCCGATCTCGACACCGCAGCTCACAACTTTACTTATTACTTTTCACTTATCACTTGCTTATTTATTACGGATCCTTGATGTGTACCCAATTTTTAAAACAAAGATTCTTTTAAGAAGATAAAGAACTAACTATCGCCAAAGACTCGACATCTCTAATTATTTAGACAGATATGGGGTGAAACAATTTTGTGGGAACAAAAAGCCATAAGTACCTTCGATGGGCTCTAAAGAGAACCAACTACTCCACGCTTAGCATCTAAACTCATAAGTAACTCTATCATTTCTCGATCTCTGCAAATTTAAAATCCCAAATAATGAGATCCGCAGATGCTTAGCCGATAATTTTTTTGGATTACCTATGGTTAAGGGAACAAGCTAGGGCTCAACACGCCCGGTCAAGTCAGAATTCTATTCCTACTCTCACCAGCGGAAAGTCAACAAGGTGTCAAAACATATATTAACTTAGCAAATGTTTCGTCTAATGAAATAAAGTCATGCATATTTAAAGTCACTCAGGGAAACTTGCAAAATCTTGGCCTTGTGAGCTAGAATTCGCATTTTATAGCTTCTTGTCTAAGAGGCTAGCAAAACTTTTCAATCAAAAAGACTTAACAAAAGCTTACAAAATTTTTTAAATTTTGCTCATTTTTGCACAATTTTTCATTTTCTAAGGAAAAACGGGGTTGCGAGAGTACACGACGAAAAACAAGCAAGTGCGGTCAAATCAAATCGAAGATTACCCTACCCCAGACTAGAACGAAACATTGTCCTCAATGTTTAAAGCAAGGGTATCACGAAAATCTAAAAGCCGTTTATTAAGTATGCTAGAAGATAAACGTTAGTCGATAAGATTAGGATATCGGATTTCCATCAGTATCGATCATGAAACTCGAGTGGAGAAAAGACAAACTTCGAGCACGAGAGTCTTCATATCGGGAAAATCCTAAACACAACATCACAAACAACCAAACACGAGAAATCGAAGAGGCTAACCCCTTCACGTCACTTATTAGAAAATAGAAAGAAGATAGAGATAAGCATGGGGTGCCTCCCACGAAGCGCTACTGTTTTTGATCACCGAGTCGCTAGCCTGACTCGTCCCCGAATTCATTTGTCCTTGGGGAAGAAAGTGGTAGAGATACCAGGGTCAAAAACGGTGTCCTCATTCCCGAAGGAATGAGACTGGGCGGGTTGGGCGGGGAAGAAAATGTCGGGCTTAAGCACAAATGGGATATCACCTCCCAAACTCACATGAGGTATATCAAGAAAGAATGATCCATCATCCGGCGGTTTAGCGGGTGGACGTAGGGATAACGGATCAGAATGAGAAAACTCCAAAGAAAATGGGAGCTCATGGTAAAAGATAAGAGGTGAAAGCTCAATACTGAAGGCATCCATCGAAGGATCCTTATCTCGAACAACGTTTCTAACAAAGAACTCATCAATGCATATCCCGGGGTTGAAAATCTTGTCTTCACATGTGGGCTCAACGGGATAAGCGAGGGTCGACTCAACAGAGGAAGGAGAATCATCATTAAGCAAGCTTTCAAGAAAAAGGACATCTTGATCAGAGTCGCACCCGTCACTCTCAATACCCGGCGGTATTGGATCATCAAGAAATAAGTCGATTTCTTCCATATCAGAATCATAAGGCAGATTATCAAGAATATCGTCTTCAACCACTTTAATCAATTCATCAATCTCCATAATATCTTCAGTGTCAGATTCATCACTTTCTTCATCTTGCATAACATCACATGACGGGAGAGAAAGGTCGGAACACAGAGATGGGACAAGTAGTGTGCTCTGAGAGCTAGCAATATCCACCACTTCCGTTGTGGTCTCTGAATCGGACTCAAAATCTTTGTCAAAAAGAGGATTAACTTCGCAAAAGGTGTAGTCGTCCTTGAATTCGAAAAGAGGATTTGAGAAAATCCCGGAAGTAACCTCGGAGATGTCAAGAGAATCACATAAAAGCGAATCACAATCACTGTCAGATATATCCTCGGACTCACTTGGGATTGGGTCAAGGCTCTTAACACTAGACGATTCCGTTTCCGGAATAGTGCTAAGAGGCTCGTCCCCCATTATGAGAGAGTCCATGGGTTCAACAATGTTTAAAGAAACATGATCATCGACCTCTTCCAAAACAACGTCACTTCTCTCAACCGGCGTGAGTGAAGGGGAAGGGTCGGAAATGAAAGGTTCAGAAACGGGAGTGGGTTCAGCCGACAAACTCTCATAATATTCTTTCATTTGAATGGAATCCTCATCATCATCGAAAACGAAAGTCTTGCAATATTGGGTTGTTGTAGTATTGTAGACATCGTCATCGGAGGCTTGACAATCGTAAAAAGGATGGGGGCCACCACAATAATCACATCTTTTGGAAACGGTATCAACGGGCTCTGGTTTTTCCTTCATGCATCGAATATCATTGGTAAGCTCAGCCATCTTAACCGGTTTATTTCTTGATGTCGGAACTTTCGATTTGTTCTCGATGATCGTCAATATATCCCTTGGAGTACGATACAAGATATTGCCACCGGCGGCTGTATTAAGTGAATCTTGATCGGTTTGCGTTAAAGCATTGTAGAATATATCGATCTGGAGTAATTCCGAAAAACCATGATGTGGGCATTTTCGTAGGAGATCTTTGAATCTTTCCCATGCCTCACCAAAACTTTCATCAAAACGTTGCTGGAAGTTTGTAATTTCGTTCTTAAGGTTTATCGTTTTAGAATAACGATTTACAAATTTTGAAACGAGATCTTCCCAAGCAGTGATCGATCGAGGGGGTTCTTTATCGAGCCAATTTCGGGCTGCCCCCTCGAGAGAAAATGAGAATAACATCAACTTAATTGTGTCATGAGGGACATCCTTATATTTTATAGTCGAAATTAGATTATCAAACCATCGGATGTGAGCATAGGGATCGTCCCTCTCAAAACCATAGAATGGTTTTGACATAACTCGTTGAATTAAACCGGTTTGTATCTCGAAATTTTCGGAAAGAATCTCCGGTATAACGATAGCATCTTCGTAACCCTCGGTGGGTACTTGGAGCAGTTCTGACATCGTACGCGTGTCCGCCATTAGAATTAAACATATAGAGGGATAAGAGGAAAGAAATATCGGTTTAGAGGATAAAGATGATTATTTTTGGGTTTTTTAGAACAAATTTTGAAAAGGAAAATCTTTTTGGGTTTTTATATTTAGAAATTTTTTGAAAACACAATCTTTTTGTAACCGTCACGTCAACCGGTGCTCGGTAGCTCTCAAAAGTACGCGCAGCGGAGCGGGAACGAAGAGTGGATCGTTCTTCAGTCTGCAATTTAATGTCAAGACTTTCCTTATACCCCGTGTATAGGTTGTACCTTCAAGGTGAGCCGACGTAACAATTGACGTTTCAGTTTCTTTTGTTGGTTTTTTAATTTTTATGGTTTTGTAAACACTCTAGGAGGAATGTTTTGGTATTTTTAGATTTTTTTGGGTTTTTCAAAAATATATATTTACAAAAATGACGATAACTTCACTCGGGGAAGGATCTTCAAATTCACGCGATTCGAGACGGAATACGAAAACTCGCTACAAGCCCTCCCCGGCAGCGGCGCCAAAAATTGATATGTCCAAAACCGTCAAGTTATCTCACACAAGCTAGCCACTTGTGAATGACTAACCGTAAGAAACTTAAAACAGTTCAGACAAACCAATAATAAGAGAAGTGTGTAGTATGTTGGGTAACTCAAACGTGTTAGGTTTGAGCACCGAGATCGTTCCGAACGAGGGTTGAATGGAATTTCCAACTCACGTCTCAATAATCGGGATTTGAATGAGAAAAGGGGATAATATGATGTTATCTAAACTACGGGATAAGGAAAGCATAGGGAACTAAAATCTATGGGAAATCCTAAGAATTAAGGCAAACTACGCAATTCTACACTAAAACGCAAATACGAAATTTAAACGAAACGCGAATAAAATGCAACTACGTCTAATCTAAATCCTAAAAATGCCTAAAATTACTTTTATACTAAAAATGATATTTGAAAACTAATTATGAATTAAAACTATTTTTTAGGAATTTTCTTGATTTTATTAAAATTAAAACTAAATTTTAACTTTAAAAATAAAACTAATTATCTAAAAATTATGAAAAAGAGAGGGAAAATTATGGAATTACTTTTATAAAATCTAAAATACCATAAGAGAATTTTTAAAATTATTTTTTTTTATTTTTCTGATTATTTTTCTATTTTCTACTAATTTAAAACTATTTTAATCTAATTTAAATTGTGAAAAATACCAAATAAAAGGGGAAAAATAGTGAAAAATATTTTTTATTCTTTTTATATTTTTCTTAAACTGGGAAAATTGAAAAAATATTTTTTGGAACTTTTTCTTAATTATTTGCAATTAAAGCTATTTAAAAGTGATTAAAAACTATTTTTAATTAAGAAAAATAGTGAACAGTGACTAAAAATTATGAAAAATTCAGGGAAATTCTAAAATGATATTATAAAGCTATGAAAAATATAAAAACAAGGGCTTATGTGAAGGAAATGAGGGTTGTAGTGTGACTGATCCTAAATAAGCACTTTGAAAATAAGCTAATAAGCACTATAGTGAACCAAATGATAACAGAAGCTAAACTATACTATAACTACTTTAAGGCAACTAATTATAGCTACTCCTAACCTAAAATAAGCAGTCTACTAAGGTTTAATGCAACTGCCACTATGAGCAAAACAGATTCTGACCCCCACTGTATGAGCTTATTCAAGGGCTTATCAGGAGGGCTTAAAGGCAAAACAGATATGTGGTCTTAAAGACCACCTAGCAAACTACAATTGAGCCAAATATGACACCATAACAAACTGAAATAAACACTGTGCAACTGCTGCAAGTTCTGCACAAACTGGTTTTTCATACAGTTTTGACTTTTTGAAGCAGTTATAAAGTTGACTAAAATGAGATTTAGAAGCAAATTTTGGACTGATTAAGATAAAATATGATGTAATAAGACTAAAGCAAGCTCACCCTAACAGATTCTACACCTAAATGCTTAAAGAGCTTAGCTGATTTCAACAGTTAAGAGATCCAAAACAGATTCAAGCTAAAGTTGACTTTTGATTAAGACAGGCACAAAACAAGGTCAGATATTGATGCAAATAACTATGCCAAACCTCAAGCAACTGATCTAATCCATTGTTTAAACCTCAAAAACAGTTTTAAACTCTAATCCAAACACCACTTAAAACTGCCAAAGCACAATTACACTTTAGTTTCTTGATGGAAAACAACATGAATGGAATTCTAATGACTAAACAAGATTAAAACTCAGCATTATAACAGATTTGAAACAGAAATTAAGATTGAAACAGGTTTGACTATCAACTTTGACAACAGTTGACTAATGTTGACTTTTTTGCTAAACTTGAGATTAAGATTAATTAAGAGGAAAGTGAGCTCACACAAGCTTCAACAAGCTTGTATGAGCTTAAATGAGCTGTGATTAAAAACTGAAAACGGATTGGAAACAAATTAATTCGACAAGGTAAACTTAATTTGCATTAAACCAAAAGCAAACTTACATTAATTGAAATGAAATTACATTTAAGCATAACAATTACTCTATTAAAAACAATTAAAATGACAAGAAATGAAAGGTCAAAATTCCTCTAATGCTTAAGGAATTGGACAAGATACAATGAGAGCCAAGAGGTCTTTTTATAGCTGATGATGAGCCTTGGGATGCCTTTGGAAGAGCCTAGAAGCAATCCTGAGCCACACAAATCCTTTGAGTCATAAGCACCAATCAGAGAGCTCCATTTCCTTTGATGAGGTGTAGCAGCCAATGAGAGAGCTTGGTTTGGCCACGTAAGCAGCTATTCTGACATGTCAGTGGTTCTAGAAGGATGGATAGATTCTAAGTACGAGGTGGTGTGTTTGGGATTGGTGCTTGGTGGTAAAAGTGGTGGGTAACTGGGTGTTTGGGGAAGAAGGGGAAGGTAACACTGTTTGGGCGCGTTTGGTTATTTTATAATTTCTTAAATGTTTTGACCGGGTATAAGGGTGCATTGACCGGGTAAAGTTCGGGTAAAATAGGTATTCGGGTTGTGAGTTATTAACGGGCGGGGTTGGTTTTGTTTATTGGACGGGTAAATGGAGATTGGGTCTTGGGCTTTTTGTTTATTATTTGGGCCAAGGGTCTAGTAAGAGTAATTTGGATTAAGGGTGTAGATGTGATCCAAGTTGCAATATAAGGACTAAACTTGCACATGCTGAAATTTGAGGGACCATACATGTAAATCTGAAATCATCTTCCAAGGACTGATTTTGTCAATCTTCAAATAAACCAAGGGCCAATTTGCGACTTTTTGAATCTTCAAGGGTCAATTTTGCCAATTGCTCAAACTTGAGGGGCCATTTTTAACATTTCTTCAAACTTGGTTATTTCTTCCAAAAATCATCCTCGGAGAATAAAATCATCATAAATGCACAATTTTGATCTTCCGGCTCGGCTTAAGCTCTCTTTAATCTCTCGTGCTCGGATTTATGTCTGATTTGGTTCCTTTTTGCGTGTTTTTACATATCCGTACCTGCACAAGCACAAACTCAAGAAAACCATAAATATTAGCAATAAACGGCTCTTTCTTGGTTATTTTGGGTCTATTTTGATGATGAAAAGGTATGTGTTTTAGCACATACCAATGGTGCAGCCTGTTCAAGAAAGACAGTATGATCAGAGAAGGGGTGGAGCAGGTGGAGGCTATGGTGGAAATCAGAACCGAGGAAGGATTGGAAATCAAGGACAGACAAAGCCTATCAAATGCTACAACTATGGTGGTGAGGGACACATTGCAAGGAACTGTACATCCCCAAAGCGTCCACAGAATGCTGACTACTTCAGGGATAAGATGTTGCCTGTTCAAGCCCAGGACAGTGGAGCAGCCTTGGATGAGGAGGAGTTATTATTTCTTGCTGAAGGAAATGCCAAAACCTATGATGTTGATGTTGATGAACAGCCGATTCAAGAGATAGGTCATAATCATCGGAATGCCTTTCAAGTAGCTGATTGTGATGCATACGATTCTGATGTTGATGATGGACCTTCTGCACAAACAATTTTCATGGCTAGCATTTCTCCAATTGTCTCTCCTAAGGTTTCTTCTTCACCACAAACTGGACCATCCAAAGACAAAATCATCTCAGAGGTATTAAAACTATATGATGATATTGATGTGCGAAAGATGCATAATGAAGTACAATCTATTGAGACTTATGACTCAGATATTGATAATATGGGTAATAGTAATGTTGTCTCATATGATCAATATGTGAATCAAAGTGAAATTAAGATTGTACCAAGTAATGCATCTTCTGCAGTCAATGATGACTATGTCTTTGATGAATTCACAACATGTACCCCTGATGATTCTATTGTCTCTGAACTGAATGCCTATAAAGAACGGGTTGCCATTTATGAACAACGTGCCAAGTTTGAGTTGACCACTCGTGAGCAGGAAATGGATGACCAAGTGCGTACAATCATTAGAAAAAGTAATTTTAGAGAAGAAGTATTAAAGCAAGAGTTAAATTCCTTGCAAGAAAAGCTTTCTAAAACTGCTAAGCAAAAACAAGAACTTCAAGAAAATGTGAAAATGCTTAAGCAAGAATTTAATGCTAAGGAATCAAAACTCTTGAAAGATTTTTCTAATCTGAAAACTTTGAAAAACAAACTTGAAAACAAGTTGTACATACAAGGGAACACCATTCAGACTGCTCACATGATCACTAAGCATAGAGTCTTAAGCGACAAGCATAGCATTGCCCTTGCTGAGGAACCTAATCCTAAGGTCATTAAAAAGGCTAGAATTGCACATAAAGTAATTTATGATGGTAATGAAATCCTTAAGCCTAGACAGAAACCTAGTTGCGTTGAGTGCATAGAGGAAGATAAGAAATCAGATGAAGTCACTAGGGAAAAGATGAACAAGAAACTAGATGATCCAAAATGTAAAGAGAAGAAAATAATTATCACACCCCATGATTACAAAAAGGAGAATTGGATTGCCTTAAACAAGTTTAAGCCTCATACGTTGTTAACTCCCAAACAAGTGTTCTGGAAAATAGACTTAGATAAGCAGAAAGCTGAAAATATTGTTGAAACCAACCCTCCCCTTAGGAAGATGCCTAAAGCGACTGTGTATCCTCCCAATACACCAATGCATCTAGTTCCTAGAACAATTGCCACTAAAAGCAAGACCTTAATTAGTCAATATGTTATCTTTCAACTATTTGTTGATTTTGAGAAAACTTGCAAGAGAAGGATCACACCCACTGGTATAACTGAAGGAGAAAGGGGTTTTGAGCAAACTAAAGAATGTTATTTAACTGAAGTCATGCCTTTCTTTAAACAACTAAAAGATCATTTTGAAAGTCTTAAAAAAGGAATGAATTCAGACATTAAAGAAATGGAAAAGGAATTTGATGCAATGATGGTTGAGGTTAGTGATTATGAGCGAGAATTAAAATATAATGAGATTGAGAGGAAGAACTTGCATAAACTGAATGAGAATATGATTTCTGAATGTATTGCTCAAGATGTGTTTTTCACTGCTACAAATTGTTCCATTAATGCTTCTCAATTTCATGAATTATCTGTTGCTCTGAAAGTCTCCCATGATCGTGTCATTGAGCTTGAAAAGACTAATTCTAAACTAATTGAGAAAATTGAACTGGATGATCACGACAATTTGGTTAAACATTTTTCTAACCTAGAGGTTGAGCATTTTAATTTACAACTAAAATATCAACATCTTAAAGAAAATGTAAAGCCTTCAAATATCAAGACATCCTCAGATGCTCCAGAATTTGATGCAGTTTCTCAAATAAACAAACGAGATGAACAGATTCAGGCTCATTGTAACACGATCAGAAATTTGAAAGCCCAAATCTCTCAATTAAAGGGTGAAAAGAACAATGTGACTGACTCCCAAATGCCTCCTCCTTTAGATTCTCATAATTCCCAAACGTTTCATCTTCAAAACTTAGTAAATACATTACAACAGGAAAATGAAAGTTTTCTAGAAGAAAATGAAAAGGTTAAACGTTATTTCAATGAGTTATTTGAATCAATAAAGGTCACTCGTAACAAAAATAACGAACAAGTAGCTTCATTGCAAAAGGAAATTGAGAATCTGAAGAGCCAGGTAAAAGGGAAAATGCCAATGACCAATGGGGAGAATGATGGACCAAAGGTACCTATGTATAACAAATATGCTTTGTCTGTGAAATATGTTCCTCCTCATCTCAGGAATAACAAACTCGCTATTCAAACATATTTCTCATCCCTTAAATATTGTCTAGAATGTCTACGTGAGATTGTTGAAGAGGATAAGTTAGAGAAACCACGTGACAATGCAATTGGGCATGCATGCTTATATGCCAAACGATCTCAAGAAATTTAGAATGCTTAATCACAATATGCCCTAAGTCATTAGGTGAGAGATTTAATCCTTTGATTCCATGTTCTATGCCTAGTGCCAAGTATGATATTCATTCGATGCCCGATGTTTTGAATGTGAACCTTAGTGTGCCTTCAAGTAGTTCAAATTCCAGATCTGTGAATGCTAAGAAAACAAATTCTAGTGTGCCTTCTAGAAGTACAAATCCTAGCAATTCTAGTTATAAGAAAGTGAACCTTAGTGTGCCTGCATGTAGTTCAGATCCCAGCACATCTAAACAGGAGAAGCAAAGAGTAGCAAAACCAACTAATGTTCCCATTCCCTCTACAGGAGTAATCAGTGACATTAAAGGAAGCAGGTCAAAGTCTCAAGACAATACAAGGAATGATAGGACCTCGCAAGCTAAGAATGTGCACTGGAAAAGAGTAGAAGACCATCCTAGGAACTTTATGTTTGTGCCAAATAAAACAAATCGTGTTGATTCTAGTATTTGCCTTAGGCGTACTGTAATTAATTCGAATTCTGATACTATTTGCAAACCTTGTTATGATGTCTGTATGAATTCTGTTACCAATCATGAATGTGGTTTGAATGCTTTGTCTAATGCTGTCAAATATTCAGTTAATATTGTTAATGCTAAAAATCATGCTAAGAAGGCTAAAAGGCAAAAACGAATGAAAGTTAGAAAATGGTGGAAACCCACAGGAAGAACATTTAGTAAGATAAGATATAGATGGATACCGTTTGGTCAAAAGGCTAATCAGTCCTGTCCTCGATATGCTAAGACAATGCCCACTAGAAAATGGATGCCTACTGGTAGAACTATTCCATTAAGAAGTGAACATACTTTGAATAGGTCAAATACGGACACCAGCATTGCATCTATTACTGATAACTCCATTGCCCCTATTTCTGATATAAATGTTTCCATTTCTGATGTGGGTGTTCCAATCGCTGTTACTAACCAAATGGAACCCATTCTTGCATGGGGATCCCAATTATCCAGTTATCCATTCTTGTCTGTGTTCAACTGCAGATCGTTCAAATCGTTCTGTGGTACCTGGACTCAGGCTGTTCCAAGCATATGACTGGAGACCGGTCGCGGCTCATGAACTTCGTGAGCAAATTCATCGGGACAGTTAGATTCGGGAATGATCATTTCGGTGCAATTATGGGTTATGGAGATTATGTTGTTGGTGATAGTGTTATTTCCAGGGTATACTATGTAGAAGTTCTTGGTCATAATTTGTTCTCTGTTGGTCAATTCTGTGATTCCGATCTAGAAGTGGCTTTTAGAAAACACACTTGCTTCGTTAGGGATCTTGATGGTGTGGAATTATTAAGAGGTACTCGAGGTTCGAATCTATACACTATCTCTATCGATGATATGATGAAGTCTTCTCCAATCTGCTTGCTGTCAAAGGCTTCAAAAACAAAGTCTTGGTTATGGCATCGTCGTCTCAATCACTTGAACTTCGGCACCATAAACAACCTTTCCAGAAAGGATCTTGTTAGAGGCTTACCCAGATTAAAGTACGAAAAAGATCAACTTTGCTCAACTTGTCAATTGGGAAAAAGCACTAAATATGCCCACAAACCAAAACCCACAAACTCTGTAATGGAAGTTCTTCATACCCTTCATATGGATTTGTGCGGCCCAATGAGAGTGCAATCTATTAATGGGAAGAGATATGTGTTAGTAGTGGTCGATGACTACTCCCGATTCACTTGGGTCAAGTTTCTAAGGACAAAGGACGAAACTCCCGATGTCATCATTAAACAACTCCAGATTCGTCTTAACAAAACGGTCCGAATCATCCGAACGGACAATGGAACGGAGTTTGTCAATAAAGTACTCAATGAATTTTATGAAAGTGTTGGAATCAGTCCTCAAAGAAGTGTTCCTCGAACTCCTCAACAGAACGGTGTAGTCGAAAGACGAAATTGAACTCTTGTAGAAGCTGCAAGGACTATGCCGATCTACTCAAAGGTTCCAATGTTTCTATGGGCTGAAGCTATTGCCACTGCTTGTTACACTCAAAATCGATCTCTAATTCATACTTCTCATGGAATGACTCCTTATGAACTTGTCCACATAGAAAACCTGATCTATCATACCTTCGTGTGTTTGGTGCTTTATGTTATCCAACTAACGATGGTCAAGATTTGGGAAAACTGAAAGCTAAAGCAGATATTGGAGTGTTTGTTGGATATGCAATAAACACAAAAGGTTACCGAATCTACAACAAGAGAACCCAAGATATCATGGAAACAATTCACGTTACGTTTGATGAGCTGACCGGTCAAATGGCTCCTAGACAATCCAGTTCAGGACACGCACTTTAAAATAGTCCCATTGGTTCATCCCTTGTACCAAACTCTTCTCAAGCAACTCCATATGTACCTCCATCTGAAGATGATTTAACGAAATTGTTTGATCCCATGTTTGATGAGCATTATGAGCCAAGTGCTAATGAGCTGTCGATTCCTACATTAGAGGCTGCTCATATCCCTGTGAATGAAGTCAATCCTTCAGTCTCAATATCATTAAGTCAAGAAGCGCCTGCTGCTGATCACTCAGTCTCATCGACAAATCATCAACCTTCGATTGTACATCATGGAACTGTGTCTGGCATCAATGATGAAGTTAATCCCTTTGCTACTCCTGAAGATGCTCCATTTGAAAACATATTTGCTCCTGAATCGTCATCAGAACCATCTTCTTCAGGAGACATCGACTCTGCTACTTCAGTCCCGCAACAACTGCCACATGAACACCTCAGAAAATGGACTCACGATCATCCATTGGACAACATCATTGGAAATCCCTCTCGTCCAGTATCCACACGGAAACAACTTGCAACAGATGCCTTATGGTGCTTCTTCAACTCTGTACTATCTAAGATCGAACCAAAAGATGTTAAAACCGCCATGGATGAAGACAGCTGGTTCAATGCCATGCAAGAAGAAATTCATGAGTTTGATCGACTTGATGTATGGGAATTAGTACCTGCTCCAGATTGTGCTATGATCATTGCTCTAAAATGGATCTTCAAAGTAAAACTTGATGAGCATGGTGATGTGTTAAAGAACAAGGCTCGATTGGTTGCTAAAGGATATCGTCAAAAGGAGGGTATTGACTTTGAGGAATCATTTGCTCCTGTTGCTCGTATCGAGGCAATCAGAATCTTCTTGGCTAATGCTGCTAGTAAGAACATGGTAGTCTATCAGATGGACGTAAAGACGGCATTTCTGAATGGAGATCTTAAAGAAGTCGTCTATGTCAGCCAACCTGAAGGCTTTGTGAATCCCGAGCACCCTACTCACGTTTATCGTTTGAAGAAGGCTCTTTACGGTTTAAATCAAGCTCCAAGGGCATGGTATGATACGCTATCAAAGTTTCTTCTATCTACCGGATTCAGCAAAGGAGCAGTTGATCCAACATTGTTCACCAGGAAGTCAGGCAAACATTTAATTCACGTTCAAATTTATGTTGATGATATCATCTTTGCCTCGACTGACCCCAATGAGTGTGACCGTGTTTCAAATGAAATGAGTTCAAAATTTCAAATGTCAATGATGGGACAAATGTCATTTTTCTTGGGATTACAAATTTCACAAAGTCCCGGAGGCATTTTCATAAATCAATCTAAATATGCAAATGAGATTTTAAAGAAATTTGGATTTGATTCAAGTGACCCTGTTGACACTCCCATGATTGATCGAACCAAACTAGATGAGGACCACTCAGGGATCATGGTAGACCAAACGAAATATCGTAGTATGATTGGATCCCTGATGTACCTCACAGCTAGTAGACCAGACATCTTGTTCGCTGTTTGCATGTGTGCTAGATACTAGGCTAAGCCTACTAAAAATCACCTTGAAGCGGTTAAATGGGTCTTTCGGTATCTCCAAGGAACCATCAATATGGGACTTTGGTACCCGAAAGACACCGGTATGTCACTAACAGCATATGCAGATGCAGATCATGCAGGGTGTCAAGATACTCGTCGAACTACGTCTGGAGGTGCTCAGTTTTTGGGTGATAAGCTTGTGAGCTGGTCGTCAAAGAAGCAAATGAGTACTTCTATTTCCTCTACAGAGGCGGAATACATAGCCATGTCATCTTGTTGTGCTCAAATCCTTTGGATGAGATCTCAATTAACTGACTATGGCTTTGTATTCAACAAAATCCCTCTGTACTGTGATAATAAAAGTGCTATTGCTCTCTCATGCAATAACGTTCAACACTCAAGAGCTAAGCATATCAACATTCGACATCATTTCATCAGGGAACAAGTGGAAAAAGGTGTGGTGGAACTCTATTTTGTGAGGACTGAATACCAGTTAGCAGACATCTTCACCAAAGCTCTTCCAAGAGAACGCTTTGAGTTTATTCTTCCACGACTTGGCATGAAAAGCCTTCAACCAGAAACACTCAAACGTCTTCAGGAGGAAGACGAGGAGTAAAGGTCTATCTTCATCTATCTCTTGTAAATATTTATTCGAAAAACAAAACACAAAATTATAAAACCCTCAAAAAAATTTTTTTTGTCATTTGTCATGTTTTTCTCGGTTCGATAATATCTACGGTATTTGTGCTGTCATTCAAAGAATGACACGGGACTTTAGATGTTGTTCGAATTTATTAAAAAAAAAATATATATATATATTTTGGGACAAAGAGAAACGATGGTTTATTGTCATTTCAGGCAGTAACCCGCTTTTCAAAGAAAGAACAGAGCCATGCTTTATCATGTTTTCAAAATTCCATGCTCTGACTCTATAAACATTTATCTGCTGAAAATTAACTGCTTTGAAAAATAACTCAGACTCTATTTTTGATAATCATCTGGACTTATCTGTCAAAATATCTATCTCTCAATCAACAACCAATGTCATTGATTGAGGGGGAGAATGATTTCAATTAAATTAAAAAGCTATTTGTCATTCAATTGTTTTCAAAAGATAATCATGCATGTTTAATCAATGGAGTTTAAAGTCTTAATATTCGATCCATATCAGTTAAAACGTTTTCATAATCAAGTCACAATTCTCATTAAAAGCTTTCAAAATCAATGTAAATCTACGGAGATCACAAATCTCAAATGATTTGATAATTGTGATCGGGGGAGAATTTGTGATTTAAATTAGATTTAAACTGATAATTCGGTAAATGGTTTTACAAGGATGTACAAGCACTCCTTCCCACATGTGCCAAACGATTTCAAATTTTCCATGCACATGTTGAGGGGGAGCATCTATCTTAAACCACAATGAATTGAAACGTGATCAATTTATCTCAATGTGCAGGTTCCCTCTAGTATGTGCAAAACTCTTTCAAACCTCGAGGCACATATTGAGGGGGAGCAAACTTATGAAAATCTTATCCTTCCCCAAAATGATTTATCTACTTGATTTGATTAGGGAAGTGATATTGATATCTTTTAGAAAATGGTAATTAAAGAAGTTAATTCTTTCTCTTGCCTCCGTGTGCAAAAACGATTTCAAATACTTGATGCACATGTTGAGGGGGAGTTCTTGTTCTAAATATATCAAAAACAATTCAGGTACAAAATGCTTTGATAATATATCATAAGTATCTGGATTGATTTTCAAATGGTTTTCAATTGGTTCCAAATGGCAGATGAACAATACCAAATAGACCGACCAACTTTACTTTATGTACGGTGATATAAGGATGATAAGGTTAGGTATCTGTTCCCATGATCCGCCAGAACCAGAGGGATCTACCCAGTGACTATCCACTAGTTAGTGTAGAGTTCTTAGGTATATGAAAAAAAAGGAGAAAAATGAGATATGGGAAGAGTACGGACTGAGACTGAGCTAGTACTGGAATAAACCCAACAAGGTTCTAGTTATGAAGTCTCGGTAAGCACTGAAGGGGTTGAAGAATGAAAAAGAATTGAATGAGAAAAGGGTGAAAACAAATAGCCCTCCAATTATTCAACCTTAGGGCAGATACCGGGTTCAATTCATATGCTACTGGTGGTTACCAAGGTAACATCGGTATTGAAGACAAGACGTCATGGACCCAGTGACGCACTGCACTTCAACTTCCCAAACCACTCAAGTTCCTCTTAAAAGGACTTGTTTCATTCTCACGGGGAACCAACATTATCTATCGACTTTCTCGTAGAGATTGTTGATATTGAAGAAGGAGACCCTCTCCCTAGTCTCCGATATAGGATCCAAAGATGCACAAATTGAGTCTAGAGCCACGAGATCATCAATAAATCTCATTAGGACACTTTCAAATGAAGACTCTCTGTGTCACACAATGTGGAAAGAGAGATTATATCTTGAGTCCTTCGCATTATCCTTGTGGTATTGTGATTCGCGCAAAACAGTCAAGTTATCTCACGCAAGCGTAAGAAAACTTAAAACAGCTTAAGCACGAAATCAATGAAGATCTGAGGAGTATAGTGTTTCCCCGGGTCGTTATGTCCCAGCGAGTTGTGCAATGGATTATCAAACGTTTAGTGATCGAGAAGATTTGAATGGATACAGAGATTTGATTTATGATTATAACTACAGAAATAGCCAACAAATTACAGCGGCTTAAATGCAAATTAAAGGAAATCTAAAAAGATAAAATCTATTAAATAAACGCTATCACTATTATTAAAATGATGTTTTTGTTCTTTTTGTTTTAATAAAACTTAATTAAAAACTACGTGACGTACAAGCAAAAACGTGAAACTTACACAATATTAACCCTAAAAATATGAAAATGATATTTTTATAAACCTAATGATAAAAGAAAATTATTAGAAAAAGAAAATTAATTTTACAACTAATTATCTAATTATTATTAATTAAAAACTATTTTTAACTATTAAATAATTACCTAAAATGCAAGAAATTAGGAAATAAAGCTAGAAAAATAAAATTATGAAATGAAAAAGTCTAAAATATCAAACTAGAATTTTAAAAACTATTTTTGTATTTTTCTGGTTATTTTTCTATTTTCTAGGAATTTTAAACTATTTAAAACTAATTAAATTATTAAAAATTACCAAATAAACTATGAAAAATCTAGAAAATTACTTTTTTGCCTTTTTATATTTATCTAAGCCTAAGAAAAATGAAAACTTATTTTTTTGAACCTTTTTCTAATTTTTTATATTAAAAGCTATTTAAAAATGATTAAAAACTAATTTAAATTGAGAAAAATAGCAAAACTACTTAGAAAAATCTGAAAATTTCAGGAAAAGTCTAAAATAATATTAGGAATGAAGGAAAAATAGAAAAGTAGGTGCTTATGTGGAGAATTTAAGAACTGATGTGGAAAGAGCTTAACATAAGCACTTCCAATAAGCCAAAAGTTACCTAAAGACCACCACACTTAAACAGAAGCTTGGATAAGCTAAAATGACCACAATGCAATAAGTTTCAACAAGCTAAACACTCTGATTTGCAGGTTATACCAGATTTGATTACTTGAACTAAATAGCTAAACCAGGTTCTGAGCTACCACTTTAAGCTTATACACAAGCTTCACAATAAGCTCAACAGGAAAACCACAAATGGGAACCTCAAGAGGACCTGGGTGGCTAACTGTAAACCAAAAACCAGACCATGGGGAGCTCTTTTGAGCCTTGTGCAAGCTGCACAAGAACTGAGAAAAATCTCAGTGACTGCTGAGATCAGTGAGCAGGGGAGAAAAGCTCACATTCACAAGCTTGTTTGAAGCTTTTAGAAAAATGACAAAAATCAGCAAAAATGCAGATAAGCAAGAGAACCAGCTGAAGTTTATAGAACAACAAGTTTCAAAGAATAAGACCTAAAAATGAATCCTAGAGAAATCCTTGAATTTGGCTCAAAAACAGATTTTCAGTTTTTGACTTTTGAACATGAACTCAAACTTTGACTTTTCTCAACTTTGGATTCAATTTTTACCACTGAGATTAATGTTATATGATGTTATAAGTGTAATGCAAGCTGTATTTAGTGATTCTAAACACAAAACCATGGATTGCTAATCCTAAAATCCAACAGTGAGTATATTAGACAGGTTTAAGTTAAATATTGACTTCTTAGGTGTTGCAGTCCAAGTTGTTGACTCAAGTGAGTTTGCTTCTACTTAACAGACATGACCCAAGAGAGATTAACCATTGTAAATGCTTCTGAGACAGATAACTAAGCAGAACCAAACACCCCTTTAAAAATTGATTTGCAAACTAAAACTGAGATAAACACTTATCCAACTTGTAATGAGGATTAAATTAAGCTTACATTATCAGATTACAACTATATAAACACATATAGTACACTTGTGACCACAGATATAAAGATAAGCAAAAAGTGCAAAAACTAACTTGAACATGAAAAAATGAAAAAAAGTCACTCACAATCCTCCAACTGATGTAGGCCAATACCAAACCAAAATTCCACTATACTAAACCATTTTGAACCCACATCCAAGCCTGCAACAACCCTGTACCATTTCCATAGCCATTTGATCACCTGTTTGACTTTTGTTGACCAAATGTCAAAATGAATGAGAACTTGAATGAAAGCTTGTACAAAGCTATGCTAAGCTTATTTAAGCTTATTTATACTGAGAAATGAGCTTGATAAAGCTTTTGAATGATAATTTGACTTTGACAATTTCAACAGTAAGCTTTAAAAGATAAAAATGAACATTAACTTGAAATAAAACTTAAACAAAGTTGCAAATCACTTGAATGCTATTGTTTGATACAAATAAACTGAAAAATACAAATGAAAACTAGTTAATACATGTTAAGCTTAAAAACGACATTAAGAAGATTTTTTTATAAAAACTAACTACCTCCTACTAGCTTCTTCTCCTCTGTTTTTATACCCATTTCCTTTGTCTCTCTCCTCTGAGTGAATCCCATCAAAAATCTAGACCCTTGGATGACTAGGTTGCTTTTTAGCCATAGGATCAAAAATGGCGGGAAAAGCCCATTTGACTTGAGGGTTCTGTTTGTAGCTACTAGGGGGGGGGATGATGTGTGGGTGTGATGATTATTGAGGAGGGGGGGGGAAAAGAGATAAGGCATGGGGAGGTTGAGTGTGCAGAGCTGGTTGCAGAGATCAAGTGGAGAGGATGAGCAGTTGGCGCCAAGGGTCTTTGTTTGACCTGTGGGTTGACCAGGGAAGTATTATAATGGGGGGGTTCACAATTCCAATTGACAGGGGTCCAGAATAGATAGGGGGTCCAAAATAGGTTTAGAAGGGTTTTAAACTTCAAGGACTAAAAGTGTAAAGTCTGAAATTCCAGGGACCAGAACTGCCAATTCATCAAACTTGTTCCAAGGGCTGAAAATGACAAACTTCAAAAGTATAGGGACCAAAATTGCCATTTTGCAATTTTCCAGGGGCTAATTTTGCCAATTTTCAAACTTGGAGGACCATTTTTGTAATTTTCTCAAACTTTTCATATTTTTCACCAAAGGACTAAATTTGACAACTTATGATTTTAAAAGGACCTTTGGTGAGTTTACTTTTGAAATTATGTGCTCAGGGACTGTTTTTGACAACTTTTGAAACTTGGGGGACTGAAACTGCAATTTTTGCAAATTTGATATGTTTTTCATCTGATTTTGATATTTTTGCATTTAAAACACATAAAACACTGATTTGTGATATTTTGATCATTTTGATGTGTTTCTGAGCGTTTTCAGATGATTTTGCAGTTTATTTTGTACAGAAATGATGAGTATTTAGACACTCATCAATCCCCCACACTGAGATATTGCTAGTCCCTAGCAATGATTTGAGAAAACATAATGGATTTTAATCTCTTTACCAAAAGCCATTACTTCTGGAGTAGCCAAATGTTTCAGTTCAAGTAAGAACCATGGTACACCGATAACCATGTGATTTTGAGCAAACCACCAGCTTTCAACGGATTTGATTTTGTCTTTACCAGAAGCCGTACCCTTCTGGACTAGCCAACTCTTAGATAAATTATCAATATTATCTTTGGTGAGCTGATTACCAATTATGGTTTTTCCACTGCCTTTACCACAAGCCATAACCTTGCGGGCTAGCCAACTCTTCACTTTTTAGGATATGGTGAGCTGAATACCATACAATTTTGGGCAAATTGCAAGCCATATAAACGGATTTGAGAAATCTTTACCAAGAGCCGTTTGCTCCTGGATTAGCCAATCCTTTTGTCTTACAGACAGGGCGGACTGATAACCAAATGAGAAAGTGTAAAACACTTACTCCAAAAAAATTTTTGGCCAAAAACGGGGGAATTGGGTAAATAATATATGAAATTCGTGAGAATTCCCCCCCACACTTAGAAATGAATATTGCCCTCAATATTCAAAGTACCGGCGGTTATGCCGAAACAAAGAACGTAAAAGGGAAATACTACGGCCATTATTTAGAAAGAAGATATATATTTTTTTTTTTTTTTTTTTTTTTTTTTTTTTTTTTTTTTTTTTTGAAACATGTGGGCAACCCCCCCACACTAGGGTGGTAGAAAGAGGTAAGAAGACAGAAATATGGGTGAAAACCCATATAGCATGCTACTGTTTTTGATTACCGAGTCGCTAGCTTGACTCGATCCCCGCATTCATTGGTTCATGGGGAAAGTTTGAAGATCCGGGACAACCACAGGGGGAATGTCCTCTCCAAAATAGTGCTTCAACCTATGTCCATTCACTTTGAAGTTTGGCCCGTCTGTTTGAGATAATTCGACGGTGCCATATGGAAAAACTTTGGCAATGGTGAATGGACCAGTCCAACGGGTCTTAAGTTTCCCCGAGAAGATCTTCAATCTAGAATTGAAAAGAAGGACTCGGTCACCAACGTTGAAAACGCGGTTCTTAATCTTTGAGTCATGGATCTTCTTTGTTTTTTCCTTGTAGATTAAAGAGTTCTCGTAGGCTTGATTACGGAGTTCATTTAATTCATTGAGTTGAACTTTCCGATGATCACCCGAAGACTTTAGGTCGAAATTTGCATGCTTCAAGGCCCAATAGGCTTTGTGCTCAAGCTCGATCGGGAGATGACACGCCTTTCCATACACGAGCTTGTAAGGAGTACACCCGATGGGTGTTTTGTAAGCGGTACGGAAGGCCCAAAGTGCATCTTCAAGTTTGTCCGACCAAGAGGCACGATTTTCACCTACGGTCCTCTCTAAGATTCTTTTCAAACCACGGTTCGAAACTTCCACTTGCCCACTGGTTTGTGGGTGATACGCGGTAGAGAGACGGTGAGTGACACCGTACTTAAGCATCACTTTTGCGAATTGGTCATTGCAAAAGTGCGTGCCGCGATCACTAATGATGGCACGAGGAGTTCCAAAACGGGCAAAGAGAGACTTTAAAAACTTCACCACTACTCGGGCGTCGTTGGTAGGTAGCGCTTTCGCCTCCACCCATTTAGACAAGTAATCGACCGCCACGAGTATATACTTGTTCCCTCGAGAAGACGGGAACGGCCCCATAAAGTCAATGCCCCATACGTCAAAGATCTCGCACACTTGAATGGCATTTTGAGGCATTTCATCTCTTTTAGAGATGTTACCATGACGTTGGCAAGAGTCGCAAGATTTGACGAGGTCATGAGCATCTTTGTAAATTGTGGGCCAATAGAAACCGGAATCAAACACCTTTTTGGCGGTGTAGTTCGGGCCATTATGTCCCCCCGTGGGTCCATGATGACAAGCCTTGAGAATTTCAGCGGCCTCTTGCCCGTGAACACACCGTCGGATGACTTGATCCGCACAGATTTTAAACAAGTAGGGGTCGTCCCAGAAGTAATGCTTAACATCTTTGAAAAATTTGTTCTTTTGTTGGGACGACATCCCTTTCACAACAAAGTTACCCGCATGGTAGTTTGCAAAGTCGGCAAACCATGGGGTACTCGAATCTCTATGATGAGATACCACATTAAGTGTCTCGAGAGGAAATGTTTCGCATATCTCCTTTTTCTCGAGCACACCTTGATGAGGATTTTCAAGACGGGAAAGATGGTCAGCCGCTAGGTTCTCTGCTCCTTTTTTATCACGGATGGTGATATCAAATTCTTGTAGGAGGAGAACCCATCGGATCAATCTCGGTTTTGCATCTTGCTTAGCAAGAAGATATTTGAGGGCCGAGTGATCCGTATACACTATGCTTTTGGACAAGATCAAGTATGGCCGAAACTTCTCGAAAGCATACACCACCGCTAGTAATTCTTTCTCCGTAGTGGTGTAATGTGCTTGAGCTTCGTTCAAAGTTTTGCTAGCATAGTGTATAGGCTGGAAATGTTTAGCCTTGCGTTGCCCCAAGACTGCACCTATGGCGAAATCACTTGCATCGCACATAAGCTCGAATGGTAGGTCCCAATCGGGGGCAACTAGAATTGGTGCTTCCGTGAGCTTCCGCTTAAGAGTTTGGAAAGCTTCAATGCACTCACTAGAGAAGACGAAAGGAGTGTCTTTTTCAAGAAGTCGGGTCATAGGCCGGGATATTTTCGAGAAATCTTGAATGAAACGACGATAGAAACCGGCATGACCAAGGAAACTTCTTACTCCTTTGACAGTTGTGGGAGGAGGTAGCTTTGCAATAACATCAATTTTAGCTCTGTCCACCTCAATCCCTTTCTTAGAGATCTTATGGCCAAGGACAATGCCTTCTTTGACCATAAAGTGACATTTCTCCCAATTTAGACAAAGGTTCGTGTTTTCACAACGTTCAAGCATCTTGTCCAAATGGGAGAGACATGTTTGGAAAGAATTCCCAAAGACCGAAAAATCATCCATAAAGACTTCCATAGTCTTTTCGATCATATCATGGAAAATGGCCATCATACACCTTTGGAATGTACCGGGAGCATTGCATAAGCCGAAAGGCATGCGCCGGTAAGCAAATGTTCCATAAGGACATGTGAATGTGGTCTTTTCTTGATCTTGGGGGTCAATGGGTATCTGGAAGTAACCTGAGAAACCATCGAGAAAACAATAGTATTCGTTTCCCGCTAATCTCTCAAGCATTTGATCCATGAAAGGCAAAGGAAAGTGGTCTTTACGGGTGGCTTCATTTAACTTTCGATAGTCAATGCAAACACGCCATCCCGTAACCAATCGAGTAGGAATCAACTCGTTTTCATCATTTTCAACGACAGTAATGCCGCCTTTCTTGGGCACACAATGAACGGGGCTCACCCAAGGACTATCCGAAATAGGGTAAATCAATCCGGCATCGAGAAGTTTTATGACTTCCGCTTTGATGACCTCATGAATTTTAGGATTCACCCTTCTTTGGTGTTGAACCGCTGGTTTGGAGTCATCTTCCAGGAGAATTTTGTGAGTACAAAATTTCGGGTCAACCCCCTGGATGTCGGAAAGTTTCCAAGCGATGGCTCGCTTGTGTGACTTCAAAACCTTTATGAGAGCGGCTTTTTCATCCTCACTCAAGTCTTTAGCAATGATGACGGGTGATTTATTGTCATCCTCCAAGAATGCATACTCGAGATGAGGTGGTAAGTCCTTAAGTTCGACCTCGGGAGGATCATCAGATTTTTCAATCGTTTTGATTTCCTCTTTATGAAGTTCTTGAGGAGGGAGTGATGAGGGATCATCATTGAGCAACTTCTCGATGAGAAGAATATCTCCCTCGATGTCAATAGGGGCGTGATCAATTTCCCATGAAACTGAATCACTAGACAAATATGCTTCAATCTCCTCCGAAATAGAGTTACTTCCCTCAAACGGAGTGAGGGATGTGGAAGAGAGAGCAACGATGGGATCAACCGAAGTGGGATTGCCACTCGAGAATCCAAGAAGTTCTTGAGAATATTCCTCCGACACAATGTCAATGACATCAATCATGTTAATGGAAGTGTCTTCATAACTAGGGGAATATCTCGTAACTTGATCGAGGTTGAAGGTAACGGCTTCCTTGTTTGACCTCAAAGTGATTTCCCCCTTATCAACGTCGATTAATGCACGACCCGTTTTCAAGAAGCACCTCCCAAGGATGAGGGGTACTCGGGGATCGGCATCAAATTCAACAACAACAAAGTCGGCGGGGAAATGGAAATCTCCTACTTTTACACAGACGTCCTCAGCTACACCTAACGGATGAGAATTCGTACGGTCGGCAAGCTCAAGGACCATACACGTAGGTGTAAGCGGAGGTAATGAAAGCTTCTTCCACAGGGAGTTTGGCATTAAGTTAATGCTCGCGCCAAGATCGGCCAAAGCGGAGCATTGAACTAATCCTTGAAAATCACATGGGATGAGGAATTTGCCGGGGTCTCCTAGCTTTTCGGGAAGCTTTTTGAGGATAACCGCCGAACAATTCTCATTTAAAGAAGTTTTAGCCAATTCGGAAATCTTTTCTTTGTTAGTCAACAAATTTTTGATTGTCGGACCGAATTTGGGCATAAGAAGAAGAGCGTCCGCTAAACTAATCTCGAAGTGCAAATCTTGAAAGATTTGCATAAGCTTCTCCATTTGTTGATTAGTTTTGTCGCGGGCCTTTTGATCATTAAGCCTTGAAGGATAAGGAAGTGAAGGTTTAGGATTGGTCATCGGAACAACGGGTTCCGGAATTGGAGGTAAGTCGACCGAAGGTTGGACTTGTGCGGTACTTCGTGGGCTTGAGATATGCACCTCGTCCGTTGTATCCTTGGTAACTTGACTCATTGCCACAGGTGGAGGGGGCATTGGAGTCATAGGTCCATTGTGCGTCTTACCACTACGAGTGGTAATAGCATTCAACTCACCCTTAGGGTTGGGAATGGTGTTACTTGGAAGAGATCCTGAAGTTGAAGCTTGATTGTTTTGACTCATGAGAAGAGCAAGCACGCTATCGATCTTGCTATTTTGCTGATCAATCTTGCTACTAGTTGTTCTAATCTCAGATGTAAAATCATTCCTCATAGAGGTAATCTGATTTTGCATGGACACCATCTTAGCTTCATTGTTTTTGATGTAACTAACAATGTCAACGGAAGCTTGAGGAGGTGGAGCTTGAACAGTTTGTTGTGGAGCGGGGAATCGGTTTTGATTATAGTTCCCTTGATTTTGAGAACCTTGATTTTGAAAATTCCGATTCTGATTCTGATTAAACTGATTATTTCTGTTTTGATTGTTCTGATTTTGATTAAACCCAGGTGGTCCAAGGTAATTGTTAGAACGATAGCTTAGAAGGCTACGGTCCCCTTGCGGTTGGTAGGAGTTACCCCCCGAATTGTAGGAACCTTGAGCAGCATATACGCTCTCTTGAGTGAAGCCACCGGAGGCTGGACACTCGAAATAAGGGTGTGGACCACCACAAGTCTCACAACTTTTGCTCACGGTATTAACTTGTTGATTAGCATTTGTGTGATTCATTTTAAGCATGGCGGCTGATATTTCTTCCAACTTTTTGTTGAGAGTGGTGAATTCCGAAGATGGAAGGGCGGTGGATCTCGTTGACTCACTCCTCTCGGCAGAGGAATCCCAATAATTGTGGTGGGCAGTCATGTTTTCGATGAGATCAAAGCACTCTTCGGGTCGCCTTTTCATAAAGGTACCACCGGCAGCAGCATTGATTGTGTCACGATGTCTCAGTGTTAACCCGTTATAGAATGTATCTATTTGGGTGACAAGCAACATGTTGTGGTTCGGACATCGGTCAATTGAAAGCTTATAGCGTTCCCATGCCTCGAATAAGGACTCGTCGGGAAGCTGCCTAAAATTGCTGATTTCATTCCTTAGTTTCGTCACCATCGACGGTGGAAAATATTTCGCCAAGAACTTGGAGATCATTTCATCGAAACTATGGATTGAGTTCTTGGGAAGACGATCAAACCATGCAGTGGCATGAAGCGTCAAGGAATAAGGAAAGAGGTATAAGCGAAGGGCGTCATCGGAGACCCCATTTTGCTTCATACTTTGGGTGACAGTGAGAAATTTGTCAAGATGCTTGTTGGCATCTTCACCCGGTGATCCGCGAAATTGGCAAAAGCTCTGGACTTGTTGAATCATGTGATGTTTAAGTCCAAAGTCCGTGGCTTGGATGTCGACCGGGGCAATTGGACCGCCCCGTCCATTCATCGTGGGTTGGCAAAGCTCCTCCATCGTTCGGAGATCGGGAACTGGATTTTGTGGATCGGGTTGGACTTGAGGTCCTTCCCTTTGGATTCCAGACATGGTGGGATGCACAACGGTTCGTATTTCGGGTACGTTTTCCTTGTTAAGAATACGTCTACGAGCTTGCGAGCGAGTGCGCATACACTAGACGTAACTCTAAGAGACCTCAGAGTTAAGGAGAGAAATGGGAATTATGAAAATCTTTCAGATGAGAATGAGAATTATGAAGACGTTTTATAAAACTTGGGTGAGAAGAATCTTTATGGGTTTTCTGGTTCTGAAACGTCGATATCACAACAAAATCAATTAACACAAAATCGAGGCAAAACAACAGTGAACTTAACCAATAATCCAAGATGAATGGCTTCTTTGAAAAAGGTACACCAATCACAAGGACACAAAGGCAAGTTTTATATCTTTAGTTCGGGAACTTATTATGGTCGCACCCCCAGTTAGGTAGTGCACTGCCTTGGTTTTCGGTGGTAATCTTTTAAGTTGTTATTATTAAAGAAAACGACGAATCTTTTTGTATTTTTATTATTTGATACATATATAGAAACAAAAGGAAAAATATTTTTGTGTTTTATACGTTTTTGGATGTTTTTGGGTTTTTGGATTTTTTTTAAATAGAAATATGGATATATATATATAGATGGATGATATGAACAAATGAGTGAGTATTCAAACAACTAATCTTCTAGACGAAAGATAATCAGCACAGCTCCCCGGCAGCGGCGCCAAAATTTTGATTCGCGCAAAACCGTCAAGTTTTCTCACGCAAGCTGATCACTTGTGAATGATCAGCCGTAAGGAACTCAAAACAGATTACACACCAATGCAATTTAAGATCAGGAGAGTATAGTGTTTCCCCGGGTCGTTATGTCCCAGCGAGTTGTGCAATGGATTATCAAACGTTTAGTGATCGAGAAGATTTGAATGGATACAGAGATTTGATTTATGATTATAACTACAGAAATAGCCAACAAATTACAGCGGCTTAAATGCAAATTAAAGGAAATCTAAAAAGATAAAATCTATTAAATAAACGCTATCACTATTATTAAAATGATGTTTTTGTTCTTTTTGTTTTAATAAAACTTAATTAAAAACTACGTGACGTACAAGCAAAAACGTGAAACTTACACAATATTAACCCTAAAAATATGAAAATGATATTTTTATAAACCTAATGATAAAAGAAAATTATTAGAAAAAGAAAATTAATTTTACAACTAATTATCTAATTATTATTAATTAAAAACTATTTTTAACTATTAAATAATTACCTAAAATGCAAGAAATTAGGAAATAAAGCTAGAAAAATAAAATTATGAAATGAAAAAGTCTAAAATATCAAACTAGAATTTTAAAAACTATTTTTGTATTTTTCTGGTTATTTTTCTATTTTCTAGGAATTTTAAACTATTTAAAACTAATTAAATTATTAAAAATTACCAAATAAACTATGAAAAATCTAGAAAATTACTTTTTTGCCTTTTTATATTTATCTAAGCCTAAGAAAAATGAAAACTTATTTTTTTGAACCTTTTTCTAATTTTTTATATTAAAAGCTATTTAAAAATGATTAAAAACTAATTTAAATTGAGAAAAATAGCAAAACTACTTAGAAAAATCTGAAAATTTCAGGAAAAGTCTAAAATAATATTAGGAATGAAGGAAAAATAGAAAAGTAGGTGCTTATGTGGAGAATTTAAGAACTGATGTGGAAAGAGCTTAACATAAGCACTTCCAATAAGCCAAAAGTTACCTAAAGACCACCACACTTAAACAGAAGCTTGGATAAGCTAAAATGACCACAATGCAATAAGTTTCAACAAGCTAAACACTCTGATTTGCAGGTTATACCAGATTTGATTACTTGAACTAAATAGCTAAACCAGGTTCTGAGCTACCACTTTAAGCTTATACACAAGCTTCACAATAAGCTCAACAGGAAAACCACAAATGGGAACCTCAAGAGGACCTGGGTGGCTAACTGTAAACCAAAAACCAGACCATGGGGAGCTCTTTTGAGCCTTGTGCAAGCTGCACAAGAACTGAGAAAAATCTCAGTGACTGCTGAGATCAGTGAGCAGGGGAGAAAAGCTCACATTCACAAGCTTGTTTGAAGCTTTTAGAAAAATGACAAAAATCAGCAAAAATGCAGATAAGCAAGAGAACCAGCTGAAGTTTATAGAACAACAAGTTTCAAAGAATAAGACCTAAAAATGAATCCTAGAGAAATCCTTGAATTTGGCTCAAAAACAGATTTTCAGTTTTTGACTTTTGAACATGAACTCAAACTTTGACTTTTCTCAACTTTGGATTCAATTTTTACCACTGAGATTAATGTTATATGATGTTATAAGTGTAATGCAAGCTGTATTTAGTGATTCTAAACACAAAACCATGGATTGCTAATCCTAAAATCCAACAGTGAGTATATTAGACAGGTTTAAGTTAAATATTGACTTCTTAGGTGTTGCAGTCCAAGTTGTTGACTCAAGTGAGTTTGCTTCTACTTAACAGACATGACCCAAGAGAGATTAACCATTGTAAATGCTTCTGAGACAGATAACTAAGCAGAACCAAACACCCCTTTAAAAATTGATTTGCAAACTAAAACTGAGATAAACACTTATCCAACTTGTAATGAGGATTAAATTAAGCTTACATTATCAGATTACAACTATATAAACACATATAGTACACTTGTGACCACAGATATAAAGATAAGCAAAAAGTGCAAAAACTAACTTGAACATGAAAAAATGAAAAAGTCACTCACAATCCTCCAACTGATGTAGGCCAATACCAAACCAAAATTCCACTATACTAAACCATTTTGAACCCACATCCAAGCCTGCAACAACCCTGTATCATTTCCATAGCCATTTGATCACCTGTTTGACTTTTGTTGACCAAATGTCAAAATGAATGAGAACTTGAATGAAAGCTTGTACAAAGCTATGCTAAGCTTATTTAAGCTTATTTATACTGAGAAATGAGCTTGATAAAGCTTTTGAATGATAATTTGACTTTGACAATTTCAACAGTAAGCTTTAAAAGATAAAAATGAACATTAACTTGAAATAAAACTTAAACAAAGTTGCAAATCACTTGAATGCTATTGTTTGATACAAATAAACTGAAAAATACAAATGAAAACTAGTTAATACATGTTAAGCTTAAAAACGACATTAAGAAGATTTTTTTATAAAAACTAACTACCTCCTACTAGCTTCTTCTCCTCTGTTTTTATACCCATTTCCTTTGTCTCTCTCCTCTGAGTGAATCCCATCAAAAATCTAGACCCTTGGATGACTAGGTTGCTTTTTAGCCATAGGATCAAAAATGGCGGGAAAAGCCCATTTGACTTGAGGGTTCTGTTTGTAGCTACTAGGGGGGGGGATGATGTGTGGGTGTGATGATTATTGAGGAGGGGGGGGAAAAGAGATAAGGCATGGGGAGGTTGAGTGTGCAGAGCTGGTTGCAGAGATCAAGTGGAGAGGATGAGCAGTTGGCGCCAAGGGTCTTTGTTTGACCTGTGGGTTGACCAGGGAAGTATTATAATGGGGGGGTTCACAATTCCAATTGACAGGGGTCCAGAATAGATAGGGGGTCCAAAATAGGTTTAGAAGGGTTTTAAACTTCAAGGACTAAAAGTGTAAAGTCTGAAATTCCAGGGACCAGAACTGCCAATTCATCAAACTTGTTCCAAGGGCTGAAAATGACAAACTTCAAAAGTATAGGGACCAAAATTGCCATTTTGCAATTTTCCAGGGGCTAATTTTGCCAATTTTCAAACTTGGAGGACCATTTTTGTAATTTTCTCAAACTTTTCATATTTTTCACCAAAGGACTAAATTTGACAACTTATGATTTTAAAAGGACCTTTGGTGAGTTTACTTTTGAAATTATGTGCTCAGGGACTGTTTTTGACAACTTTTGAAACTTGGGGGACTGAAACTGCAATTTTTGCAAATTTGATATGTTTTTCATCTGATTTTGATATTTTTGCATTTAAAACACATAAAACACTGATTTGTGATATTTTGATCATTTTGATGTGTTTCTGAGCGTTTTCAGATGATTTTGCAGTTTATTTTGTACAGAAATGATGAGTATTTAGACACTCATCATATTGCCAGAACATCTGAGTGATATGCATACATACCCACAATGAAGATGGAAAGCCTTCTGGAGCCAACATCAAACAAGCTCCTGGTAGGTGGCATGTGAGATCTACTCATTAGATAAACCATGTGACAACTGAACAGAAACAATGGGGCGATTCAATTCTTGAATCAATCCTGGTTCAGGTTATTGATTGACGGATACCTTTGAAAAACCGGTCGTTGTGCTCAAAAACTCTTTTCTTTAGCACATCGACCGTGTACGAATATTTCAAATCAAAAGGTGTTTATGATTGATAATTGATTTTCATTAAAACCTTCGTTGTATTGCAAAAACAATTTCTATTTGAGCAATACACGATTGTTTTTCAAATCTCTTTTAATCAATCAGTGAATCTTTATTCGCTGGTTCACTCATTCCGTGTTGTCTTCTTTGAGACGTTCCGGTTTGAGAACAGCTAGAGCAGCTGCGAAACCCTGTCAAGGAAATTCTTCTGAATTTTACCTGATCACAGGCAGTACTTGTACTGATCAACGGGGAACCGTGGGCCGTGTACCTCAATTCAACGAAAGTGATCAAAGACACTTTCGTGCGCTTTATTGCTAAATGTTTTATGCAGGTTCGCCCTACGTTCGCAGCTGATCAGAATGTAGCGGTCAATCCATAGCCGCATGCTCACTCAACACATTCATCTCGAAAGAAATCATGATTAGTGCATCAATGAATCTGATATTTTCACTCCATGCTTTTGCTACGCTGCTGCCAATATCATGAATCAACGAAAGCTTCCGCTACTCTGATGAGAATATATCATAATCCAGAACGTGAGCATGTCGGTCCATAAGTCACTACACCACAAAGGAAGAGTTAGAGATGTATTATTGCTGATGATCTCAAAGCTAGCTCAAAACTCATCATCACGTGGATCAGATAAAGACCTCCCCTTGGTTTATCCATACATGCAATATGAAGAATCAATGACTACGAGCTTCGGAGCAAAGTACAACATCACGAATGCAAGAACAATTTATAATGTAATATCTGGTTGTATTCAATGTACGTTTAATGTGTGTTTTGAGGTGACCTCCCTTAGGGGGAGATTGTTAGGATTTAGTATATCCATATTATAAAGAGTCGGTCACCTCAAGTATATGAAATCGTTAGAAAGCTCGTAGTCGTAGATTATTATAAGTTAAGTAGTATTTAGTTTAAGTAACACCGTGGAGGACGGACGGGTCTTTACCCACTGTATGCCTGATCCACAGCCCGTTGTGTGGCGTTTTATTGTAAGACTATAAATACTCTCTACCTTCCAAGGTAGAGAGTTGGAGCTCATAATAAGATTTTTCTTTCTCTCACTAAAGTTCCCAAACCTCTAACTTTCTCTCTCTAAAACTCTTGTATACGCCTACTTGTGCTCATGGATTGATGTGTATGTGAAATCCAATATCTTACAGGATCACCAAAGCTTCAAGAAAGATATACTCTGAGGTCACTGACCAAATGTGGGATCAACACACTGAAGCTGTTGCAAGTTATGTTGATCTTAAATCCGATGTGCTCACTTTCAATGCTAACACTGATGAACACAGGGATCTTATGTATGAGCATCTTCATAGATTGGATGATAACTTGGCTAAGTTTCTCAAACATCTTCAGGGTTGTGGGACAAAGATTGATGAAATCAGGGACTCGGTCAAAGAAGACCCAACGCTAAACTCAAAAGTGTTGTAAGCTACTGAGGCTTACTTGAAGAATTCCCCATACCTCACTGAACTAATCACCATGCTCAAGTCTGCAAATGTTCAGGGTCTTCAGTCTTCGGTTCAGTCTCTTCAGGCAACACTGGGCTCTTTGGATGCTCAGGTGACCAATTTAGATAAGGCTTCCTCATCAACGGCTTGGAATCTTGGGCCACGCATGACTGCCTTGGAACTTTCTCAAGCTAATCTGGAAACAAAGGTCACTGGTATTCAAAAAGATACATCTGAAATGAAGGCTATGGTCACTAAAATCTATCAAGCCTTCAAAGGTCAAGCCACCCAAACTCCCCCAGTGTCAGAGCCAACTCTAGCTCTCACTGAAGTTGCCGCAACAGTTGAGGGGGAGAAGACCACTGAAGAGACTTCCTCTCACACTGAGGGGGAGCCAACACCACCAGTCCAAGCAGTACCCATATCATCAGTCCCACCAACATCAACAACATCATTAACAGCAACTGTGACTGCACCCATCACAACAACAATACCACCCCTGGTAGCATCATCTTCCTCAGGCCAGGATAAAGGAAAAGGCATTATGCAAACTCCTGAGCATGAGAAGATTCCCTATAAGATCGGCGACACTGAATACCTGCTCACACCACAACATCTAAGTAACTATCTTGCCAAAGAAGAAAGGAGATTGAAACTAGCTGAGGATGAAAGGAAGAGCAAAGAAGCACTTATTAAAGTGGTTGCTGAAGAAGCTGAGAACTTGGGAATTGATCCAAAGAAGCTTCAAAAGGGTCAGGCAGGACAAAAGTTTAAGGATGCTCAGGCTGCCAAGATGGCTGAAATGAGAAAGTAGTTGGAAGAAAAGAACAAGAAATCTGCAGCCATCAGGAAAGCAAGAATTGACCATTACAACTGGTCAATGATAAGCAGAAGGCTGCCTGAGAAGATCACTGATGTCAGAATCATCCCCAAATCTAATCCACTGGCAATGAACGTCTACAGGGGGATGATAAAAGACACTTCGAAGTTCATGATCCCCTGAAATTCACTGACTTTGGGATCACTGAACTCGATGATCTTGGTCCTATAATTGAAAAGAAGCAAAATACGGTGGTTAAGGAGCTAATGAAAATGCTCAGCAAGAGATATGAAAGACTGAGGGATGCACCAGCCCAACTGGGAATTCAGCCAGCCTTAACTGCACCACAAGGATCTCAACCTCAGTCATCTAAAGGCAAAAGGAAGAGGGTTGAGTCCGAGCCTGAGATCAAAGTACCTGGATTGGAATGTAATAGGGAGCTGCCTAAAGGAGTGAAGTTTGTGAACTGCCTGGTGATTGAAAGCCTGAAAGAGGGCTATTTTTCATTGATGTCTATGGAAACCCAGCGTTCCAAAGGTGGAGCGATATTGATCAGGTAGGAGTGGCAACAATACTGAGCTACATACCAATGGCTTCTCAAATTTAGACTCCTGCAAATATCAAGTTCTGTGTTGACTTAAATGCCAAGATAAGAGAGCATCCTGACAGGGAAACACTCATCACAAATAAAGTCAAACTTGAAGCACTGGGAATCCATCTGGACTGACATCATTTTGTTTTATCTTTTGTACTAGTAATAGGACCATGTAATGTGATCAATAAAAGATGCATGTTTTGTTAAAATACTTAGTGTTCCTTATTGTATTCATTAGTACATTCAGTGTAAGAAGAAGCCTTTTGCTCACTTACACTGATCAAACACTTAGGCTATTTGTATATCCAAATAGGAGGAGACTGTTGGGTTCAGTTAATACCCAAACCCCTTAATCTAGGATTTGAATAGAAAATATCCTAAGTGTTTAGACCATTAACATCAACAGGTCACTGAGCGCATAGTCTCTCAGTGAGCCATCTTCAGGGTACTTAGTACGAGGCATCAATGAAGTCTCTCCACTCAGCAAGGCGGAACTTAAAGGGTGAAGACTGAGTCAAGAAGAAGATTGTGGATTCAGTGAGTGATGACAATAACTCACTGAATCCCTCAGACTCCTTACCAGCTACTAACACTGAAGAAAAACTGAAGTAGAAGACTGAAGAAAGAGCGGGACAAGTTTGAATCAGATAAGAAGAAGTCCTTATCAGCAAAAGTCAACTTTCCCTGAATGACTAACTTCCAGGCTCAGTATCATCATTGAAATATAGAAAGCAACCTTGTCTCTTACTTAGAATAGCGTTTGTAAACAGAGACAAAATACATCAGTATTTTTTCTTCTGCAAGTTGTCAGTTTGTCACTTAGGATACGGTTAAAACTTATACATGTATAAATAGCATAAGAGATGGAGTGAAAGATTAAGCTTGTGAATTGTAAAAAAACACACACAAGCCATCTTTCACTCCTCCAAATACAACTCAGTCCCTGAGATAGCTCAGTGGTTCCATAGTAGTTGTGTTCAGACTTAGCCTGAACTTAGTGAGGAGTCACCCTTTGTAATTTCAATCCAAGTACTATTCCCCAAGTACTTGGGTAATGTATTCTTGTTTTGATTTATATCTAATAAAGAATATTATGTTGAAAATTAATCAGTGTGTTTTACTTATATCTTTTCAGTCATAGATTCACTATTAACTTGTTTTATATACTTAACTGTTTTTAAGATAGGGAATAGGGAACAACAGGTGATTTGCACACTTCCAAAAGTGATTGAGACATTCATATTTTGAGTGTTTGGACATTCATACCCTCACATATTTTTAGTTATATTTATCCTGTAAGGATATAAATGTTCAAACACTCAAAATGTGAGTGTCTCAATTATTTTTTAGAGTGTGCAAATCACCTCCCATTCTTTAAGGAGGTTTTGTAGATCAAAGGCCTTAGAGGACCAGGTATGGTGAGGAAGGAAATCTTCTTATTTGGGTATCACGGGGTGTCACATCACTATAACAAACCTCCTTCCACAATCCCCTTATCACAACTAAGAGGGTAGGGTATCGTGGCTAGCTCAAACATCTTCATTTGGGCCCCACATGTGCCACATCACTTCAACACACTCACTTAAAAATACCCCCCAATCACAACTAACTCAAACCACTTCATTTGGGCCCTACCCCCTCATTTATTTCTTTTCCATATTATTCAAACACAAATTCAAACATTTTAAACAACAAATTTAAAATTCATTAAAATAAAAACATTGCAATATATTAAAAATTAAAACGATACGAAATACATAAATCCTAAATCTTAATCTGAATACTCCCCGCATGCAGAATCATACGAGGGAGATATATAACCGGCAAATTCTTCGATGCGTGCCAAATCTTCCTGGTCTAGCGGAGATTCCCCAAAGCTGGCAGTCGAAGTTGATGCACCTGCACCATCGTTTTTGTTCACCCGATAGCTCCAATTGATTTTGGTGTTGATGTTGTTCGATACCATTTGAACACACTGCCACAACTTGTCAGCAATCTCGTCGTCTTTGTGGGCTTCCTCCTTCAGAAATTTGTTGATCACAACTTTTCGTTCATGCGTAATATCGTTGCAACTCTTGTAGTTTTATCTCATCTGTTGCTTCTACGCCCTCGCCTGCTCAAACACATTGATGACGCTTATAATAGCGTTTTTTTAGCCTCATCGTCGTTATCGCATTGATTTTGAACGTACACTTGCATATCTTCAACGGAATGCGGGAGACGGCAAGCCATAATAAACTTGTGTAAAGAGAAGTGTGAATTTTGAATTTTAATTGTGTTTGAAAGAGAAGTGTGAATTATGTTTGAAAGAGAAGTGTGATTTTTTTGTGTAAATATGGGAATTATTTATAGAGTGGGTGGGTAATACTTGAATTTGAAAAAAAAAAGTAACCGTTGTTACTTTTAAATGGATACTTTTTCAATTTCGTTTTGTCTTCTTCCGTGTCGTTGGAGTGGCGGAAACTCAACCGGCGAGTGGGCATGGTGTCGTGGCGGGAGACGGCGATGGGTGGCGAGGGATCCACATGGTGTTGGCGGGCTACCCTCATTACCATACCCTACCCTCTAACCACAACTTATTCATTTGGGTCCCATCACTTTATATTTTATTTTTTTATTCAATTTTTTATATAACATAAAATTCTACTCATTAAAATTAAAAATACAATACAACAACATATTAAAACACATACAAAACTTAAAATAAAGATATGAAAAATAAAAAACGAGACGGAAAAAAACACACGATACGGAAATAATCATACAACACCGTTAATCATTTCATTCGTGAACTTCCACCTAGCAACCTTTGTTCTGCCTTTGATCAACGAGTATTCATTTCCGATGTTTGGACTTTAAAACAAAATTTTAAAATGGTTATATAGAAGTTTGTGAAAAATAGTGTGTTTTGGTATTTTATTTATAAGGTTAAAGTACGAGCAGGGCATTCAAAATTTAAAATCAAAATTCAAAATTCAAAATTCAAATTCTATTTCAGTATTCAAATTCAAATTAAAGGTTATACTACGAGCGGGAGGATTTTAAATTCAAATGCAAATTCAAAAATTCAAATTCAAATTCAGTTTCAATTTCAAAAATTTCCCTATATAAACGTACACTTTGCTCCCAAAAATTTCAACTCACAGTGCTCCCAACAATTGCAACTCACAAGTCTCAAAAATAACTTTTCCCAACAATTTCCCAGCGAACACAACTTTTCCCAACAATTTCTCGAACAAAAAAACTTCTCCCAACAATTTCCCAACGAACACGACTTCTCACAACAAATTCCGGAAGAAAACACTCCACCAACAGATATCATGCCGGTTTTCCCAACGGAAGAGGAACCAGTTTAGGAACAGGAACAAAATCCGTTTAAGCTTACGGAGGAACAACAACGACTATTACTCCAAGATGAAGAAGCACTAAGAGAGATGGAGGAAGAACAAGCTCGGGAGGAAGCTATTCGTAGGGAGCAAGCAGCAAGGGGGACAAGAACATCGGGACGACTTGTTCGATGTTTTGGAACGAGAGTGGGAGGAGAGCAGGTTTGCGGGGTGGTCTCCTAATGACGATGGTTATGACTCCAACAACTCTCAAACTTGGTATCACCTGGATTAACTTAACGTGTTTTAATCTATGTGTTTTATTTTATGTATCGCGGTTTAATTTTCTTTGCAATGTAGTAATCTGCTTTCTTTCTGTAATAAATAAAAGTTCGTCTTCTACTTTGGTTCTTCGTACTCGAAAATAAGTTTCCATTCATTTAACTAAAAATAAACATTACAATACCAAAATTTAAAAACACTAGAAGTTTTTAGTTTATTCAAGCAAAAGTAAAAAAAAAAAAAAAAAAAAGAAGAAGAAAAGTAAAATTAAAAATGTTTAATAAACAATTAGGACCCATTTGTAAGTTATTTTGCTTCGCCGTCGAAGTGAGGAGGTCTGGTTTGGCGAGAAGTGGTGAGCCAAGGTGGTGTGGCTGCGAGGGGCGGCGAAGCTGCCAGCTTACCGTGGCGAGGCAGTAACGAGCCCAGACCTGGTGCGCTTACAAAAGTAAAGGCAAAAAAACGTTTGACCTATGTAATATTAGAAAACGGGAGCTTAACAGTTAAGGGAAGATCTAGCTACGCATAAGCTCTAGCTATGCATACGGAGCCTTAAAAAGAATTTGAACGGCTATTTATGTACGAGGCATTTGAAATCAGGGGTAAAACTCGGAGGCTCTTTAGTAGCTTTACCATTGAACCACCCTGCCTGTAACAATTCACATTTTTGGGTTAATATTAATTTTTACTAATCTCTCCTGAAATTTTTATTTCACATTCTCGTAAGTTAACCTATTTTCATGATAACCCGAGAGTTTGACACCCGTCGGGTCATTTTTGCAAATTTCACAAAACTGTGTCTGAGATTTACGTTTAGGTTTAAACGACATTTAGACATCCCGATATGTCCATAAAATTTTAAAAACATGATAAATATAGGTTTTTCACATCATTCAGCATTTTCATAAGGTTTGGATTTTTACATTTTCTGGTTTTGCGTTTTAAGCCTACGGTTTTAGGTTTTTACGACTTTAAGCATCTTGATAGAACTTATAACTCATTTAATATGCTATTATAGAGTATATTGATAATTTTAAACATATTTATAAGTTTCATATTTTTAGAATACCCGGTTTTAAGTTTCGTGACTTTACGACTTACAATTAGCGATTAACGGGACCAAAACTCACTCCGTAACTTATATAAGGACAAGATTCATCCACCTAGTACCTCCCCCTTGTCCATGAACGTGTATATGGTGGCCTTGGCATCTTGGTGAGAGCCATGAAACATTTAGAGCATCATGTGTTACATTAGGAGCCATAGAAAGTCTTAAGGCTAAAGATCAACCAAGTATGCATCATGTGTTCCATTCTAGACCATACCTTAGTGTAAAATAACCTCCTAAAGGCCCTATAAATACTCTTCCCCCTCTTGTAGTCGTTCACTACACAAAACAAACATAAACACTCTTCATTCAAGTTTTACTTCAAGTATTCCAAGAGAAATTAAAGGCCAAAGAAAGCTACCTCAAATACTTGCAAGTTTAGGTGATCTTCTTGAGTTTAAATCCACTAAAGTCACCTAAGATCTCATCACAAGCCCTTCAAGAATACAAGAAGTGTAAAAGGTTTCTAAGATGTGGGAGAGTGCTCAAATCCTAGTTCTAGTCCTTGTTTATTTTCCTTTCTTATTGAAAGCCATAAGTTGTAAGAAAGCCTAACACACTCTTGATCAACACCATTTACATGTTTTCTTAGTCTTAGTCTATGCTATATATATCTAGTTATATTGATCATATGATGTACAAGTCCTTAAAAAAGTTTGAACTTACATATTGTCTTATATTATCAAATTAGTAAAAACTAGTCATATTATATATGTTTGAGCCATTAAATCATTTATCTAAAAAAATTGTATGTTTACATATTGTTAGATACAAGATCAAACAAAAAACGTAGCAATTTGAATCACCAGAATCGGACAAACAAGTCAAAATTTATTATAAAAAAAAAAGTTAGCGAAACTTAAAAATCTAAAAACTTCCAAAAAGCCCACTGCCGAGATCTGGAAAACTTTAGAAGCACTTCTGGTTCGGGTAATCAAAAATTTAAAACATGCAAGTTGTCCAAAACGATGTTTTACATCTACCGCGAGAGAACTCAGCCTGAAAACACCAAACAAGGGCATTTTTCTGCCTAAAATGGTAAGGACAGTTTTCGACGTCAACATTTGGTTTTCACAATATAAGTAATTAGGAACCATGTAACCACCTAATCTAAATGTCTCGTTCCCTTTTTTTTTTTTTTTTTTAATTATTATTATTTTCATATTGAGCACTACAAAACTAGGGAGCTTTATGTGAGGGGTTTCATTTGGGTAAACGTATCGGCGAGTTGCTGGATTTACGAATTAAAGTGTCCTAGCTCCTCGAACGTTTACTACATAACCTCTGAATTATGATGGCCCGAATGGTAGTACGAGATATATAAACTATGAATGCTTCTTAAACCATTCCTGTAAAACAATATACACAAAAACTACCAAGTACTACATAATGATCAATATAAGGACATATATAGGCTCATTTATGTTTTCTTACATTATGTCAAAGCCTAAGACACAATAAATATTCTGGATTGCTCCTAGGATTCTATCGGCCTTCCATCATCGTACCTTCACTATCACTTTGCTTTATAGTGAGTATTCACGAAACCCTTTCTCTATCTATTTTAATCGTTTTGAGGTGGATGCATGAACCATATTTGAACTAAATTGATATCTATTTTATGAAATCTTTGACTTGAACTTTTGAACTTAAATTAAACTCTTGAATTTAATTACGAACTTATGATTTATTTTGAACTTAATGAATCGTGCGTACTATGACCTAAAGTCTCGCCTTATGAGTGGAGCGCGCAAAGTCTCGCCATGTCGGTGGAGCGTTCTCGATCTAAAAGTCTCGCCATGTCGGTGGAGCGTTCTTGACCTAAAAGTCTCGCCTTATTGGTGGAGCGTGCAAAGTCTCCTATGTTCGGAGGGTTCTTAATTGTGTATAATAGTTGTATGATGTACCGTTCGTACATTCGCATTGTTAGTCTCCTATTAGTAAGTGGTATGGATAGCGCGATTAGAGGTCGGCCAACCTCTCGTTAGGTTGCGGGATGCATATTATTTATTTCGGGGCTTTGCCTGGCATACATTATTATATACGTAGGTGCTTATATTGTGTACTATTATGATTGCGTGTGCTTGACTACCAGACATAAGACTTTTTATGCAATGGGTTGTGAACACATAGGTTACAAGTCCTTGTATGGACGGGCTTGCAACTGAATGGATTGACATCGCCTTTGCTTTGTGAACTTTTCTTAAACACTTTGAAATTACTTTTATTATCGAAATATATATGAACTTATATGGTACAAGTCTTGTATATATGGGCGGGATTTGAAACATGATAAGTTTATAGGATATTTGCCATATGAACTTTCTTAAAAAGGTTTTCATATTATAAAACGTGTGTACTCACCAACTATATTCATAATTGACCCATTTTTCTTTTATGTATTTCAGGTGATCGTTAGTAAGTTTTTTTCAAGGTCTTTTGCATAATGAAGTTTTCACATGTTACTACTGATCATTATGTATTACAAAACTATCTTTTGGGAACTAAACTTTGTATTTTAATTGCAGATGTTAGTTGAAACAATGTTGTAAGTATATATATTTCCTTTAATGTAAATTATGGTATTTTTCTGTATCTCTTTTGTGATGATTATTGATTATGTTGCACCCCACGTTTTCGCTTTATCGAGGTGTTACACTGCCCGAACTCGAACCTGATAAGGTTTACAGGGTCGCGTTGAATCGGGTTTAAATAGTTAGTTGGAGTTGTGTGACCAAAACTCGATAACCATATATTGTTATAGGGTTAGGACAATCATGTCAGAGCTAAGTTATTTATCTTACCGTGTCAAAACCTAATAAGACACGAAAATAATATTTAAACTTTTTAATAAACTTTTAAAAGCGAATCATTCTTTGCATGGGATGAATATAATCTTATGTTGATTTTGTTTGGTTTTTCCTTTTTAGTAACATTTACTCCCTAGGTCACATATTTATTGTCCACATTTTCATTTCGAGTTGTTTCAAATTAATTGTCTACTTTACAAAATTGATAGACAATTTAGTTCAAGTTTACCGTATTACCCTCTCATTTGAGGTTATTATTACAGACGTTAAAGAAGTTTTAAATTAGTATAATTAGTAAGGTAAAAATGTCATTTTGCGGAAAGTAAAAAAGTGAAAGCTGTAACGACAATGCTTTTCTTAAATTGTTTGTTTTTTTTCTACGGAAAATTATTTTGAGATGGAGGTAGTCGTTGGTTTTTCCTTTGTCCAATCAACTCATTTACCCATTACTAAATGCTTGCATTTTCCAAAGAAGCAAGTATGATGCAGTTGTTCAACTATTAAGAGGTAAAATATTACGTTGATGATGTCCAAATAGACCCATTTGATTTGCTTTCTTGTTAAGCATATTTCAAAACAATCAAATAACGAGCATCCGTTTATCCATACACTATAAGCATACCCTTGAAGCATCATAACAGTAATAATAAGATGATTAAGTACCAAAATTCAAATTCAAACACCTCCTAAAGAGAAGAGCATCCGCTTATCCATACACTATAAGCATATTATTGAAGCTTCATAACAATAATAATAAGATGATTAAGTACCGGAATTCAAATTCAAATACCCCCTAAAAAAAGAGTATAATGTTTTCAAGACCTAAAATTTCACCTCTTCCTCATCGTGATGACTTAAACGCCCCTTAAACATATTTTATAACTAAACATTCAATTTAAATACTCAAAGCTTATATGAGCCTTAAACTATGCAATCCAATCCAATGCACCACAATTGCACCTGTCAAATTTGTCAATTAACATAGTATTATTATGTTTCTAAAAGTGAAAGTATTTGTTTAAAACAAAACAAAAGGAGGCCGAAAACAGTTCGTCCTTAACCCTGCATATGCAGCCCACTAAGTGTTTTTTGCTAGCCTATCCTTAACTAGTAAGTCATTGTTTGTTTGAGAAGCTTTTTCATGAGATGAAATACAATGAGTAACTCTTTGATAAGCAAAGGTAAAAGAGCTCGTAAGACCCTTTACAAGCCTAACTAGTTATGATGTACACTATCTAAGTCAGCATATGCATAGTCCTTTGGAGTCTCATCTAAAAGTTGCATTAAGGGTTTTGAGGTGCTTAAAGAATTCACCAGGTTATGGTATTCAGTTCAATAGAGCATCAACTATGTAACTTAGAGTTTATTCTTATGAAAATGGGCCAAGTGTCCTAAAACCAGAAAATCTGTTAGTGGTTTTTGTGTATATCTGGGTTAGTCTCTTGTGTCATGGAAAAGTAAAAAAACAAGCAATCTTGTCTAAGTCTTCGGCTGAAGCAGAATATAGAAGCATGGCTTCTGCTACATGTGAGACAATATGGTTGGATAACGTGCTTCATATAGTCTTGAGATAACACACTGATATCCTGTTGATATGTTGTGTGATTATAGTTCAACTATTAAAAGAGTTGCTAACCATGTGTTTAATAAGAAAACTAAACACTTTGAAATTGATGTACATTTGGTAATGGAAAAGTTGCAACACGTATAAGAAGAACTGTTAAGATTCACACTAACAGTCAAATTGCCGATATTCTGACCAAGTGTTTTGGAACTGTGGGATTAGGTTATATGTTTGTTGGAAAAAGTTCTAATAAAGATTCATCTTCATAAGTTTGAGGGAAGGTGTTGGAAGAAGTGGTCAAACTTATTCATATTTGGTCAATGTAAGTTGAGGGGCCATATACGTCACTTTTACTCTAATATAACTTTTGTTTTTTTAGAGTATGTTTGGCAAAAATAGATCGTGTTGCTGCTGGTGTTGTTGCTGATGCTGGTGTTGATGCTGTTGCTGAAAAATATTATAAAAAAAAATTATTTTTATAAGCTACATGAAGTAACCTTTTATTTTCAGAAGATTATGGAAGATTTTTTTTTTTTTTTTTTTTTTTTTTTTTTTTTTTTTTTAGTTCTAACTGCCCAAGAAAAATTATTTTTTAAGTAGCTTATTTTTTAAAAAAATAAATATAATCCCATCATAATTTTATATGATTAACATAGCCTTAGTTTTGTTTTCTAAAGTGCATGGGCCTTTTGAAAGTTTGGAGGCTATATAAAGAACATATGGGAGCTAGTTTTGTTCTTTCGATCACGAATCACCGAGTATTGAGGGTTGATGTTGTGAGTGGCTACATCTTTTAAAAGGGGACAATTTTTTTTTTTTTTTTTTTTTTTTTTTTAATGTTGATTGAATTCCTTTGAGGGCATTAATCTTTCGGTTATGTTTTTAATAATAATAACAATAAGGGGTGGATGGTTGAATAATCTTTGATTCTTGATCTTTGATTTTTAATAATAATAACAATAAGGGGTGGATGGTTGAATAATCTTTGATTCTTGATCTTTGATACCGTGTGCTTACATGCATTCACATAATGAGTTTCTAGTGTTTGGGTGTAGATGTAATTATGTAAATGAAACTAATACTGATTAAATGAACAGTTAAGGATTAGTTGCAACAAAACTTATCATGGGCCATTCCACATGAAATCTTAGGGTACGTTTGGTATCCCACTATTAAAATGAAACTATAATTATGAAATTGATTAAAGGTGTTTGTTTAAGATAAGAGGGCCCACCACTATGATAATGAATGATAGATATAATTCATACTTCATATACATTAAATGAGCTAGGTATAGATCTTTCATAGGTGAACGAACCACCACTACTATCAAACTCATGGATTTTTCATAGGTGAAAAACCACCACTACTATCAAACTCATTCCTATTGTCATTCATGGCAGCATACCAAACGCACCCTTAAATCATTAGAATTTGTCAAATACATAAACAACTAATAATCCAACTGTTACAGATTTAGAACTTCCAACAGCACAAGCGCATCCAAACAAGATCTTCTACAACTGAAACGGATACTATTAAGACGCCTAAAAAACGATCTTAAGTCTTGAAATCACGAAGTTTTTACTAACATGAAATTGATTTAAGCCATATGTTAGGATTCGATCCCTAACAACCTGGTTACTAGAAAACGGATTACTCGATCTCGAAGATGTGGTTGACAGAAAAGAAAAGAATATGCACAAGTAAGTATCCCTAATCGATTGTTTGATTAGTATTTGAAAGAATGACCTACAAGACCCCTCCCCCCCCTCACCTCCTTTTATAGAGATGAGGGGGGAGATAAACCGACTCTAACATGTCCTCCTAAGTCGGTGGTAAAAACAGGAAAAAGGAAAAACGGGTTGGGCTTGGGACACAAGCCAACCCAACGATCCTTAACTCTATTCGACTAGACTCTTGCTAATATAAGGACTAAAACATAACAATTTCCACCTTAGGCTTTATATTAGCCTACACCGACGCTCAGCAACTCCAAGCAGTGCTGAAACTTTAGTCCAGGTACCACCTTCGTCAAGGCATCCGCAGCATTGTGTTCAGTACCCACCTTCAGAACTTCAACCGTCTTTGCTTCCAAGACCTCTCTGATAAAATGATAACGCACATTGATGTGCTTAGTTCTTTCATGAAAAACATGATTCCGCGATAAATGAATCGCGCCCTGATTATCACAATTAACTGCCACAGTGTTAAGTTCCATGCCCAACTCTTCCAAGAGTCCCCTTAGCCAAATAGCTTCCTTCACAGCCTCTGTAAGGGCCATATACTCCGCCTCTGTAGTTGAAAGAGCCACCACGTGTTGTAGCGTTGCCTTCCAGCTTACAACACATCCCTGTACTAAAAACGTGTAACCAGTGATAGACCTACCTTTATCCGGATCCTTAGCGTAGTCTGAATCAACAAAACCTGTTACGTCCACATGGTTGCCACGATCTGTCCCATACACCAAACCCACGTTTGCAGTGCCCTGCAAATATTTCAAAATCCACTTCACTGCTTCCCAATGCTTTTTACCCGGATTCGCCAAATATCTGCTAACTACACTTACCGCATACGCTATGTCTGGCCTCGTGCACACCATCAAGTACATTAAGCTCCCAACCGCATTTGCATACGGCACCTTACTCATCCTTTCAACATCACAATCCCTAACCGGGCAATCCTTCAACGACAGCTTGAAGTGCCCACCCAATGGCATCTTAACCGATTTCCCATTGTCTATTCTAAAATTATTTAAAATCTTAGAAACATACCCGGATTGTGACACCCTCAGAATCTTGTGACTCCGATCCCTGATGATCTCCATACCAAGAATCTTCTTTGCTTCCCCGAGCTCTTTCATGTCGAACTCCCTTTTAAGCAAAGACTTGATAGACCCAATCTCAGCCTTGCTTTTACAAGCAATCAACATATCATCTACATATAACAATAGATAGATATACTCACCTGGTGCATAATTCCTGTAATATACGCAGCTGTCGTAACTACTACGCTTAAACCCATTGCTCAACATGTACTCATCAAACCTCCTATACCATTGCCTAGGTGACTGCTTCAATCCATAAAGGGATTTCTTTAACAAACATACCTTGTTACCTTGTTCATAACCCGGTGGTTGTCTCATGTAGATCACTTCTTCAAGATTACCATGTAAAAATGCCGTCTTTACATCAAGCTGCTCCAGCTCATAATCTCTACACGCAGTCAATGCAAGTATAACCCGAATAGATGTGTGTCGAACTACCGGCGAAAATACTTCATTATAGTCAATACCTGCCCTTTGTGTGAATCCACGAGCCACCAACCTCGCCTTGTACCTAGGCTTTTGAACACCTTCAATCCCTTCCTTTATCTTGAACAGCCATTTGCAGCTCACCAGCTTTTGCCCAGCTGGATGATCTACTAACTCATAGGTCTTATTCTTCCTCAGAGAATCCATCTCTTCATCCATAGCAGCTTTCCACTTAGAACTGTCTTCACAAGCAACTGCCTCCTGGTATGTTAATGGTTCATGAGTATCTTCTTCCTCTGCTGCAGCAAACGCGTAAGCCGCCATATTACTTTCATCCCGAAACCTCAAAGGTTTCGTTCTTGTCCTTGGCTCTCTATCCCGAACCAACTGATAATCTGTGAGATCCGGTGTCTGATCAGTTTCTTGATCCTCTGCATCTTCATCATTGCTATCTTCCTGATCTATCTGATCTTCCTGATCTATCTGATCTTCTTGATCATTTGTATGATTATTTAACCTTTGCAGTTCCACCTCAACCTGTAATTCCTCAACAGACTTATCAGTACCTACACCAGAATTCTTCAACGTGTCTTTGTACATGACACTTTCATTGAAGACCACGTTCCTGCTAGTGACTATTTTAGGTGATTCATTATCAAGCCTATATAGCCTGTACCCCTTCACACCTTCAGGATACCCCAAAAGAACGCATTTTACTGCTCTCGGCTCGAGCTTACCTTGTTTAACGTGTGAATATGCGACACAGCCGAAAATCCTCAACATCCCATAATCACTTGGATGTCCCGACCACATCTCCATAGGAGTCTTTTTCTCAATCGCTGTCGATGGTGACCTATTTATAAGATATGCGGCCGTACATGTCGCTTCCGCCCAGAAGGTCTTGGGCAATCCAGACTGAATTAATAAACAGCGTACCTTATCCATGAGAGTTCTATTCATCCGTTCTGCTAATCCATTCTGTTGCGGCGTCCCGGCAACCGTCAAATGTCTAGCAATCCCACTCTCAGTGCACAGCTGTTCAAACTCCCGGTTACAGAACTCCAGACCATTATCCGTCCTAAGCTTCTTAACCGTCCTCCCAGTCTGATTCTCTACTAACTGCTTCCACTCTTTGAACTTTCCAAATGCTTCGTGTTTGAACCTGAGAATATAAACCCATACCCTCCTGGAATAATCATCAACAATAGATAAGAAATACCTCTTACCTCCCAATGATTCCACCTGAGACGGACCCCATAAGTCTGAATGAACATAGTCTATCACTCCCTGAGTAGTGTGCCTTCCTACACCGAAACTGACTCGATGTGACTTTCCCAGAACACAATTCTCACAAAAATCGAGCTTACCTAGACTCTTCTTGCCAAACAACTCCTGCTTTTCCAGCACCTGTAGTCCCGCCTCACTGATATGTCCCAGTCTTTTGTGCCAAACCTGGGCAAGACTGTCTTTTTCTTCAACACTAGCATTAAGCTCACCCGCCACTGCATGGCCATCCAAAGAGTATACGCAATTTTCCCTTCGGGTTCCAGATAAAACAACCCTGGAACCATTAATCACCTTGATTTTGCCTGACTGCAATTTTACGGTATATCCCTCTTTTTCAAGAGTTCCCAGCGATATCAAGTTTCTTTTCAATTCAGGAATATACCTAATATTGTGTAATACAAAACTTGACCCATCTTTCAGTTGTACCCTTACCTTGCCAATAACTCTGATCTTGCACTCTCTGTTGTCACCCAACAGTACCCTGCCCCCATCGCATTCCAGAAAATCAAAAAATAAATCTAACCTTGGTGTCATATGGTATGAACCTCCTGAATCCATGATCCAATCTAGCAGAGCCTCTGCACTCATAACCATCATCACCTCAGAACCGTCATAAATCGAACCACTAGAGCTTGGCTGATCATCTTTCTTGACGAAACCATTTGACTTCTTGCGATTATTCTTCGGACAGTTTCTCTTCAAGTGCTCCTCAGATTGGCAAATATAGCACTTGAGTCTTCCACCTCGAGACTTCGATCTTGACTTTCCCCTAGACTGATGCGAATTCCTGCGATCAGATCTTCCCCTCACGTATAACCCTTCACCATCATCCCCCTTCGCCTTAGATCTTTCTTTGATTTCCTTTGAATTCAGTGTGGCCATCACATCCTCCAAAGTCAAAGCTTCCCGTCCATAAAGCAAGGTATCCACAAAGTGTTCGTATGATGCTGGTAAAGAAGTGAGTAATAATAAAGCAAGATCTTCATCCTCGAATTTTACCTCAATATTTGCTAAATCAACAACGATTTTGTTGAACTCATCTATATGCTCGGAAATCGTTCGTCCAGCCGGCATGTAGAATGTGTACAACTTCTTCTTCAGGTACAACTTGTTGGCCAAGGACTTTGTCATGTACAAAGTCTCGAGCTTGGTCCAAACCCCCGCTGCAGTCGTCTCCCCGGTAACCTCTCTCAGAACCTTGTTACCTAAACACAAAATCATGGCACTGTGAGCTTTCTTGTTTAGCTCAGCTTTTGCTGTAGCATCCATAGTCGTGGGTAAAACCTCCAGAGCTGCTTCACATCTATGTTGGATTAATAAAGCACGCATCTTAACTCTCCATAACCCGAAATCACCAGTTCCATCGAATTTCTCGATCTCAAACTTGGCTCCCGTCATTCTTTAATCCCTTTATTAATTTGCTAAAACTTGTGAAAAAACCTCACAATCACAAACTAACAAAGTCCCTTGTGCAATACCCTCTTAATATAATAACCTTTAAAAATATCTTCTTTTACTCGTTATTATAATAAATAACAAAGGTACCTTTTCTTTATTAAAGAATGAAGAACCTTCACGTGGTATGTCCTTACTTTTCCAACTTGATGTCTTCCTTTTTATTAAAAAAGCAAAGAAACCAAATACTACTTTTCCTTTTATCTTACTGTTCTTCTTCTTCCTTGTTTATCTCTCCAAAAAGAAAGAGACCTTCAACAAATCGAAACCTTGTTGCAATCTTGTCGATCATCAACCTGAACAACAAGACCTTATGTCTCCTACACCTTGTCACAAAACCCGGACAATCGATGAAGACCCCTGCAACCTTCCAGAAACCGAACAGCAAAGAACCTTCAAGATCGATCCTAGATAACCAGAAACTTCGCGAACCAAAGCTCTTGATACCACTTGTTAGATTATGATCGACTAACAACCTGGTTACTAGAAAACGGATTACTCGATCTCGAAGATGTGGTTGACAGAAAAGAAAAGAATATGCACAAGTAAGTATCCCTAATCGATTGTTTGATTAGTATTTGAAAGAATGACCTACAAGACCCCTCCCCCCCCCTCACCTCCTTTTATAGAGATGAGGGGGGAGATAAACCGACTCTAACATGTCCTCCTAAGTCGGTGGTAAAAACAGGAAAAAGGAAAAACGGGTTGGGCTTGGGACACAAGCCAACCCAACGATCCTTAACTCTATTCGACTAGACTCTTGCTAATATAAGGACTAAAACATAACACCATAGGGAGAAAATAGAGAATGACGTCAGTTTCTTGGCTTTTATAAAAAAACATGCACATCACGAAACCCTAGCATATTTCAAGTAAAAGATGTCACTTTTTGTTTAAACGTGAAGAAATTTTTAAGCACATGGTTGGAGATGGAGATGGCCTTTAAACATTATAATAACAATAACATTTAAATAACTAGAGTAAAAAGTAAAACACATAAAACAACATCACGAAACTATAAATTTTCATTGAATATCGAGATATCATATAGTACTAACATAAGCTAAAAACAAATGGTTAAACCAGCATTAATCCATAAACATCATACCCAACATCTAGATTAAATTTAGAACACATGTGTCACACGAGATCATGAAGCTTGCGGCCAGAAGTAGGACATCCGTTGCATAATGTCGATCTTTACCAACAGTCCTTACCGAGATGCCCTGTCTCACCACACAAGGAACAAACGGACTTATACCCATACAAACCACAATAATAACAAACACCGCCACTACGACCTCCACCCCAAACCGGTTTACAGTCCCAAGACATATGCCCAATCTTACCACACTTATAACAACCAACTTGATCATTATGGCAGTTGCTAGCCTTATGCCCACTCTCATAATTCGCCTTCGCCTTACCAGATTTACGTTCGTTTATGGGATGTTTTTCTTCCATACGCTTCTGTAGTTCTGCTATTGTGTCTTGATGGCTTCGTATAATATCTTGATGGTCTTGTATTCCTCTTGAAACTATTTCATTCACTTCCCATTCATGAAGATCGTATGCATTAGCTGCTTCACCTATTCCCCGATAGAGAACACTTAAGATAATTTCCCGCTCCTTAATAGCCATAAAAACTCTTTTGTGTTGATCCATATCAGATTCATCAATACGTCGTTCATCCATCATCACAAGTCGAATGAATGAGAGATCGACAATGAAAGTAAACGATGCAAATATTTAGCTTTATAGACGGGTTAATAGAAGTAAACTAAATTTTAATCCCTAAATAAAGTTAAATATTTTAGACATTAGACCTTCGAATTTTATTATCTTCTTTTTATTGTAGGACACAAATTTCCAATTTGATAACCTTCTATAAATTAAGATATAGTTTATAAGTCGCGAAGTTCACGACACAAATTTCCAATTTGATAACCTTCTATAGATTATGATATAGTTTATAAGGAAATTTATTTTATGTACCAAACTTTTCTTACAGTGACTCATCTTCATCATCCATCTAAAAAAAATCAATGACTGATATTAAAACCATTTTATTATTTCACCTATTTTTTATAATTTAAATATCTCTTAAACCGTTAATCGTTAAGTGAAAATATTTACACCGTCGTGAAGAGCATTTATTTATCTTTCTATACACGGGCACTTTGATATACTTTCGAAAAAAGAAAAAAAAATATTTTTTTTCACGTTTTTTCGTATTTTTTACGTTACTTGAAATTTGCATGAAAAAAAAATCATATATGATTAAACACTAATTTGAATATCACATGTGATATTAGTGTTAAATCATATATGATATGTGATATCACATGTGATATGATATAACAGTAGTATCATATATGATATAACACCAATATCCCATGTGATATTCAAATTAGTGTTTAATCATATATGATTTTTTAATGCAAATTTCAGTAACGTAAAAAAACTTACAAAAAAAAGGTGAAAAATACGATTTTTTTTCTCAAAAGTATATCAAAGTGCATATCTATAGAAAGATAATTAAATGCTCGTCGCAATGATATTTTTTTTTTCGCTTAACGATTAACGGTTTGAAAGTTATTAATATTTGAAAAAGAGGATGAAAGTGAGTTTTTTAAATTGTTGGGATTAATCTCATCCATTAGATCAAATAAAAATGGATGGTGAAGATTGATCTCTTGGTATGTAAATAATCTTTTATCCTCAAATGATCTTAAATCACAGTTTATAAGTCGCGGAGTTCACGGTCTAACGAATCGATCTTGTGGTATACCCGACCAAAACGATCAAAACCAAATCGGACCGAAAATTGATTTGACACAAAAAACTGGACAGAGGACTTGACCGAAATGTTCCACTACAACAGATACCCCTTTTGGAGGGGACATTTTGGCCCTTTCAGTGTGGACATGTCCCCGCCAAAAAAAATTAGCGGGGACAAGTCTCCGCCAAAACGTCCTCGCTAATAGCTAATCGCGGAATGTTTTGGCGGGGACGAATTCGTCTTTTGGCGGGGGCAAGTGGGACCCGCAGTGGTTGATCTGGTCAATCATTGTCTAGCGTGGCACAACTTTTGGTCAATATCATATGGACTTTTGGCGGGGACATGTCTTCGCCAAAAGTTTGCATTGAATTTCTACTACTTGGTCTGACTTTTGGTGTGCCGGGTCAGCTCAAATTTTATCGTTTAGCGGCTTTTGGCGGGGAAAAGGCCGTCCCCACCAAAAGTTGGTCGCACATCCTACTTATTGTTGTAGTGCTAGACAAAGCAAAATGGCCGGTTTGAAGTAAGCACGGGTCCAGAACCGGTTAGAACCGGAACTAGAGCGCTGGATCCAGGAACCGAATTTTTTGAAAAGTAGGAACCGAGAAGCGAACCAAATATAGTTTTCGGTTCTGGTTCTGTTTCGGGTCTTCAGGTCAACCCGGTTAGGAACCGATATTATAAAAATACTATAAAAAACCTAATGCACTAATGGATATTCAAATACAGGGCATAAGCTATTAAATACATGGATATATGATTGTCGTTTCATTGGTTCTATGTTTTATAAATTATCATTTTAATTTACTGTTTTCATTTATTTAAGCTATTTAAATACAGGGCATAAGCTATTAAATATAGGTTTATTTCATTAATTTTAATTTACAATTTTCCGACTGATTTCTGACAAACTTTTTACCGACGACTTTCCAACAGAATATATTCCGACTGACTTCCAACAGAAAACATCACAAACGGAATTCCGACGCATGCTCTTCCTCGCTGTTTCCGACAGAATTCCGGCTGAAAGACCATAGATTATGCGACGCACCGTTTCTGTCACAAATCCGTCGGAAACCACTTATACCAACGGATTTCCGACAGAAACATCCGTCGCTATAGTCCTGTCATGCAATAGTGAATTAGGGCAATAAAAAAAAATGTTAGCGTTTTTTTAGCCTTTGCAATCATTTACGTTTAAATCAATAACGTTTAATAACTAAAGCATAAACTTAAACAAATAATCATTTTATAGTTACACATTTTTCAAATGTTTAACCAAATAAAATCATTCAAGGGTGGAGCAGTGACAAAAAGGCTTGTGAGTATCACTCTATATTGTATGAGGTCTCAAGTTTAATTCATGCTAGGTGCAAACAACCTTGAAATAGCTACGCCAACCTCCTGAAAAGGGAGGGTTTGACCTGGTTTGACTCTGTGTGGCGATGAGTTCAAACCATGTGGATTAGTCGGCTAAAAGGTCGGAAACCATGGTTATACGAAATAAAAAATTAACGAAATAATGACACATAACAATCCGAAAAACAAAATAAAATAACTTCAAACTTTGTCCAACCAAATAACCAAAACCATTAATGATTTCATCGTTTATTTTCGCTGATCTCTTTTGGTTAGTTTCTCTGATTGTTATTTCATATCTTTCACAATCACATTGTCTTTATTAGGGAAAAGTAAAAGAATAAGAGAAATGAACCGAGACCGAGTTGCTAAGTGTCACTGACTTGCTCATGGAGAAACAAATGTATTCCATGAAATGTTTTAAATGTTTTTGAGTATGGGAAGTAAATAAAATTACTTGTTTTTAGAATTATTGGGTATTCGGTTTCAGAAATGAGAACCGGCGGACCCGAACTGAACCATCGGGTCTCGATCTTGTTCGATTCTTCTTGGTTCCAGTGGTCATCCCTATATAAGCCTGAGCCGGACCGATGACCGAATATAAAGGAAATGGTGGACCGAGGACGGGACCGAAATACGTTCGATCCGGTCCAGTCGGTCCAATTTAGTCCGGTTTCTTGATTCGCTCTTTATCTATTTACTTGATTCCATCAATATAAATAAGTTTTCGGTGCTTGTTTTATATACATGCAATGTTCTTTGCTTTATTACTCTAAACTTCAGTAATTTATCTTCTTTCAACGCAAAATAATTAGTAACATACAACTAATTATAGCATCACCATTCTAGGTAAAATATGTGCGTATGTATATAAGTTATGCATAATTATAATGGGAATAACATTGTTAGTGCAACACCTATTTTACCTGCAACAAGGAATAATTTTTTTTTTCTTTTTTTAAACATTTACACTTTTCATCCTTCAAGATTTTAAATTATACACGAATTGCCCTTTTGCTATAATACAACAGCATGTAACTTTTTGCAGTAGGGATCATTTTCCCAACTATAATATACAAAAACGTCTGTCGTTTAGTTCTACTTTCAACGGTAAAACATGAGTGATTTTGAAAGATAAAAAAAGTTGAAAAGGCCGGATACGTACATAAGGGTGTTCAAAAAACACGAGAGAGTCGAACCGTTCAATCCGAAACCGAAAAACTTGAAACCGAAGAAACCAAAACCTAAAAAAACCTCTTATCACGGATCAATTTCGGTTTTTGTATTTGGATATCTGCGATTAACCGAACAAAACCATGTATAATATTCATTAAGGTTTTTAGCTGAATATTTAAATAATTATACAAGTATCAATTGTATATTATTGCAATACTCTTATTGTATAACAATTTTTTTTCTTCTCTTAATATAAACATTCACTAAATATCTATGTGCGAAAATAGATTAATATAATTGTAACCTATAAACGTGGAACAAATATCTTTTGTTAATGTGTTATGCATGTTTAATTGAATGTAATTATTGTAACGAAATTACTTTTTATGACTTCAATCTATTCAATAATATTTAATATATTAAAATTACATTTTACCTTTTAAATCATGTTATTGTTCATACGGTTAAACTCCTTTAAACGTTTAAAATGGTTAACCGTGAACCGATTACCATGAGTAACCGCTCATTTCAGGTACCCGCATATCCAGTTACCCGCCTAATACGATTCAATTTCGAGTAATAAAATAAATATATAATTACCCGATCCGCGATGAATAGTTTTAAATCTTCCAACTAAAACGAACCGACACGCCCCTAAACACCCTAGTTGACAGACTATTGCTTATTTCCTGGAATAGATGAAGGGTAGCTAATTAGCTAAATACATTAACGAATCTCTCTTATTGCCTTCATCTTCAGAGATAGTTATTGTGCATTAATCGTCATAGAGGTTATCCCAAATCGTGTTGGTTGAAGAACATTAGGTATGCGCTTTTGCTTGTTTTCGATATTTTGATTCTATCCATTAGATAACATTTTGAGTTTCATGCTTGTTTACATTATGTTCTTGGTCCATTTAACTGATGATTACTTCTAAATTAAGTTCTGTAACAAGAAAATAAACCTAAGCCCATAATATAAATTACTTCATAGCTATTATCATGTCTAGTACATACCCTCAGAATGAGATGTCACATAACAACATCAAAAGAGCATAAAAATTTGTTATACTATAATATTCCAAGGTGAAACCTGAAGTGAACCATCAACCTGAATAGTTGGTAGAATTAGGCTTTTGAAGACTAACCAATGCGTAGTAAGCTCCAGACGGTCCTTTCGCTAGCAATGAACTGTGGTTCCCTTTCTCAACCACCTTTCCCTTCTCCAGAACTGCAATTGTATCACAACTTTGTATGGTACTCAAGCGGTGGGCCACCACAACGCTTGTCCTTCCCACCATCATCCGCTCAAGCGCATCTTGGACTACTTTTTCTGACTGACTATCTAGTGCACTAGTGGCTTCGTCTAGTAGCAAAACTGCAGGGTTCTTCAACACAGCACGGGCTATAGCAACGCGTTGTTTTTGTCCCCCAGAGAGTTGTACCCCTCGATCACCACACCATGTATCATACCCATCTTTCAAAACGGCTATAAAATCATGAGCATTGGCTGCTTTTGCAGCCTCGATGATCTCTGATTCACTAACATCCTCAGAAGCCCCGTATATGATGTTTTCACGTATAGTGCCCGCGAATAATGCCGGCTCTTGGCTCACAAGTGCGATATATTTCCTTAGAGTTCTTAAGTTGTACGACCTAATATCTCTTCCGTCAACTTTAACCATGCCTTTCAGTGGATCATAATAACGCTCGATTAACCCAATTATGGTCGACTTTCCAGACCCACTTTGTCCAACCAACGCAGTTGATTTCCCAGCTTCTATATTGATGGAGAACCCTTTGAAGATCATGACATCAGGCCGGGCAGGGTATGCAAAGTCCACATCGCGTATCTCTACATCTCCTGTAATGATTTCGGGCTTTTTACCTTCAGGGTCCTCAGGCTCTATCAAAGTGTAACGGTCCAACACTGCAAATACAGAGTGCACAGCATCAGACCCTTTGGCTAAATCATTTGTCATGGTACCCGCTTCTGCAATGACCCTCCCGGTACCGACTAAGATCAAGAAAGTCTGAAAAAGTGCCTTTGACCCAAGTTGACCCTCACTGATCAATTTCCCAGCATACCAAAAGTCTAGAGCCCAAGTACAAATCATAAGGCTCTGAGAAAACCCAAGACCAAATCCAGCATACCAAGCTTGCTTTATGCTTTCACGCATTGGAGCCTTTTGGGTCTCTGCGAGCATTTTGAGGATTCGTGATTGAGATGAAAAGGCTGTGACTGTACGCAGATTGGAGACAGCTTCAGCTGCAAGCTTGCTACTTTCATCCTGTGATTTCATAGCTATTTGTGACATGTTCTTTAACAAAACTCGTTTGCAGTAGAAGCAGACAATAATAAGTGGTTGAACTGCAATCATAACCAATGCCAATCTCCATGCAATTACCAACCCCATCGTGCAAGCAATTATTACTGCAGAGAATGTTTGTATTAGAAGAGCACTTCGATCACCCACTAATGATCGTACCTACAAAATCATTAATCACATATTATTTCATCACCTACACTAAAAAAACTAGTCCAGAAAGTTTACAAATAAAATAAAAAGTACATACCACATTGGCATCTTTAGCAAGCCTAGAACAAATGGCTCCACTTGAATTCGCATCCTGATCGAACCAACCGATTTCAAAAGTGAGTATCTTTGCCAACATCTTTTCCCGAACCCTCTTTGTTAACTGTTCACCCATGGCTGCAAAATTGTAATGCTGAATAATGTTGATTACCATCGAAAGAGCCCCTAAACCAGCAAAACACAATGAATAAATCATTGTCTGGCGCTTGATCTCATCATGATCTTCCAAGAAATACACCGATATCAATGACCCCATTGCAAAGGCATAAAGTGGCTGAATAGCACCAAACAGAATCGCGCCAATGCTTCCTAACAACGCTTCCTTCCATTCAGGAGTGTTCATTGCTAAAAGCCTCTTGATGGACGGAACTGGAAATTCTTGGTTGTCCGTCAATTTGAAGTTTTCGTCTCCACCACGGTTGACCGAGTTTGTAGAGCTTGTCCTACTCACTGTTGACTGCCTACGGCTGCTCATGTTGTGAATATCAAGTGTTGAGGTAACAGATGATGGTCCAGCTGGATAAGAATTTTGAGGTTCATCATTTTGTTTGGTTTCTTGGAGGCGTACGAGTGATGTGTAAAATCCATCTTCAACTTGAATGAGGTCATCATGGGAACCAGACTCGATCACTTGTCCATATTGGACCACCACTATGACATCTGCATTTCTAATAGTCGAGAGGCGATGAGCAATGACTATTGTGGTTCGACCAACGGCTGCCTTATCAAGTGCCTCTTGAACCACTCGTTCTGACTCTGTGTCGAGTGCACTTGTTGCCTCATCCAAAAGAAGGATACGAGGTGACTTTATTATCGCACGTGCAATTGCAATTCTTTGTTTTTGGCCACCCGACATTTGAACTCCTCTTTCACCAACCTGTTATTTACAAACAAATTTAGACACAGTATTTTAAAAATGTTTAGAATGGAAGTTTTGGCAATTCTTATGTTAATACTTAATATGATTAAGAAAAAGTATCAAACAAGCTTATAGGAGGTGCATGTTATGTTACTGGTAGACATATCTGAACTAAAGTACAACTTGGCTTATTATATTGAAATTTTCATGACAGCCAGCATATGCTTATTCTTCCGAGCAATAAGGTGGTATGTAAGAAAGGCTTATAACAAAATATAACGTTCTACTTTTCACTAGCACACTTTTCATTCTTTCACAAGAAACCACCAAGAACCTAACATCTGGCTAGTGCTTCTTTAATCATTTTTTTTAATAATAGATTGGATCAACTGATCAAGAAACACTAAACTAAAAAGTATGCAATTTCAAGTTTGAAACTTGAACAAATGTATCAAACAGATTAAGTGACAATAAAAAGTCGGGTCAAACACGGCTTGTTAACTATTGGTGATAAAAGATGAAATGGTGGAAAAAACCTGAGTGGCATAGGCTTGAGACAACTGAGAGATAAAGTTATGAGCATTTGAAGCTTTCGCCGCTTCAATGACTTCTTCCATGGTTGCATCCTCTTTGCCGAAAAGTATGTTCTCTTTTATGGTAGTCGCGAATAGAGCTGGTTCTTGACTCACCAAACCCATTTGCAATCTCAACCATTTTAGTTGAAGCTTATCAATCCTCACCCCATCTACACTTATCTCTCCTCCTTGAGTATCATAAAACCTTTGCAACAATGCAATCACGGTCGATTTACCAGATCCACTCCCACCAACCAACGCAACCGTGTTCCCAGCTGGGACTTTTAAGTTAAAGTCCTTGAATATAACTGTTTCCGGCCTAGACGGGTACGCAAAATTTACACCCTTGAATTCGACTTCACCCGATACATCTTGTAATATTTCCCCATCCATATTGTCTGAATCGATTTCCGGAACTCTTATAATAACTTCTCTTATACGTTGGCTTGCAGCCATTGCATCAGAAAAGTACTTAACGTTGGATAATGCCGAACCTAGTGATCTGTCGTGATTGAAATTAAAAAGACATTCTTACAATCTATCGTTAAAAAAGGTAAAGAATTAATAGAAATAACTTACATTCCACCTATGCAAATAGAAACTCCAACAGCATACACAGTTCCTCCTTTGTCTCCATGGTACAACACTAACCTGCTACCATACCAACTCAAAAATGACCATACAGCGAACACAACACCACTGTTGCTACCAATTGTTATTCCTTTAGCCAATCCTTGCTTTAAACCTAACTTTACAGTGCCTTGCAAAGCATCAGAGTACTCTGTAATGGTCTTATTTTCGCCCACAAACGAATAAACTGTCCTGATGGACGAAATCGCCTGTTCAGCCACGTTACCAGCCTTATTATACTCCTCTCTAATCTTTCTTGATAAGCTCATTAAAACCCTTCCATATATCAAACCAGGTATAACTAAAAGTATAGTAAATGGAAGCCCAACAATTGCTAGCCTCCATAGCAATATAAATGCAACTATATATCCCCCACCAAACATCGAAAGACTCATTACAAACATAGGCACCTGCATTTTTGTTTCCAAATAAAACAATGATTTGTGTGAGTGTCGTTGCCTTTACAAAAATGATAAGAAAAACAGAACACATGAAACTCGTGTAAATACTTTTTCACTGATGACTTCTTGAATGACAAGGCTATCACTAGAAACACTGGTAATGATCTCGGCCGTGCTTGTAACATTTAAATCGAAATACGCAACTTCTTGCCTTAAAACTGCTTTTAAGTAAGTTGACCTCAATCGTGATGCCTGCCTCTCTGCTGTTCTTGCCCAACAATACCCCTCTGCAACAAAACTATATTATTTTCAAAGTTTCATGATCATATAAACATTTAATAAATTGGAATCTTAAAAGTTACCAAAAATGTAATTCCGATCGCAGTATTTTTCTATATTCCTAAGAAAACTGATCAAAATAATAAACGTACCAAGAAAACACGCAACCCATATCCCAATAGCCATGTAACAAAGATTTACAGCATTCTGTAAACAAAATAAAAATGAAATAGAACTCAATTATATTTCTTAACCATAATCAATATATAAAAAATTACTTGATTTAGATCATCTAGGATCGCTTATTTCAAAGTGCTTATCGGCTACCAACCTGCTTATTTTAAAATGTTTATATACGGGCATATCATCCAAATACTTAAAAGCCAAAACTACTTATCTGCTTAAGAAAAAACACAATATGCAAAATATAAAATATGTGTTCATGTGATATTAACCTGGTTCAGTTTATCAATAAAGTCTGATGAGGAATTAGAATCAGAACCCCCAATATTGTTCATGACTTTGCTAATGATAAGCAACACGGTTGGCAGAGTGATGCCATCCCCGACTGAACCTAAGAACCCAAGAAGCATCAGTAACATGTCGGCTCTGTCTGCATGCATGAAAATGGACCGAAATGATCCATTGCTGATCTTTCTGTTTGTTTGTGTTGTCATATTAACACAAGATATCTATTAGTTTAAGGTAAGTGAAGGGCATGGACTAGTTGTATTTATACATGTGTTGAATGTATTATAAAATGAAAAATTAGTACGAATAATACATATTAGCATGTGAAGAGATCTAGGGCTTGAATTTACAATAATAGTTTTGCTAATAAAGTATTCGCTTGAATCTGTTCGTCACTAATGACGATTGTGGTTAAGGCATCTGCAAATAGTAACATGACGCGTGATTTCCAACAATTTTGAGTCCATTGTACGCAATAGCGGATAGAGAGCTGCATTCATTACTAAACCACTCTATGGAGTTAAAATGAAATTTCTTATATCGATTAGAAATCCAAGTGTAGGGGAGCTTGATGTCATCTAGAATTAGATCCTTTCTTGGACGCTTAGCAGCAAAAAACATATCATTCCTTGAACGCCAAAGGAACCAAAGGGTTGAGTGGACCACTGACCATCGCGCTAAAACAACCTACACGAGTGAGCGTGGGAAGCGTATGATCTCCTAGCGTAATTAATTCGTTGAAGTTTGAGAAGTAAAATACTAAGTGGCTCTTTGTCATTTCCATGAAACATTTATTTTTCAAGTTGGTCTCTTAAAATTTCTATTGACATTTGTAAATGGATTTTAGTTTCGATTTTTTAGATTTAGGCTCATCACCAATCAACCCTAGACTTCAAATTCATTCATTGAAATCCATGTGACCCAAACAAGCATAGGTTTAATAAGATGTGCCAAACAAGTTTGTAACAACCTCCCTAGTGAACCATATAGTAAATTGTGAACATAAGGGGAAATTGTGTAGTTTAAAGAGGCTACAAACTTCACTAAATTACAAGCATGCAGGTTTCTTTCTAATCAAAGAACTTTGTCGAATGAGTCATGCAACATTTTGAAAGTGAGAAATCCCCATTCATGGGAACATATCGTATTACTAAAATTTCCGTAGATCATTGGACCACCCAAGTTTACAAGAAAGCATGTTTTCGACACTAAAAGAACTTTTTCGAATTAGACTTGCCATCTTCTAAAAGAGAGAAGTTTGTCTAATTCATGTAAAGAGGTCGTTTTGTACAAATTTTCATAAAACAAGGTTATAGAGTTACTAGAGTCATTTGTACATCAGTCCATAATATAAGGACTGATATTGTAAATAGTTTCAAATGGTTGTTAGTTAAACATTTCTGTATATAATCTCTTTCCCTCTTCATTTGTAATTAACAAATTCATTAATAACATTTCATTTTTTCCTCTCCTAAATTACTTTTCACTTAAACTTTGATATGGTATCAGAGCACCAGGCCGCTCGATCCTAACCGTTTTTGTAACACCCCCAAAATACCGCAGCGGAAGACTGTGTCACTGGGGTGCTACTTCATAATACAAAGTACAAGTTATAGAAAACGACCTCTAAATTGAGACGTTTTGAAAAGTTACCATTCGACTAATGAAATCAGAGTTACAAACAATGAGGTCCCAAAGTATAATACAAAAATGTTTACAAAATGTTTCGAATGGTGATAACGCTACACGCGTCGTTCGGGGTCAAGGAAACTTCCTTTTCTTCGAGCAAGTTTTATAACACCCTAGGCAGTGAACCTAATCGTTGTAGTGTAGTAATTAGGGTAAGCCACGGGTATTGATATCGTTCTCTAGGGGAATAGGAATGCTAGTGAGAAGTTACTACGCTAAGGTTGAGGTTGAGGAAGATTATTTTTTTGTCTTTTTATGTTTTTTTTAGAAATTGAAAAGGTACGAATCTCGGGTATTGGATTTGGGGGGTTGGTATTGCTACCGATTACTCTATTATTATCTAATTATCTAAGCTAAGGTTGTGATAGTCTATGTCTAATTGATGTGTACTCGTATGATAGTTTAAAGATGTGTTTACTTAGGTTTTACTACTCCTTAATTATCTCCTATTGATGGTTGATTTGTCACGTCCTTATTCCTAGTTGCGTTGTGATTCTAAGGCTATAGGGCGTGCTTGTTTCCCTAACTCTTTGAAATTACCAAAGGGTCTTGTTTACAAATCCTCTAGTGATTTATAGACGCCTACTCTACGGTTGTCCTTGAATACTTTATCCTACAATTACCTAGATAATTATATTCTAAAGTTCACAAAGAAAAGTCAAGCATTAAGTACACAACGAATAATCTAGCGCACTCTAGATCATTAGTCAACTAAGATAAGTATCAACCAATCAATATTCAATAATTAAGTTTCATATTCCCTAAGCAAACACACAAATAAATTAGCCGGACATGGAGAACATGCAAGCATACACACAAATAATCAAAGACATAATTAAATTAATGAAGTAAATACTTATCTTGATGTATAATAGGGTTTAGAACCCTAAAATACTGCACAAGAAAGCCTTGGTTCGGTTTAAGGTTTTTACTCCAAAAGACTACACACAAAAACTGAAAAATTCGGATTCTATATATAAGATTACATCTGCGACGGCGTCACCTTATGTTTTGTGACGCCGTCGTGTCGCCGTCATTAGGGTTTCGTCTTGGCCACGTAAACCTTGCGACGGCGTCACCTTATGACTGTGACGCCGTCCCCTTCAGCTCTGACGCCGTCTTGGCTGCATCTAGGCCGTCTGAGTAGCGACGGCCTATTCCTTTAGAACCTGACGTCGTCCCTTGAAAACATGCAATTTCGCCTCTGAGCCGTCGCAAAATGCCTTCCCGACGGCGTCGCAGATATGCAGTGACGCCGTCGCCTTATGTTTCAGCAGCTTTGAGTGTCTCGATTCTGACTTTGGCCATTTTCTTCGTATATTCGCGCCTTTTCGTCCAAATAAGCATCATTCCAGCATTTTGCCTTCAAGAGACCTAAAAAGTGAAAAGGAACGATATTAAGCAATAACGGATACAAAAGTGATCGAATAAGGGCTTAAATGACCCCTCAAAAAGGTACCTTTTAAAACCTTATCAAATGGTAAATGACAAAAGCATAAGTCTTCAAAATATGTCGTGCGACTCTATGTTCCATGCAACAGCTATCGTCTTATTGACCTGAGATAAACATGCTAAAGTGTCAACACAATGGTTGGTGAGTTCATAGAGTTTGTTTTGAATAAGTTGAAAAGCCTTGAAGAATGTTTATACAGCAAAGGCATTGTAAATCCACTCAGTTCCAAGTTCCGCCATAAAAAACTTGCAACCTGTGTGTTCACAACCCACTGCCAAAATATAGTTTGCACAATACACCGGATTATATTCACCCATGGTCAAGAATCCGTACACATGGGCGGGGGCATCCCAAATAGTACTATATTAGTCCCAAGGTCATGAATCGGGTACACAAGGGCGGGGGCTACCCGACTTATAGTACTATCAATACCTCTCCGACAGCATAGAGTATTGTCGCACGTTTGTAAATACAATTCATGTATTTAGGCAAGTATTTCCAAGCATGTAAAACGAAATCAAGTATAAAGTAATCAAGTATAATGCAACCAAGTATAATGTGATCAAGTATAATGCAATCATGTATAATGCAATCAAATATAATGTTTTCAGTATTTGTAAAAGTAAAAGCAAGTAGTTGAGCATGTATCTCCCCCAAAGAGTTTAAAACAAGTATTAAAAACGGGGCTAAGAACTCACCTGATAATAACTGATGAATGATACTAGAAAATTGGGCAGCGCTTCCGCATCTAAATTCAAAAGTCCATTTCCTAAACTATAAAAAACCTCTAAATCACCTCATATCTACCCCATAACTATCCCAATAGCTTCAAAAACAAAAACCCATCTTTAATATTGCCCGATCTATCTTTGCAAAAGTTTTGAGAATTTCCTGGGACCCACAGCTCCAACCCACCATTGTGTAGCTCTTAATCCAACCGCGGAAATACAAAATAAACTTAATTTTTACGTAGAGAATACTAATGCCTTCAACTTATGTGTATAACTCGGAGCCTGAAAATCAAGTATGTAGTGTGTATGGAGGGTGGCGACATCAAGGAGGAGGGGGAAATGTGTGTGTTTTTCTGTGAAATAAAATGAACTAGTTTTCTTTCTATTTATAGGAAAAATATCTGAAAATATCTAGATATTTTGATGAATAGTGTTTAGATATTTTGATGAATAGTGTTTAGATATTTTGATGAATAGTGTTTAGATATTTTTGAAAATATCTAGATATTTATAAATAGTAACTAGATTTTTATATATTATGGGTACAGAGTACATTGTTTATGCATGAAAATTGTGTAAAAGTATTTACTTGTTCAATTTAGGCGAAATCAGTAAATAATAAAAATTACGGTGAATAGTAACTCGTGAATAGTAATTTGTGAATAGTAATTTTCGGAAAAAAATTTGAGTTTAAATAATGACCCAAAATATGATGAATAGTAAAAATGAATAGTAATAGTGAATAGTAAAATGAATAGTGACCCGAAAATGCGAATTGTTACAGTTTTTCTAACCGTTTCCGTTCTTGTCATCTTCCCCAATTAAACCCTAATTGATCAATTTGTTTAATTGATCAAATTGTCAAGAAACTTGTTCCAATCAAGGTTTTAACAATGGCGAATGGAAATAACGGTCCTAGTGGTTCTAATGATCTTAACGGCGTTAATGGTGGTAATCATAATCAGCTTCCAGAAATGAATGCTAATGATCTGTTGTATTTGGCGAATTCTGATCATCCTGGAATGATGTTAACTAATACGCCCTTCAATGGAAGCAATTTTATAGGATGGAGCAGAACAATTAAGATGGCTTTAGGGGCAAAATTAAAATTAGGGTTCATAGATGGATCTTTGCCCAAACCACTAGTGATTGATAATAATTGTCAAAGATGGATTCGCTGTGACTATATGGTTACATGCTGGATATTGAATTCTATGATTGCTGGACTTTCTGATTCTTTTTTGTATTCTCAATCTGCTAGTGATCTTTGGAAAGATCTTGAAGAAAGGTATGGTCAAAGCAATGGTCCTTTGATTTATCAGGTTGAGAGGGAATTGAGTAAGGTGATTCAAGGAAATTTGACTATTGCTGCTTATTTTACCAAGTTGAAGAAGTTTTGGGATGAATTGTAAAGTCTGAATGGTGTTCCAGTTTGTTCTTGTGGTAAAATGAGGGAGTGCACTTGTGGAATTACTGAAAAGTTTATTGAAATTGATAGTAGGTCCAAATTGATGGAGTTCTTGATGAGGTTGAATGATGACTTTGAATCAGTTAGGAATCAGATTATGTCAATGGATCCATTACCAAACATCAATAAGGCCTACTACATAGTGCAACAGGTGGAAAAACAGAAGCAAGTTACTCACTCTGTGGCTGATCCAACTGCTTTCTTTGCTAATATTGGTTCTAAGGTAAATCAAGGGCCAATAAGGGAAAGCAGGGAAGTTAGGAATGATAAGAAGTATTGTACTTACTGTAAGCAAGATGGTCATTTGTTTGAATAATGTTTTGAGAGGTTAGGTTATCCTGATCGGTACAAGGGTAAAAAGAATAAGAGAGGAGGAAGAATGGTGGCACAAGTCAATGCTGATTTTGACTCTTATATGCAGCATGATACTCCTTTTGATTTTGTTGGTGAGAATGATGTCAGTGGGGGAAAAGGTGAATTGGATCAAAGGATGGTAGCTGCAGTTTGTCAAAAAATGATGAAAATGTTTAAGGGTAAAGGTGTTGATCAAAGCAACACTGCTAGTACTTCTAATGCACATGCAGGTACTTATTTTTATGGCTACAAACCTGCTTGAAAATGTCTTTTCATGTATCTTTAAATGCATTAACAAGATACTTGAAAGTAGACATTGGAATTGATTAGATTGTGGACACAGGGGTTTCTGATCACTGTCACCCCACCTGCATTTGTTTAAGTGTATTAGAGTACTTAAGTGCCCAATAAGGATTAAATTACCTGATGGAACTAGCAAACTGGTTACCAAAGTAGGCAACATTCAAATCAACACTACTTTGACTCTTTACAATGTGTTTTATGTGCCTGATTTCCAAGTAAACCTGTTATCAGTAGGAAAACTCCTTAAAACTCAAAGTCTCATTGCCATTTTTCTCCCACTATGTTTTTCGTCCAGGTCCCTTCAACTAAACAAGTGCTTGCTTCAAGAGAAGGGACACACAACCTCTAAATCTTCAAACCTTCAACTTCTCAATCTACAAAATCTATCATTTTTCCTATCCATTCTGCTTTGTCCTCATTTGTTAATAAAGCTGCACTTTCTAGTGATGTAACACTTGATTTGTTTCATTCTAGACTTGGTCACACCTCTGTATCAAAGATGGTTCATGTAAACAAATGTAAACATGAAAATCTTTCTGAATTCAAATGTGATACATGTATGCTAGCTAAGCAACATAGGTTGCCTTTTCCCAAAAGCAATACTAGATCTTCAGTTCCTTTTGAACTCTTACATGTGGATTTATGGGGTCCTTACAAAATTCCTGCATTGAATGGTGCACACTATTTTATCACTATTGTTGATAATAATTCTAGGTGCACTTGGACTTATTTAGTTCACACTAAAGATCAAGTGTTATCTATCCTATCTGACTTCTTTGCTTACATTGGTAACCATTTTGATGCTAAACCTAAGTTTGTAAGGTCAGACAATGGTACTGAGATTGTTAACAAGGAGTGTTTGGCATTTTTAAGAACGTGTGGTATAGTTCATCAAAGGTCCATGGTTTACACACCTCAACAAAATGCAGTGGTAGAAAGAAAGCATAGGCATTTATTGGACACTGCTAGAGCCTTAAAGTTTCATGCAGCTTTGCCTGATAAGTTTTGGGGGGATTGTGTTTTAGCTGCCACTTTTCTTACTAATAAAATGCCAATGAAGATTTTGGATTGGAAGACACCCTTTGAAATTTTACATGGCACTCCTCCTAGTTATGACAGTTTAAGAACTATAGGGTGCTTATGGTATGTTGCTGTCACAAAACCACATAAGGACAAATTTGCACCCAGAGGTATTAGATGTATACTTATTGGGTACCCTCCAGGTCAAAAGGGCTATGAATTGTATAATCTTCAAACAAAGGAAGTGTTCTGTAGCAGGGATGTAATTTTTCATGAGACAGTGTTTCCTTTTAAGAAAGAGGTTCAAGTTCCTACTTCTGCTGAGAAGTTTTGGCCTGATTCAAAGACAGTTGAAGAAGAAGTGGTTTTGGATAGTTCTATGCAGAGTAATGTGGGTAATCCTGAAGTAAATATTATTCCTATTCATGATACTATTCCTGTTGACAACAACACTGAAGCATCAGAAGTTTATCAAACTGAGATCCCTACTTCTATTCCCAATCAATCTTCTGAATCATCAATTCAAACAAGGAGATCTACCAGGTCTACTACTCAACCTGCATGGCTAAAGGATTTTGTTATTGGCAAACACAGAGCATCCATGGCATCAAAAACTAAAGAACCAACTTATCCTTTGTTTAATGATAAGGATTTTTATGACTATCCAGAAGATTATGTAGCTTCTTTGGCACATGTTTTAGCCAGTCTAGAACTAACTAGTTACTCACAAGCAGCTTTAGATCCAAAATGGGTGGATGCCATGAATAAAGAATTACATGCTTTAGATGTGAATGACACTTGGTAACTCACTCTTTTACCAGAAGGGAAGAAGGCAATTTCTTCAAATGGGTCTATAAGATCAAGTTTCTTCATGATGGTGCAGTTGACAAATACAAAGCAAGGTTGGTCATTAGAGGTTTTGATAAAAGGGAAGGACTTGATTACAAACACACCTTCTCTCCAGTTGCAAAAGCAGCTACTATTAGAGTTCTTATTGCTATTGCCACTGCCAAGGGATGGGCTTTACATCAATTAGATGTAAATAATGCATTTTTACATGGTTATGTAGAAGAAGATATTTACATGAAGCCACCTGAGGGTTATACAAAAGCTTTTCCTGGTCAAGTTTGCAAACTCAACAAGTCCCTTTATGGTCTAAAACAGGCTTCAAGACAATGGAACCAAGAGCTTTCAAGATTTCTTACTTCATTAGGCTATGCACAGTCAAAGCATGATTACTCCTTATTTGTTAAAGAAAAAGGAGAATCATATACAATGGCGTTGGTATATGTTGATGACATTCTACTCACTGGAAATTGTCCTCAAGAGATTACTAATACTAAATTGGCTTTGGATAAAAAGTTTACAATCAAAGACTTGGGTTTGGCAAGATATTTCTTGGGAATTGAGATATGCACAACAGACAATGGTACTCATCTGCATCAAAGAAAATATGTTCTAGATCTTCTCAAGGATGTTGGATTGACCGCTGCAAAACCTACTAGTTTCCTTCTCCCACAGAACCTAAAGTTATCATTGGACAAAGGAGCTCCTATTTCTGATCCAGAATCATACAGAAGGATTGTTGGAAGACTGCTATCTATCCATGACAAGACCTGATATCTCTTATGGAGTTCAACATCTGAGTCAATTTGTATCTTCACCTAAAGAACCACATATGCAAGCAGCTATGCATCTACTCAGATACCTCAAAGGAACAATCTCAAAGGGCCTTTTCTACCCAGTACAGTCTAATTTCAAAGTTGCAGTTTCAGATGCTTATTGGGCCTCTTGTTTAATGACTAGAAAGTCCTTAACAGGGTATTGCATATTTCTTGGTCATTCTTTAATCTCTTGGAAAACAAAGAAGCAAGCTACAGTTTTTAGGTCATCTACTGAGGCAGAATATAGGAGTATGGCCACAACCACTTGTGAACTTTTTTGGTTGACCTATTTGCTAAAGGATCTTCATATTCAAGTCAAGGTACCAATAACTTTGTTCTGTGACAATAAAGCAGCCGAGCAAATTGCAGCTAATCCTTGTTATCATGAAAGAACTAAGTATCTTGACATTGACTGCCATTTTATTAGAGACAAGGTACAAGATGGCTTCTTACAGACTGCTTACATTCCTACTAATCTACAGCTAGCTGACATCATGACTAAAGCTCTGGGAGCTGCTCAACATACTTTTCTGTCTGACAAGTTGGGTCTTCAAGATGTTCCAACTTGAGGGGAGGCTATAGAGTTACTAGAGTCATTTGTACATCAGTCTATAATATAAGGACTGATATTATAAATAGTTTCAAATGGTTGTTAGTTAAACATTTCTGTATATAATCTTTTTCCCTCTTCATTTGTAATTAACAAATTCATTAATAACATTTCATTTTTTCCTCTCCCAAATTACTTTCCGCTTAAACTTTGATAAAGGTCCACGGACCGCGTCTTACTACTACTTATTTAGATCCACATCCACTCATCTTACTAGAACTATGCGAGTACGTACACCACCCGCATAGCGGCGGAAATTTATAGCGACAAATAATTGTAATTGTGGTTAAGTGTTCCGTATAACATTTATACAAATAATTAATTAGTGGTTTTTATATTAAAAAAAATATAGCAGTTTTCCATTTTTGTGTCTTAGGCTTTCATTTTTTTCAAAACTTTTACATAACGAAAAGATATGAAGGAATAATAGTATATCGATTGTTTCTTTGTCTCAAACTTCTAACACGAATAATAGTTGTCGTAGATCATACGCATTTTGAAACTTTATTAATTTATACGCGTATTTTTGCGTTAAAAATTATACTAGCTCAAAAAATATAATAATGAAGTATTAAAATATATTGTGAAGGATATATTAATAAAAGTTTGGTAGTGTGTACATTATGTATTAAAAATTGTAATGCTTTAAAAACACATTATTGTCATTTTAAACAAAATTTAGGAGAGATAATCATTTCTCTATTATATAAAGTATACATATCTATTATATTAAAAGATTGAGTCCTCTTATAAATGTGGTAAGGCTTTATATGTAAGTGCATTGGTTTAATATTCATGCTTAAGGGTAAGTACATAGGGCCTGGAATTAATGATTTGAGTGTAAATCATGCATGCCTCACTTAATGTAGTTCGTAGCTCTTCAGCTGTTGTCACAGAGAGTGTTACATAAGACAAAGAGGTAGCAGAATTTTAACCTGTCAATCATCGTGTTACGGAATACAAAAGGGTTGCATTGATATATGATCTGTGCAAAACCGTCAAGTTATCTCACGCAAGCTAGCCACTTGTGAATGACCAACCGTAAGAAATTCAAAACAGCTCACACACCAAATGCAATTTAGATCAGAGGAATATAGGGGATTCCTGGGTCGTTAAGTCCCACGGAGGATGAATTGGTGTTAAACAACTTCAAATGATAGAATGATCACTAAGGATAGTGATCAATAAGGTTTTTGAGAAATTTATACCTAAAGAAAAAATCTACAAATTACAGCGACTTAAATGCAAATTAAAGAAGTTAAAAAGTTAAAATATATTAAATAAACGCTATCACTATTTTTAAAATGATGAACGTTTAAAACCTAAAACGTACGTTTAAATAAAGTTACGTAAACGTACAAAATAAAACGTGAGTTTTAAGAAATAAAAGGCCTACAAATATGAAAATGACATTTTTACAATCCTAATAATAAAATAAAATTATTAGAAAAAGAAAATTATTTTTAAAACTATTTATTTAATTATTATTAATTAAAAACTATTTATTAAGTATTTAAAATGCACTAAAATATAAGAAAATACAAAATTAACCTAGAAAAATGAAATTATAAGTTAGAAAAATCTAAAATATGATAAAACTTATTTAAAAACTGAAAATATATTTTTTAGACTTTTTATGTATTTATTATTAATTTAAAACTATTTAAAACTAATTAAAATGCTAAAAAAATACTATTTAAACCAAGAAAATTATGAAAAAAACTTTTTATGACTTTTATATTTATCTTAATCTAGGAAAATTGAAAACATATTTTTTTTAAGCTTTTTCTGATTTATTTGTATTAAAAGCTATTTAAAAAGGATTAAAAACTATTTTAAATAAAGAAAAATAGAAAACAGTGATGGAAAAATCTGAAAAATTCAGGAAAATGCTAAAATATTATTCTAAGTTTATAAAAAATATAAAAACATATGCTTATGTGTTGGAATAAGAAGCTGTAGAGCAACTGCTTATAAATAAGCAATTCCAAATAAGCTAAAATCCACAAATGACCACCAAATAAACACAGAAGCTAGGTTATGCTATAATAACTAAATACTAACCTATACCAACCATCCTAAACTTCTAAAAAGCAGATTAAGCTAAGAATTAAGCAAAACAAAAACTAGTTTTGACTCAAAAATGGGACAACATTGAGGTTTATCTAGGAGTGGGGTCCACAGGGCTTAAGCTCAAAAGATTGACTGAAATGGATAGTCAGCTGGGTGGTGAGTGGTAAGGAACCAAGAACCACCAGTGGTGTCCACTGGTGTGGCCTGTAGAACTCACCAAAGTGGTGGTGATGCCCACTGTTATGGTGGTGCAGGGCATGTTTCAGAAATGGGTCTCAAAAGAAACAAGTAGATAAGCAGTTAATAAGCTGATTGGGAGAGAGCTAATATTTTTATAATTTAGATAAGCAGTGATATTTTAATATCCTAGAAAGTTATAAGCTAAATCTCAATAATGAACACACAATAAAATTCTAGATTTTATTCAAAAACAGTTATTTGAGAAATTTGACTTTTTACAAGAACATGCAGTTTGACTAAAATGAATTTAAAACTTAATCTACTGATTAAATATGTTATATTAAGCTATTAGGAACTTAAATTAAGCTAGATAAACAATTTATGTATTATTGTGATGAAATTTGTATTACAATTCTTAACAGTGAACTACATATAAAAGAGTAAAAATGATTTTGACTATTTCTAAAACAAGGACTAAATTGTATGACTGAAATGAACTATTAGGTACTAAAGAGACTTGAAACAAGTACAGACAACAACTCAACTGGCCTTAAGCTCAGTTAACTGAGCAAATCCAAACACTACTTATGAAGGCAGTTTTGAAGCTTTTGTGGTTAAAACAAGTTTGTAAACTAAGAGAGCTATTAATTAGCTGATATTAACTATATTTAAACAGTATTATGCCAAAATTAACAAGATTATAGAACTAATATTAAGAAATGCAAATTTCAAAGATTGGCTTACAAATTGAAATTCAAGCACAGGACATGGAACCAAGGCCTGAGATCACTCTTATAGCTTTCCACAAAGCTCTATACCAAATAGCAATCCAATTTCAACATTGCTTCAGTCTCTTAATTATTGCCCAATAGATTTTTTATTTTTAGCTAATTTATTTGGTATTTTTGGTATTTTTCCCTTTTTATAACTAGAACTGATTTCAAAGTATATAAAAGCTCAAATAAGCTTTCTGAGGAGCTTATATTGGCTTATAAGTCCAAAGCAATAACTAAAAACAACATTGGAACATTCACATGAGATTTTTGAAATTTAAAAATTCACAAACTGAAATTGGAACTTGAATACTGAAATTGATTATTGAAAAGGTTTCAAAATACACTGAGAATACTTAATAAAGTACTTGAAAGCTAAGAAATACACTGGAAATAGAAAATTAACTTAAACGACATAGATTAAGCTAAATTACACTACTTCCTCCTTCATACTGCTTCTTTTTCTTTCTTTATAGCTTTTTCAGACTCTATGTCGACCTCTGGTCATTTCCCACTTGATTGCACCTTTGAATTCATCCTCATCGTCCATGTGTAAAATTGGCGGGAAAAAGTCATGAAGCAGGTTTTAGCATTAAATGAGCTTTGGTTGTTTGTGTAAGTGGAGGGGGACAAGGTGTGAAATGGTTAAGGAGTTGGTGATGGAAAAACAGGTGGATGTGGCAGATGTTAGCAATGGATTGGTAACAGGTGGAAAGGGAGAGGGATGGTGAACAGTGACCGGCGGTATTTTTAATTTAAAACGTGGATTGGGCTTATATTGGACTTGGGCCTGGTTTTGTGTTTTTGGGTTTTGGTTAAGTGTTAATAACAAGGACCAAAAGTGTAATTCTGCCTAAGTTGAAGGGACTGAAATTGAAACTTTTCCAATCATATCACAAGGGCTAAACCTGTAAATCTTGAATAGTACAAGGACCAATTGCATAAAATTCTATTTATACCCTTCCAGGGACTAAATCTGCCAAGTTTGAAACTAGAGGGACCAAAAATGTAATTTCTCCAAAGTTTATCATAAGGACCATTCTTGTCATTTATAAATAGTACAAGGTTTATTTTTGATTATTTTCACTTTTTAAATTAACCAAGGACTATTTTTGACAATTTTCAAAGTTAAGGGACTAAAGTTGTCATTTTGCAATTTTTGATTTCAAGGACTTGTTTTGATAACTTTCAAAATCCCATGGACCTTAAATGACTTTTTACAAGTTTTTGAATTACCAGGGACTAGTTTTGACAAATTTTGAAACTTGGGGGACTAAAACTGCCAATTATGCAAACTTGATACGTTTTTCATCAGATTTTGGCATTTTTGCATTTAAAACACATAAAACACTTGTTTGTGATATTTTCATCATTTTGATTCATTTCTGAGTGTTTTCAGATGTTTTTGGCATTCTAAACAGTATGAAAATGATGAGTATTTAGACACTCATCAATATATTTACAGCAATTAATCTTAATATTTAAATGTGACTTTTCACTTGATTTTTTGAAGATTATAAATAACCAAACAAATCCACATCTATCCTAACCCCTTCCACCACCTCGCATAAACAACAAACAACTTAAACAAATGCTCAATCTCCACAGCATATTGGGAAAAAAAAGGAAATAGATCTCAATGAGGTCACCATCATTGATCCGAAACTTGAAAGACAACAAGATCTCAGAAGTTTCTTTCGTGTTTTACAAAATATTACAAGACCATAACAGATCTTAAACACACGAAAAGAAATAAATCATCATAGATCTATGAAATGTTAAAAATTAAACCCAAAGGCCCGTGCGTGAACGGAGATCTAAAACTAGTTACTTATTAAATGGATTGGGGTATTGAATATTATCAAAGAAAAATAGCAAATTCGTGTGGAGGATTTTTTTTCCTTTTAAAATTTCTTATGTGTTTTTATAAAAAAAGGTGAGTGTTACTGTATTTATTATTTAAAATTGAAGAAATTTTGTTAATAATGATAGAAATAAGGTTTTTGAGTGCCCGCACATTACGCGGAAGATTAAATTGTTAATAAAGAATAAAGACGACGTTAATTTCTCAGCTAAGAAAATTATAACATCAATATAGCTTTTTATTAGAAAAAGCTCTTGCGGCGTCAGTTATTTTCTAAACTCCTATGTGCTACATATAATAGATGAATGACTTTCCTTCTTAAATTTTTTTAAGATGTTATTAATAAGCATTAAATTTTTCAATGCGTAATATTCACACTACAAAGCTTTTACTAATTTATCATTCACAATATTTTAATATTTATTATTATATCTTGAATTAGTATAATTTTTAATACATAAATACACATACAAATCAGTAGAGTTTCAAAATGAATGCTAAATTAGAATGTTCAAAATATATTATTAAATTGTAAGAGTGACTCGAGAACTAACCTAGACACCTTTTAGAATTTTTATATAAAATTTATTGTAAAACCTAAAAATTGTGTTTTACAAAAATCGGGATGAATTTTAAAATGCAAATGATGCAAATATGTAAAGGATTAAGTGTTAATTTATATGTTATAATTTACGCATATGTACGAGGCTTTACGAAACGTGCGTTGCACAAATTGTATCTAATTGTTGATTGCGTAATATTTGAGTAAATTGTTGAGTTGTTACCGTGATGGTAAGGCTAAAATATACAACAATGTATAACTTGGGCTTCGTCGATAAGATTATGTTAATTTTAAGGTAGATTTACATTTTTTTGGGTTAATTGCGTTGCACACAGTTTGGATTTGTTTGTTCCTCGCTTGATTTATCATGCTTCTTATTTTACATTTCACAAACTTTAATAATAATTTTTCATTAAATCCTGTAGTAATGTACATGTATTGTTAACCATTAAACATCTTATATACTTAAAGATTCACTTCCTTAATTTAAGCTTTGCAACATCCTAACTGATGGCTTAGCTGTTATATTATGGTAAAAAAAGAACATAACATAATATTGATTAAAGTTATTCTTTTATGGTTGCAAGTGGTTACGCTATGACAACGTTTCATAAATTTATTTTGGTTAAGAAACGTTTTAGAGATATAACATGATCAATTGATGAGCAAATAACACATTTAATATGCTAAAGCTGTGAAAAGTATCACCGATCGATAACATTAAAAGTTAATGCAAATAATGAAGTTGCTAGGTTAAAATATCATCAAACATAATTTTCATTACTCATTTTAAAGTTGTTATATGATACTTGACTTTGTTAATACCCATTTTTTTTGGGTAAAGTGACGTCAATGTTCATAACCTTGCGTTTCGGATCAATGCGTTTAAGTGTAAATGTGCTTTTAGTAAGATTAAATGAAAGTATTACACCGGAGCGAATGGATTGCTTTTTTTGTTTAACATGCACACAAAATCAAATTGCTCATCGTGACGAAATCCATTGTACTCAAGTACATCAAGGGTGTCGATGTAGAAAAGAAAGTCGTGAGACAGGACCCCAAGACATTTGAACAATTCAAAGTCGAATTAGTTATAATTGATGTGCAGGTTAAAATCAATTAATTCAATATCAAAGGTCCATTATATGAACCAAGACTTTGTTTATTTGTCTACTGATTTCAAATAGATGTTTTCAATTGGTAGATAAATAAAATCAGAAGCAATTTAACATCATTTTTTTGTCAATTATTATTTTCGTTCTTCCAATGTTCGTTCAGTTTTTGGACTTATTTTGATGAAATTTGTTGTTAGTTTTTCATTGGGTAAATGTAAATAAAAGCATATGATTTTATTTGGAGAACATGGTCATAGGAAGGAGCCTTTAAAGTCCATTTTCAGAACTCCAATCATTTTTATGAACTCAAACCATTTGTCTATGAAAGTAATACGGAAATCCAATCTTTAAGTATTTGGCTGTTCATTTATCACAAGTTTTCTATTTTTACATGGACTTTTTGTGTTATGTTTCTACTTTCTACATCATAAACTTAAATAGTTATTGTAGCATACACGTTAATTATTAAAAATAATTGTTACCTAAATGTCATTGTTTATATTAGAAAGAATTTCGGTTTGTGGTTTTTTGTTATCAAGACTTTCGTTTGATGAACCTTCATTTGTATTATCGTTTTCTTTTTAATTAGGATTTGAGGAAGACATTTTTATACAATGTGTAAATAACATAACCCTCATTAGGTGAGTAAATATAGATTTTTATTAGGGTTTCATACTCGTATTCCAATAGATGGGTAATTTAAACATAAAAAAAAATCCCGACGAAGATAACTATCATTTTTAAAAATAAACGTATCCGTAAATTCACGAGATTCAATTTAATACTAAATAAAAAATTAAGAAACTATATCGTCATATGTAATTAAAGCATTAATAATAGACATTAAAATCGAAATGACATCCATAACAAATCAAACACTAAATATATTCATTCGGTAAAATAAATATAGACTAAAATATTGTTTTCTTTCATTGATATTAGATGGTTAATATTCTCAACTACCAGTAATAAATTTTTACTATATCCCATATATTAAAGTCATTTATTTAACTTCAACTACCTACATTTTTTTATATTTTAAATATCATTTCTTTCCTCATTTAAAACAATTTTAGTTTTCAATGGTAGCAATTCAATAGTTTTAATTTATTTGTTTTAGGTTTTTTTTCATTTGGATTTATAGTGGATCTTACTTTATGAACTTTGAATGAATCAATATAAAGATGTTTTATTTAATACTTTATAATGAATAATTTCCATCAGAAACTACTAAATAAAAACATCAACATAATTGGTTGTATCAGAAACTAATCGTAACCCCTGAACCATCTTCTTCCTGGACCAAAAACCCTAAATATAACTATCGTTTTTAAAAACAAATGTATCCCTAAATTCACGAGATTAAATTAATACTAAATAAAAATTTAATAAACTATATCGTCATATGTAATTAAAGCATTAATAATAGACATTAAAATCGAAATGACATCCATAAAAAATCAAACACTAAATATATTTATTCCGTAAAATAATATAGACTAAAATATTGTTTTTTTCATTGATATTATATGGTTAATATTCTCAACTATCAGTAATAAATTTTTACTATATCCCATATATTAAAGTTATTTATTTAACTTCAACTACCTACATTTTTCTATATTTTAAATACCATTTTTTTCCTTATTTAAAACAATTTAATTTTTTTGATGGTAGCAATTCAATAGTTTTAATTTAGAGTAAACTACATCATTCGTCCTAGTGGTTTGCGTTGACTGACAAGTTTCGTCATTTGACCCAAAAAATGTACCGTTCGTCCTTAAATGTGAAATGTTATCCATCGTTGGTCCTTCACTTTAACATGACACATTAACAGTCGTAAGTCTATACATGTAGGGGTATTTTTGTATTTTTAGCACTTCTCTCTCTAATTCATCTTCCCCACTTATTTTCACAAAAGATACCTTTAATTTTTCCCCCTATACTTCATCTTCCCCACCCATTTCTTTCTTCATCCATCATAAAAGTCAAAACAAATTCAACCCAACTTCAAATTCTATCCAACCATCACCAAATCAAAAGCCGCAAATCCTACGGTATCATCCAAAAATAACTAAACCAATTTACACTTCTGTTTTATTTACAACAAATTCAAAAAACCAATCAAATACTACAACAATCACAGTCAAACATTTTTTACTCCACAATCAATAACAAATCCAAAATCCAAAAATATAGTCGATAACAAACACACCAAAACAAAAAAAATATACATATAGTAATTTTATCCTACAAATTTACTGATTTTATAACTCTTTTCTACATATAGTAATTTTATCCTCAAAGCTTTCAAAACTCTTTTCTTCCTTACCAACTGATGGATTGATTTTATCCTACAAATTTAATTGTCTTCGACCAAGTCAAAAATGTGGAAGAGCTTTCTCCTACCCCATAATGTAAGTTGAGACTTGAGACCACCAATCTGTATGGATGCTTTTTCCATCAATCTAGAAAAAAACACAACTTTTGTCTAGCCCACCAATGAGAAGCAACTGACCCTTTCTATGGAAACTGAACCGAATTAATAGGCCTACTACTCTACCACTACTACGCCACCGTCACGATGTTGCCAACCAGGCAGATCGATCCCTATCGATGCCTGAATCAAACGCCAAATCACACTAGATCTATATTTATAGGATTTCCTTTAGAAGTTATTTTTTTAGTTTAATAAATTGACATTTGTAGAGGATTTTGATTACATAATTGGTTTATGATTTAAAATTCATATTATGGAGAGATTTTGGTGGTGACGGTCAGAAGTGGTGGCCGGCGAAGGTTTTGAGGTTGTTGGTTGTTTCGTGGGTTTATGGTGATGGTGGTTGTTAAAGAAGGTTTTGATGAAGATGATGGTTTTGTGGTTGTCTTTGTTGTTATTGTTTTACTTTTTTATGGATTTGAGAATATGAGTGTTTAATGAAAGTGAAGGTAAGATTAGAAGATGATATATTAAAGAAGTAGGAAATGATCGGTGTGGTGGCTTTATTTGTTTGTGTTAAAAGGGAGAAAAAAGAAAAGACTGTGGTAAATTTACCATTATACCCTTATTTGAGTATCAAATGAAGTAACTTAACGACAGTTAATGAAGTCCGTTAAAAGGAAGGACCAATGGTAGATAACGTTTTACATTAATTATGAACGGTGCATTTTTTTTTCAAAGGATGAAACTTGTCAGTCAACGCAAACCACAAGGACGAACGGTGTAATTTACTCTTTAATTTATTTGTTTTAGTTTGTTTCTTTGGATTTGTAGTGGATCTGACTTTATGAAATTTGAAAAAATATCAATATTAAGATGTTTTATTTAATACTTTTTAATGAATATTTCATCAGAAACTATTAAATAAAAATATCAACATTAATTGGTTGTATCAGAAACTAATCGTAACCCCCGAACCATGTTCTTCCCAGAATATAAACAAAACCAAATACCCTAACAAACCCACACCAGCACATCGATAACAACAATGGCAAAACCTTTGATTCCATGTCCCAACACAATTATAAATATTAAGTTAATAGGAAAAAACATAAACACACAAACAATTTATTCCTAAAAAAACACGTCAACATAAGAAACTAAATAACATTTAATCTACACATTTTTCTAAAAATATATTCTTATTATATATCATATCTTTCCCAGTACTAGTTGTCATAATAAAAATCTTGTTCATGGTGATCGTTTTCTTCTTCTAAAGAGTTGTCTCCAATAATATTGTAATCCAAATCCATATCATGTTGATAATTATCAACATCATGTTCATAGTCCATTCCATCCGATTCTAAATCTTTGTCCTCATCAGTTATCTCAACATGTGACTCCTCATCTTGTACCATTGGAACATGCGCATGCCAAGGTCCCAAAGCACGCGTCCATTCCCCCTTAAACCAAGTATATAGACTGTAAAAAAAATAGACTATCACAACTATGACTTATATACAAATTGCTCTTATGTTCATTGTTTTCAAAGCTTATCAAAACCTGTAATCATTTTCCCTTTCAAAAGTCTTAAGACCATTATTTACTAAAAACACTACTTGTTTGCCAGGAACTCTATAATACAAGTTTTCAAGTCTGTTGTATTCAGTGAGGTTTATTATAATCCAATTTTCTATAAAACTCAAATTTATTTACCTTACTTCTATTGATGACAATCTTACTTCATCCACCCCCCAATAAAAATCGTGGATCATATATGTTATAATCCTTCCATAATAATGAATGCTTACATTTAACATTCGCGATGCAAGCCCGACATGAATACTGTTTATATTTTTAAAAACTACATTAAAAAGTTTTTTTTACAAAAAATCATTTTTCAATTAAAACATGAATATATATAATAAAAAATATAAATTGTAACTTACTTGTTTGGTCTATGATTGTGGTTGGTGTAAATTATTCCTGGAAATTCATAACATGTTGTATAATAAACGTAGTTACACATGCTTTGGTTTTTTGAGTTTTGAATTAAATCTTGTTTACTTTATTGTGTTTTGGTCATGATATAAAAAAAATTTGAAAAATCTTTTTGTATTATCTTGTGATAAATGGTAAAGTCGATTTTGTAAAACTTATTAGTATTTAATATTATTAAAGTTATTAAACCCTAGTGTGTTTCTTATAAAACTTACAAAAATCAAATCTGGCGTCATCTCATAATAAAGGTATTGACTAAAATATAGGTTATAATAATGTCTTCAGAAATCAGTTATATATATCATAATCATTTTGCAAGAAAAGTATTGACTAAAATATAGGATGTAATAACATCTTCAAAAATCAGTTATATACATCAGAATCATTTAATCAAATGCTAAACAGTTTTAATCAGAAATCAGATACATATAATCAGAATTCAAATGCTAAATATTTTTATATCTTAATGGAAATTTCATTATATTCATTCCACAATAAAAGTACATATTGAAAATATAAAATGTCAGTACTAAATTCATTCAATCTTTGTGATAAATATGCACACATTCGGTGAATAAATAAATAAAATTTACATCAGAATGATCTAACCAAATACTAAACGTTTTTCGCCTTCAGACACATCCTCTTCACAAACATCAAAATATCTTTTTTTTTTTTTTTTTGTATTCCAACCTGACCTTCTTAATCCTATATTTGAATAAATCATCAGCAATTTTGAGAATCTCAAACTTATTCTCATGAACATCTTGCAAACTGTAAATACACAAAAATTATAAATTATTAAAATAATATGATTTATTATGTTAATATATTTAGAACAAATAGTTTTACTTCTTTTTAAAGTTGTGATTATTTGCAACTCTTTGTAACACCCCGCCTTTTCGGAGCATTAAAAACCTAAAATTTACCTTATATCAGCGGAAGCTTCTACTCATAGTCAATCTCAAATAACCTTCTGATTCCTAAGCAGCTCATCTGGGTTGCACAAGTTTTAAAAGAGTTTTGGATCAGCCAAAGGCCTAGTGAGAATTCATGGTTTTCACATATAAAAAAATTCTTATAATATCAAACACTTTTCCAATAACATCAAACTTGTAAAACAATCATGCAATTTGCTCAAATATCATTTAATTACTATTCAGTGATCACATATTCTCAATACTTATCAACAGTCAACAAAATCAACGATTCAACACATATCACCAAACCATATAAACCAACTATTCATTATTTTCCGTTCGGTTCAACGGTTCTAACTTTCTTTATTTCCGTTCGGTTCAACGGTTCCAAATTTCTTTATTTCCGTTCGGTTCAACGGTTCCAACTTTCTTTATTTCCACGATTCACAATTCAACATTTATACAGTTCACAATTTATAATCCAACATTTATATATCTCTTCATGTACATATATCATATTTCTCAACATTAGCTTATTATCGAATAATCCAAACACGTAGCAAATAACGATCATTTAAACAAGTTTGCATGATACTATTTCGAATAAAAGTGCAACCCAATTTAAAAAAACACATGAAAACTCACCTGAATGCTCAGAATTACAGTTCACTTTAGGCCAAAAAACGTCACCCTTTCTTCAATGAATCTACATAGATTAAGGTTCGTATGATAAATATCTCAAAGTTTAGGGTGTATTGTGTCATTTCAATATAGTTCAAGGTTTGCATGCGACAACATTTAAAGATGAGGCTTTATAATGCAATACAACTTAAAGAGTTTATTTATCTTTGCAAAATTTCTTAACACGTTAACAAGAAAACTACATGCTTCATATTACATCTTTTATGGACATGGTCGACTTATATTCAAGCAGGCTCGCGGTTCTTAATATTAATATTTACGGCCAAGTAACCATACCAAATTACTAACTCCCGGCTCACCTTCCCGACACACTTTCAAGCATATAAAACGGTTTACCCATAGCCCAGCGATCGCCCTTAAACTTACCCTTAAGACCATGCTTTAGTACATTCCAACCATTATAATTCATACGCTTAAAATACAATTAAAATGATGTTACAGACATTCATACGCTTAACATACAAGAATACTTAGTTACTACTCTTGACTCACCCATTTTTAATCCATATCAGTACTTGCATGCATGTATATATATCATGTGCAACTAATATTTCCTAACCACTTAATGTATAACATAATATGAGTGCATGCATAAGCTATCCTTATGTTACCATATTATTATCTTTGTAGTAACAGGTTGGATATAAAACCCGAACTAACTCGAAACATACATGAATCTGGGTACGAGTACAACATCAATTCAATAATAATAACAGGAAACAATGACCACGACTTAAGGTTTCTAATATATACATATCGATCACAGGTTTCAGATGTAGTTCGAGACTAGATCGGTTGACACCATAGTACAAACACAAATGCGAAACATAGACATGACCAATCTCCGTATTACCATGCATGCGACCACATGAACAACCACAAACCAAAACTTTTAACCTCGATATGACCCATGTCTCGACATCAGTTTATGACAACATGGTTTCTTTAGCAGCGAACATGATTAAGTTATATATCATATTAGTATGTAGCACATTAGTGTATTATATGCAGGTTACATGAGTTGATGATTAGTACCTTAGGGCTGGATTAAAGAGGATCAAAAAGGAAAATACAAGCATGCAAATCATTCACACGCTAACACCCATGAGTCTGCTACACTTGATACAATTGATATGATCACCAATGACAGCAACGAGTTGAACACAAAGGCTGCTACGGAGCTCAAGTACAATCGATCACTCAACAAGTTGCTTTGAACACATGAACACAACTACACGATCACTAACTGAACTAATCTTTCGTACCTCAGTTTTCTTGGAGGGCAAAGGGATGGTGGCTGCCGATTATTTTGTATGTTTTAGGGTTTTATGAGTCAGTCAAAAGTGAGATTCGGTTTAGCAATATAAAGGGAATAATGGGCTGTGATTTTCCGAATATTAAGGTGACATATTTCCAATCAAACACTTTCCAAAACCTTCTTATTCTTATCTCCAATTAAATAAAATGTGCTCACAATAAAAATCGGGCCTAGCAAAAAAAATGGATGTGCAATGTTTTCGTTTTTCCTTTTCTTTTTTTTGTATATTGATTTATATAACATGAATGGCAAGCAAAAATGTTTAAAGGGTTATAATTGATGAAAGTAATATGTTTAGAGTTCGAATTAGGAGGGTCTCATAAATAGTTATTACATAAACTTAGGTTATATGCCATATGAATTCCATTATCACATAACATAAAGTTTTATTTATTTAATAGTGTCCATAGTACTAGGGTAAAATTCAAATTATATGAGAATTTCGAAAAACGGATTTTAGGGTATTACACTCTTGGTGATCAACTTTGATTTAGGAACACAATACAAATCCAACATGACATCAGCCGCATGTAATTCATACTTTTAAATCCTCTAACTTCAAAGTAATATATAATTGAATGATGTTAAATATTATATAATAACTTACAACACCATATATCATGTTCTGCCATTATAAAAGATAGTTTAAACAAAATTGTGTATGTGATTGTCACATATCTATACAAATTAACAAAATAATATTAATATAATAATAATTTTAAAGAATTTACTGTTAGCCTATTACCTCAAATCTTGTAGCATAAATCCTAAAAATAATTTAGGTTCAGTTTCTGGACTAAAAACCTTGATAATAAATTCTGCCAAAAACACAACACAAATTAAATATAAACTAATAATCAATATCAAATATAACTTATATGTTTGCACTCACCAGATGTTCTGTCAACATCAGAAACTGAAATCCTGAACATGGTTTTGCCTACGATAAGAAAATAAATGCACAAAAGTTAGAAGACTAATGAACGATGAGCACCCACATTGGGTGAGTATATATAGGCTCAGAATTAGGGTTTCGTATACGTGTCCCAGTAGATAACGTAATTCAAATATAGAAAAAATATTGGCGAATATAACTATCGTTTTTAAAATCTTCTAGAACGTGCTTTTCATATTTGGAAACACGTTCTGATATGCCTAACACTTTCACGACATCAAAGTTTAAAAAAACACACCCGGTTCCTTCAAGGTTTTTTCTTCGCGTTATTGACATATCTATGTTTCAGGACCTTTTTTAAAACCCCAAATCTAGCCCGACTTTTTCTCACTTAAAAGCTCAATCGACCAACGAGAGGGCTCGGATTTAAAACTGAACCCTTTCATCGATTAATCGAATCCCTCGATTGATCAAAAATGAATTCTCTTATTATATAAAAGATTTTCACTAGCAACATGTTGATCTTGCATTGTTAGGATTTAGAAAATACAGTCGTTAAAGTGTCGGTCACCTCAAGTATATGTAATCGTTAGAAAGCTCGTAGTCGTAGTCATTTAATATTAGTTAGTATTTAGTTCAGTAACACCGTGGAGGACGGACGGGTCTTTACCCACTGTATGCCTGATCCACGGCCCGTTGGTGGCGTATGTTGTAAGAAACTATAAATACCCTCTACCTCCCAAGGTAGAGGGTTGGAGCTTCAATACCATTTTTCTTTTATTTCACATAGTTCCAAACTCTCTTCCCTTTCTCTCTCTAGAACTTTCTCTCTCTAAACCTTGTATACGCCCCATATGATTTTGGTTTGATGTGTTTGTGAAATCCTATAAGTTACAATTGGTATCAAGAGCCATGGTTTGATCACTCATCTTTCATGCTCTTTGTTTTGGTGGATTTCATAAGATTTTTGGGGTTATAAGTGTTTAGAAGAGTTTGAATCATTTGGTCAATTTATAGTGTTAAAGTTCGAATTTTGATTGTACTTTTGTGTTTAGGATCATCATATGTGTTTAGGTTTTGAATTGGAAGGCTTGAATCATCGTGGTTGGGTTGTTTTTTATTGGTAAAGTGGTTGTTTTTTAATATTGTACGAAGCGAGTTGAGCCACGGTATTGCGTTTCTTGGAAGCGAGTTGCTTTGTTATTGGAAGCGAGTTGGTTTATGCGACTTGGCTATTAAGCGAGTTGTCTGTTTCTGCGAGTTGATACTTAAGCGAGTTTTCTTGGAAGCGAGTTGGTTTATGCGACTTGGCTATTAAGCGAGTTGATTCTTTAAGCGACTTGGGTTTTAAAGCGACTTGTCTATTAAGCGAGTTGTATCTTTATGCGACTTGGGTTTTAAGCGACTTGTCTATTAAGCGAGTTGGTTTATGCGACTTGGCTGTTAAGTGAGTTGTCCATTTATGCGACTTTCCCACTAAGCGAGTTGATCTTTAAGCGAGTTGGTTAGGGTGCGACTTGTCAAGTTTTTTACTTGTCTATTGAGACTTGTCACTTCTTCATGCTACGTTTTACGGTTGTTCTTTTGATTTTGTAAAATCCCATGAAAGAATCAATTTCTCGGTTTAATCAAAGAATAGTAAAATCCCGTAGAATCTGGAATCATGTCTAACAACGTACCCACTATCGTTTCTACTGTAGCTGAGGACGTTCAAGCAGCTGGATCAGATAATCGTCCACCTATGCTTGACAGAACTGATTATGACTCATGGGCTCAACGAATTACGTTGTACTATTTGGGAAAGGAAAATGGGGTTTACATTCTCAAATCAATTAATGAAGGACCTTATCAGATTGAGACTACAAGAGACACACTTGAAAATGCTGCGGATGGTACAGTGATCTTAGGATTGGACAGACCAAAGACGTATGATGAGCTCAGTGATAAGGAGAAAAAAAGATACGATTCTGATATCAGGGCTTCAAACATTATACTTCAGGGTCTTCCAAAAGACATCTACAAGTTAATCAATCACAACACTGAAGCCAAGGCGGTTTGGGACAATGTCAAGATGCTTCTCTCTGGTTCAGAATTAACTTTGAAGACAGAGAATCACAACTATATGATGACTTTGAGCACTTTAAGATGATACCAGGGGAAAGTGTCACTAAATATTACGTGAGGTTCCACAAGCTTGTGAATGACATGAGGAATATTAAAATGACTATGCCAAAATGTTGCATCAAAGTCATCTGCTGACTCAAAATATACTGTGACTGTTAAATACATTCCTCCTCATCTCAGAAATAACGAACTTGTGTTTCATAACTATTTCTTTCACCTTAAGGAAAGTCTAGAATATCTCCGTGAGATTGTAGAAGAGGATTACATAAATAAGCCACTTGATAGTGAAATTAGGTTTGCTTGCATTCAGGCCAAACGATCTCAGGAGCTGTTAGAATGCTTAAGAGCAACATGTCCTTCACGCTGTGTTGTGTTTCTTACTCCGTGATCCTAACGTGTCGTTTGAAAAATGTTGGAGTTATTGATCGACATGAAAGTTCAACAAACCGTCATTCATAATCGGAATGTGCTTAATCATAATATCTATACATGTGAATTAAAAGGTAAATGGGGCGTTTTTAGAATTAAGGCTTTCTTAATCTCTTTTGAGGAATCTTTGCTACTTCTTCATAGGTTTAGTAGAAAGAGATTGAAATTCTTGGTTTTAGAAGCGTGAGTTGATTGCATTGCGTGAGGACACGACAATGGTCTCGTCTGGGGTATTTTGATATGTGCAAAAACACATATCATTTCTTTATCAAAATCAGACCCAAAATAACCAAGAAAAATCCGTTTATTGCTAATATTTGTGGTTTTCTTGAGTTTGTGCTTGTGCAGGTACGGATATGTAAAAACACACAAAAAGAAACCAAATCAGACGTAAATCCGAGCACGAGAGATCAAGAGAGTTTGAGCTGAGCCGGAAGGTCGAGATTGTGCATTTTAGAAGATTTTATTCTCTGAGGATGATTTTTAGAAGATATAATCAAGTTTGAAGAATTGTCAAGATTAGTCCCTCATCTTTGAGCATTTGGCAAAAGTGATCCCTCAAGTTTCTGGAATTACAAAATCAGCCCTTGGATTATTTGTAAAAGACAAGAAAGGCCCTTGAAATAGATTTTCAGAAAATACAGTTTTGGTCCCTGAAGTTTCAGCTTATACACTTTTGGTCCTTAATATGTCTAATGGGTTTATAATAAATCCTAGGTCCAAGTTCAATCAAATATCCAAGTTCACGGCCCAAATATTAAAGCCAAAACCCGGTCCAATCCTCTAAACCAATACCCGGTAATAACTTTACACCCGTATACCCAATTCCCTAGTTAAACCAACCCAATGACCCGGTCAAGTAAACCAAATAAATATAAAATATCCCAAACCAAACGCGCCAATAACTTTATCCCCAAAAATCCGAGGTAAGAACCCTAAAAAGCCCTTTGGACCAATTGATGGAATTCACCCCAATTAGGGGCATTTTCGTACTTCTCTCTGACACCCACTGACACACGGGTGCCATGTCACCAATCCGTGTGTCACATACACCAATTCCTTGCTTTTGATTGGTCAAAGATGCGTGGAAAATTTAATCTAAGGGTGCTAAATGACTGATGGACGTGGATGATTGATCCAAGGGCTGTAGACTCTCAAGAGAAAGCACAAGATGGGACTTCTGGATCCTTCCAAGAGCCTCAAGACCTCAAGCGTGGCTATATATACCCTTTCATTTCTTCTTTGTAATGGGAAGTAGTTTTTAGAGATAGAAGTAGAATAGGAGTAGTGTAGAGTGTAGTTTTTAGTAATCTTTACTTGTTTTCAATAAAATAGTTTAATTCCAGTATTCTCATTTGTACTCAAATTGAATTAATACAGGTTTACATTTCAACTTATATTCTCTGCAAATTTAAATCACTGTTTTATTATTTTCATTTCAGCTTATTATAATTTCAAACAGTTACTTGAGCTTTTATTAAATCTGTTTTAGTTAAACCTCACTACTCAACTCTCTCTCTCAAATATTTCATAGTGGTAAACAAAAGTTAAATCTGCAGTCATAAAGGAAATATGGATCTGTATTGCTGATATGGTGGAAGATTTGGGTTGATTTGAATCTGAATTGGGTTGAAATCAGTTTAGGATAGGGGTTACTGTTTCATTAGCATTGTGACAGGACCATTTGTAAGTCCAATTTTATCTCCAAGCTCTAAATCAGTAGTATAACTTTAGTTTATTAATGATTACCATAGTCTAGTTTGATGATTTACAGCTTGTTAGATTAGTTGTGTTTCTGAATAAGTTAATCTGTTGTTATCTGTTTTATATTCAGCAAATCTGCTCATCTGCATAATCTGCACATCTACTGTTTGATCTGTTTTGGTTAGTATAACTGATAAGATTGTTTCATTAAGGTGCATTTGATCTGATTTGAGGATAGTTGTAGCTTGAATCAGTGATGTGGTTTACATTAGTTTCATTTAAGCTTGGTATCTAGTGTTTGGATTTGAGTAGTGTGTTGTTTTTGAGGTCTAATTAGTGGATAAGATTTGCTGCTATAGTTTCATTTAGTTGTAATCTAGTCATTCCTGTCATAAATTTGCATTTTAAATATTGAAAAGTCAAAATCATCATTTAGCTGTTCTAATTTCCATTTCTGTTCGAATCAGTGGTTCAATTCTTGCATATAGGTTTTAAAGTAGTAGATCTAGCTTGCATCAGTCTTGAATAAGTCATATATATCATAATCATTCCACAAATCTGGTTTAAAATTCATATTAGTCAAATTTCAATTCTGTCCAAAAAGTCTAAAGTACCATTTTAAGCAAAGTTGCTTGTGTTTCTGGAATTTTAACTCATTCATTTCTAGGCCAAATTGATTGAAATTTTGGAAGCTTAAACTACTGTTGGTGGTGTTCATCAAGGATATTTTAGAATAATTTTGTGATTTTGGTAAGTCAGTTGAAAATCATCTTCAAATTAGGTCAGTTTCACCAGTTGTGCCCTGTGCATCTGCCTTGTTGCTATCTCAGCCTAGTCATAAGCTTCTATAGAGTTCATTTTAGCTTGCCATAAGCTGAATTTTGGTTTATAAGTAGTTAGATAGGTGTGCTTTAGGATCCAATTGCTGGATTGTTATTTGGACTTATTCCTTAGCAGCTAGATAAGCTAGAAGTAGGAGGCATAAGCTGTTTGCTTCTTAATAATCAATTGAACCAAATCATTGAAGTTTGTTCATTAGAGGTTTAGAGCAGTTGGAATAGATTGCATTTAAGTATTTTTACCTTATTTTAGCTTTTGCTTTCATTTGGTGCTTATTTGTGCTCATTTGCTTAATTTTAAGTGCTTATTTACTAGCACTTTCCACTGCAGCTTCATTTTCTTTGCACCTGCATCACTTTTCTTATTTTTCATAAACTTAGAATATAATTTTAGACTTTTCCTGAAATTTTCAGATTTTTCCAGTTCTGTTTAGTATTTTTCACAATTTAAAACAGTTTTTAGGACTTTTTAAATAGCTTTTATTGCAATTAATTCAGAAAAAGTTCCAAAAAATAATTTTTCAATTTTCATAGATTAAGATAAATACAAAAAGCAAAAAAAAAAAATTTTCTAGATTTTTCCTAGCTTATTTTGTAATTTTTAGTCATTTAATTAGATTTAAATAGTTTTAAATTTGTAGAAAATAGAAAATTAATCAGAAAAATACAAAATTAGTTTTGATAATTCTCTTAGGATATTTTAGATTTTATAAAAATAGTTTCATATTTCTCCCTTTAATTTTCATAATTTTTAGTATTTTAAATTAGTTTTTAAAGTTAAAAATTAGTTTTTAATTCTAATAAAATTCAGAAAATTCCTAAAAATTAGTTTTAATTCATAATTAGTTTTCTAATATCATTTTTAGTATAAAAGTAATTTTAGGTTATTTTTAGGATTTAGATTAGACGTAGTTGCATTTTATTCGCGTTTCGTTTTAATCCTGTATTTGCATTTTAGTATAGATTTGCGTAGTTTGCCTTAATTCTTAGGTTTTCCCCATAGATTTTAGTCCCATTTACTTTCCTTATCCCGTAGTTTAGAAAACTTCAAATTATCCCCTTTTCTCATTCAAATCCCGATAATCGCGACGTGAGTTGGAAATTCCATTCAACCCTTGTTCGGAACGATCTCGGTGCTCAAACCTAATACGTTTGAGTTACCCAACATACTACAAACTTCTATATTATTGATTTTTATTAAATCAATTTTTGGCGCCGCTGCCGGGGAGGGCATGTAGTGAGTTTTCGTATTCCGTCTCGAATCATGTGCATTTGAAGATCCTTCCCCGAGTGAAGTTACCGTCGTTTTTGAATATATATTTTTTTCAAAAACCCAAAAACATCTAAAAACACCAAAACATTCTTCCTAGAGTGTTTACAAAACCATAAAAAGTAAAAAACCAACAAAAGAAACTGAAACGTCAATTGTTACGTCGGCTCACCTTGAAGGTACAACCTATACACGGGGTATAAGGAAAGTCTTGACATTAAATTGCAGACTGAAGAACGATCCACTCTTCGTTCCCGCTCCGCTGCGCGTACTTTTGAGAGCTACCGAGCACCGGTTGACGTGACGGTTACAAAAATATTGTGTTTTCTTAATATAAAACCCAAAAAGATTTTCCTTTTCAAAATTTGTTTTAAAAAACCCAAAAATATTCTTCCTTTATCCTCTTAACCCGATAATTCTTTTCTTTCACCCTCTATATGTTTAATTCTCATGGATACGATCAATTATCATCATTGTTTTCATTGCAAAGGCCGTATGGAAGAGAAACAATATTGTTGTCTTAATCCAGAATGTGTATGTGAGCGATGTGGACAACCTGGTTCTAAAAAATCTTGCTATTGGTGCAACTTAGCCAACAAACAATCTCTTGATGATTCTAAAAGTTTTTCTGACCATCCGCCACAACCCGAGATATGTTCTTATCGTCGTTGCCTTCATTGTCAAAGCCATATGGAAGAGAAACAATTTCGGTGTTTGAAATGTATATGTGATTGGTGTGGAAATAATTGTCGAAATGGATTTTGTGATGTATGCAATAATTTTATTAATCCAAATCCAGATCTCGCCCGTCTTTATGCACGGCTAGAACAAAAGAGTGCTCTTTATAATGACATAATTGGAGAACCCTCGATTCCTACTCCTTCTCCGGTGAGGGAAATGGAATATGTTTCTGAGCCCGAAGTGACTCCCGAGCCTATCACGGAAATGGTGGAAATCGCTAACTCTTATCCGGATAATTCTTCGATTTATCAGCTCTTGTGTATATGGTGCAGAGGACCCGAATATGGTGGGAATTGTCCCGGTTGTAGCAATGGAAAATCAGGAACCGAGTTTCACCACAATCCTGACAATGAGACAACCAATTTTCCTAACCAACCTCTGTACTATGAGCCGGAATCATACTCTTGTGAGTATTGTGGTAGTCCTCACCAAGGTTTTCAATGTCAAGTTCAATTTAACAACTCAACCTTTGGTTATGAACCTTACCTGTATTCGTCACAACAATCATACTGTTGTGAGTATTGTGGAGGTCCGCACGTTAATTCCGATTGTCAGATGCAGAACCCTATTGTTTACGAGCAAGTTCCTTGTGATAATTACGACTATGCTTATAACCCACCTCCACAATACCAATAAATTCAACCGCAAACTCCGTCAGATGATCAAGAATTTCATCAAGGTTGTTTCGATATATTAGAAAAGTTAAAGGAAATAAAACAATTGCTTCATGAACCTGCTCAAGAAAAAGATCCTAATCAGAAAACCTATCGTGAATTATTAGCTGAAGAGGCCGTGAAAGTAATCCAATATCGTCCAACTACCTATTATTACGATTCTGATTCTGATGACGATTATACTCCTCCGAGTGGCAATCCCACTCCCATTTCTGAGCCTTTCATTTCCGACTCTTCCCCTTCTCTCACGCCGGTTGAGAGAAGTGACTTCATTTTGGAAGAGGTAGATGATTCTATTTCTACGAATATTGTTGAACCCGTTGACTCTCTCATAATGGGGGATGAGCATCTTAGTATCATTCCGGAAACGGAAGAGTCAAGTGTTGAGATCCTTATCCCAAACCCAATTGAGTCTGGGGTTGTTGATATTTGTGATGAGCCTTCTTTTGATATTTCAAATGATCATGTTGAGATGTTCTCCGATTCCGATGACGATTCTTATGGAGACATCGATTTCGTCGACGATTTACCTTCTGAGCCTGTCCACATAGAAGAAGTAAATGATTTCATGCCAGAAGATGAAGAGATTGAGCCTAATGATATAGAGATCGAGGATGAAGCATTACGTGAAACATTGTCGAATGTTTATCTTCTCATTTCCAAGATTGAAGCCTTGAACGATAATTCAAGTTCGCATCCTATCTCCGTTAAAGATAGTGATTTCTCTCCCGAGCTTGAGATTTTCCGATTTGATGAAGAGATTAGTGCCAGTCCCACTATTGATGATGTTTATCCTCCGATTCTTGAGCGGTTCTACTTTGATGTTGATGTGAGAAAAGTTTCGAACGATATTTCCGATATTCCGACAAATGACCCAATAATTGAAGACGCCGACTCATTTCTTGCTATTGATGACTTGATACCACCGGGTATTGAGGATGTTGTTATGAATGATCCCGAGGGGGATATGGTTGTTCTTGATGGTTTTCTTGACTCTCCTCTCTCTCATGAGTCCACCATCCTTTATCCTAATGAGCTGACATGTGAAGACAAAATTTTTAAACCCGGGATATTTGACATAGATGAGCTTTATGCTAAAACCGTTTTTCGAGAAAAGGATCCTCTCTTGGATGCCTTCATTGTTAAGCTTTCACCTCCTTACTATGAGCTCCCATCTTTCTTGGAGTATTCTCATTGTGATCCGTCATCCCTTCGTCCGCCCGCAAAACCACTGGATGATGGATCATTCTTTCATGATATACCTTATGTGCTGCAGCCCGACATTTTCTTTCCCTCCCAACCCACCCATTCTCATTCCTTCGGGAATGAGGACACCGTTTTTGACCCTGGTATCTCTACCACTTTCTTCCCCAAGGACAAATGAATTCGGGGATGAGTCAGGCTAGTGACTCGTTGAAGAAAAATAGTAGCGCTTCGTGGGAGGCACCCCATGCTTATCTCTATATTCTTTCTATTTTCTAATAAGTGACGTGAAGGGGTTAGCCTCTTCGATTTCTCGTGTTTGGTTGTTTGTGATGTTGTGTTTAGGATGTTCCCGATATGAAGACTCTCGTGCTCGAAGTTTGTCTTTTCTCCACTCGAGTTTCATGATCGATGCTGATGGAAATCCGATATCCTAATCTTATCGACTAACGTTTATCTTCTAGCATACTTAATAAACGGCTTTTAGATTTTCGTGATAACCTTGCTTTTAAACATTGAGGACAATGTTTCGTTCTAGTCTGGGGTAGGGTAATCTTCGATTTGATTTGACCGCACTTGCTTATTTTTGTCGTGAATTCTCGCAACCCCGTTTTTCCTTAGAAAATGAAAAATTGTGCAAAAATGAGAAAATTTTAAAAAAAATTTGTAAGCTTTTGTTAAGTCTTTTTGATTGAAAAGTTTGCTAGTCTCTTAGACAAGAAGCTATAAAAGGCGAATTCTAGCTCACAAGGCCAAGAATTTGCAAGTTTCCCTGAGTGACTTTAAATATGCATAACTTTATTTCATTAGACGAAGCATTTGCTAAGTTAATATATGTTTTGACACCTTGTTGACTTTCCGCTAGTGAGAGTAGGAATGGAATTCTGACTTGACCGGGCGTGTTGAGCCCTAGCTTGTTCCCTTAACCATAGATAATCTAAAAATTATCGGCTAAGCATCCGCGGATCTCATTATTTGGGATTTTAAATTTGCGGAGATCGAGAAATGATAGAGTTACTTATGAGTTTAGATGCTAAGCATGGAGTAGTTGGTTCTCTTTAGAGCCCATCGAAGGTACTTATGGCTTTTTGTTCCCACAAAATTGTTTCACCTCATATCTGTATTGTTAGGTCACTAGTTTTACAACACAAGCTTATAAGAGAAGAGATAAGGCGATTGAACAAGTAAACAAGCACACATACACAATAAGAGAGGCACGGTTAGGCGTAGGTGAATGTGTGTAAAGAAAACTTGAACAACCAACCCTCAAATGAGGGTTTACAAGAGTTTATATAGGCAAGGAGCTAGGGCAACACTCCCTCTCCTTCCCTATTCCTTATTGGGCTTGGATCAAGCTTATGGGCCTTCTACATAAGCTTGACCTTAAACAAACATAAAGGCCATAATAAAGCTACCTATTACATATGAGATATAAATACTTGAAATACTGTTTAGGAGTGATTCCAACAATCTCCCCCTCAAGTATATATGAATGTAAACGGTGAAGGCGTTGATGTAATAGTAGCTGTGACGTCTTCTGGCATTCTTCTTTCTTGTGAGAGGAATTGCCTTGATTCGAACAATCTCCCCAGTGTAGAGAGATAGTTATCTTCGAACGGTTTAAGCTTCGACGTCATCTTTAACTTTGTTCTTTGATCATTGTTCTTTGTGGTGAAAGTGATAGTATGTATTTGTCTGCATCAGTCTGCCTCAGGTCTGCTTCGCTGCTCCAGTGTCTCCACGTCATTCTTCAACATGCTCACACGCTCTTTGACGTTGGAATTCAATACTGATGAAGTTCTTTAAATCCTTATCATTGTAGATTCTTTGGTTTGACGAAGAATCATTCTGACGGTTGTGTTGCTTTTGAATAGAACTTCCATTAGTGTTGATGTTGGCGTGAGCATGAGAAGAATCTGCACGATCATCCCGCTCCGGAGCTTCCATAAGAAGAAAACATTTCAAACAGTTAGTAATAAGCGGTTTCCGGCACTTACAAGTTTGAACTTCGAGAGTGTTAACAGCATAGTGTGAAAACACAACTCTAATTCTTACAAAGGCCGTTCCTGAACTGGAGTCCCACAAGTGAGATAACGCGATGTACCGAAGTACATCTACAGTTCAGATGAGTCACTGAGGTACACCGAAGCATCACCTCACGACTGTAGACCGTTTGAGACACACTCCGCGTAATCCACGGGGAGTTACTGAAGTGACCTGCTGTCAGGGCTGTTTGATGTTGACCCTGGCAGGAGTTTCCATTCACTCACTGAGGATCACAGATGTGAACCTCTCATGAATGTTCTCGACAGATTGCTAAGATCTGTGAAGGACTCGATATGAACCACTGATGATCTTATTTGTTGATCTTCAAGTGATTAAATGTCAAGTGTTCCTAAGAGATCTTTTGATGAATCTCATGGCTCTAGACTCAATAGTGCGTTTTGGTTTTCCTGAGCGGAGACTAGGGAGAGGGTCTCCTTCTTTAATACCAGCGATCTCTAAGAGAAAGCCAATAGATTATGTAGGGTTCCCTGTGAGAATGAAACAAGTTTCTGTTGAGAGAAACTTGAGTGGTTAAGAAGGTTTAGTGCATGCGTCACTGGGTCCATGACGACTTTTAATCTTCAATACCGGTGTCACTAAGTGACAACCAGTAGCGTATGAATTGAACCCGGTGTCTGCCCTAAGTTGAATAATCTGGAGGGCTATTTCTTTTCACCCTTTACTTTACATTTCTTTTTGATTCTTCAACTCCTTCTTTCTCCGATTCTCATTTTCTCTTTTTTTTATTATAATCATTCCTAAGGACTTCTAACACTAACTAATGGTAGTGTCCTTGGGTAGATCCCTCCGGCTCTGGCGGATCATAGGACGGTTATTCCTAACCTTAGTCACCTTATAACTCCATGACTAACCTATGTTTGCCATGAAAACCACTGTATGTTGAAATCTCTCTCAAAGGGTTTGTTAATGAAAACCATGTTTGAACCACAGTGAGAGATGAAGTTTTGCATAAATACTCCCCCTCCACATGTGCTTAATAGTTTTAATGGTTAAATGCACAGTGATGAAGGAGCGCGCACTTTTTTGAATTGATTCACTGAAGATAGACAATCCCCCGCGAGACACGGTTACGTTGCATAGTTAAAGAGTTACATTGTCAGCTTTTAGGTGACAACTGGCTCTAATAACTATCTTGAAGGTGTAGACAAACCTCGAAGGTTGTCATACCCGTCAGAGTTCATGTCTATCAAGAGTTTCTCGAATGGTACTTTCTACTTGGACAAGTCCTTTGCGAGACACGTTTACATCACTAGCGAACTAGCTTGAAATTATTACCCGTCCAGGACAAGTCTTTTCGAGTTACTAACAGTTTAGTACCGTCAATTCGTAGGTTAAGTCTGAAGTACACGGATTCATTTGCATTTTTTGCAACATATTTCTTATCACACAATTTTCTCCCCCTCAAAAATGGCATATAACATGTTATTTTTGAACGTTTGAGAATAAATATGACCATTTTGAGTTTTGCGGGAAGAGTGACCACTGTGAACAATTTGTGAACAAAGTTTTAATTCAAATACTCCCCCTCAACTAGTGATATAAACGGTTGAGGTTTTAAAATCATATGGGGAAGTACTTGTCTTTTTGAGCAAAACCTTGAAAGATGAAAGGTTTGATAGGTTTTACTCAAAAATAAGAAGCTTTCGCTCCTTTTATAAGGATTGTGGCACTGAGGCGTACCACAGGGTCCTTTCTTGACAATTACGGGTTGTACACTGTTATGTGTGCACAAGCCATACACATATATAATCATACATCCAAAATCATATGAAGGAAACAATTCAAGGGGTACCAGGAAGTTTAGTGATGTTCCCAGGAGTGCGCACAGGGCGTTGAAAGCCGGTGATGTTAATCCTGGGTCGACCACCAACATAGCTCTCCAAACGTCTGAACTGATCCCTTCTGAACAACCGTTCATCAATCATGGTGATGATACGTCTCACATCCCTCCTTTCCTGAGAGTTCCAGCGCTTAGGATTCCCAACTTTCAGGCGTATATCCTTCAATCTGTATGCCAATCCATCCCTAACCATCTTCAAGGTATGATCCCCGAATTTGTGGAGCTCACTACACGCCATTAAGCAGTTTCTTCGAAGTTCACTGCGGTAAACAACACCGAAAGGTTTGCTGATGAGCGTGAGTTATTTAAGGTGGTTGATGTCGGGAAGATCAAGCTGTGGTGGAGTGAAGTTAACACGTTTCTGATATGATTCAACAGCCATCTGGATATCTTCGACACGTTCTTTGATCACGATGCGTCTAATGAAGATGAGAACTGACTTGATAAATTCACGTTGAACTTCAGTCGAGAATTGTCTCATACGACCCTGTACTTTGGCAAGATACATGTCTTCGATGTCGTTGAGGGACAAGTTCTCAAAGTCAGCTTCGGAGAATCCATAGTCCTGTTCATCTTGTCGTTTGACTATGATATTCTTTAAGATTGTGTAGTCCCACTTAGACTTGAGATCAATGTGTTTGATGGCCACGATGTCCTTCGAGCTATACACTGCATGTTGAGACTTTTGAACCAGGCAGCTTCGGTAGTAGATTCTTCAGCGTTCAGGCCAATGATGAATCCCATACAATGCATCTTGGTCGTATGCTTGCACGTTGTCAGAAAACAAGTGAGTTGCAGGTTCCTCGATAGCTATGCAGTTAGAGTAACTGGCCGCTGGGAATGGAAGAGTCAATGATGTAGTGTATTTTCTCGAACCATCGCCACCATGGAGAAGAAATTCCAGTTCTTTGTTGAGGAAATATAGGAAGGGAATCCTTGGTTCGTCTGCTTGGCCAATGGTCGGTAGAGGTTTGGTCCAGTCGGTGTAGTATGGAGGGTTGTCCCTTTGTGTGAAGTCAATGTTTGCTTCCGGATTGAGCCAATTCATGTTGTTAGACATAGCTCGAGCGATGTTCTCAAGATGATATTCGACCTCAAGGGCGCTTTCAGAGCTGTCTTTCCATAGCTGAAAAGCTTCATTTTTGATTCGCTTCAACTCAGATTTTGTCATTTTCTTCACATGGAACTTTTCTTGCAATAGTTTTGCATGCTCCAATGTTGAACCATCTACCAATTCTTGGCCTTCATCAGGGTAGGGAGTTTGATTGACAAGTGTGGAGAACCATTCAAACTCTTCGGTTTTATCGTCATCTAGCCATGATACGACTCCAGGCTGAGTCGTCTGCTTCTTCTTTTTGGAAGGCTTAGACGATGATACTGGTTTCTGCACTTGTTTGGGTGAGGTGGGTTGTTGTCGGGGCTTAAGGACCTCTTCATCGTCACCACCCGTATACTCAAAGTAATCACCAGTTTTATGAGTCAGGGGTGGTAACTCGGAATCGTCCCGAGGTTTATCAGTAGAAGACCGAGGTGGAGGAGACTTTTGTTGAGAAGAAGTCCGTGGTGAAGGAGGTGGCATAGATGTAGATTGACCAGACTGCTTCTGACGTTTAGGTGCAGAGTCCTTATCCTTATCATCGTCATCTCTTGGCCGTTTGGGTTGATCGGCTGACTCCTTGCATGATGAACTGAGTTGAAAAGCAAGTAGACCTTCGAAAAATTTAGCTTCATCCGAAGTAAACGTTCTAGATCGCTTTGACATTTGCATCACTAGTTTAGCGATTAACTCAGATTCAGAGAGATCAGCTTCTTTGGCCATTGTATGTTTAACCAATGCGACGATGTTAGGGGTGAGTTGTCTGGAGAATACTTCTCTAGTCACACCGGGGACAGTGTCGAGAAGAAACTTGTGGGTTTGATCTCTTGCTGACTTCTCCAGTTCCTTTTGGACTTTAGGAACGATATCCTGAAGGTACTTTTGAGTGTAACCTTCAATCATTTCATTCAGTTCCTCCTGACGATGACTTTTCATGAATTCCTGAATAGCTTTCCTATCTTTCCGCATCTTGTCATTCTCATCATGTAAGTACTGCATTTGTTCAGCATACCAATTAAGTTTTCTGTGGAGCATGTCCTTCTTTCTAACTTGTTTGACAGCTTTTACAATCTTTTGATGAGTTTGAGAAATCCAAGATTTAGGTGGTTTCTTCACTGATTTGGATGATGATCTGGTTTTCTTTGTTGATGGTGGTTGTGATGAGTGAGACGAAGAATCCGATGATGAGGAGACATGAGGAGACTTCATGTCCTTAGGAGTTTCTGAGGTTTTCTCCTTTGAGTGTGTTGGACTGTCTAGAAGAAACTTTGTATAATCATCCTCGTCATCTCTAGACTTTTCTTTCTCAGTTTCCTGTTTCTCAAAATCATACACAATGGTGTCCTCCACAGGCTGTTGTAGTTGCAGAAGAGTGGTGGCACCAGATCCCTTACCGGGTTGATTAACCGTATCAAGATCTGGTGAGGAGTGGGCATCACCACTTGATCCTCCGGGGCCACCCATTTGATCTTTAGCAAATTCTTTGGCCTTTTGAAGGTGTCTGACATTGTGAAACTTCTTCCTATATGATTTATCCAATTGCTCTTCTTCTTCTTCTTCTGAGCTATCATCCTGTGACACAAGTGCAGGAGTCTTCCCTTTTCCTTTAATAGTTTGAGGACTTGGAGGTTTTAGTACTGAGGGATTTTCATCCTTTGCAGTTTCAGAGTATGAGATCTCTTCATCTGTGTCAGTAGCCTCAGAGTCCTCGTCCCTGAGCTGTCTTTGCGGTTCAAGTGAAAGGATCGGAGTGGCTTCCTGAGAAGGAACTTTCTTCTTAGGGGTGGGTTTCCTCTTTGGAATAGGTTTCTTCTTTGGAACATTCCTTTGACTATCTGTACTTGTGACACTTCCAGCACTTCCTTTTCTGGTTCTCCTTACAGGTGTTCCAGAAGACTTTTCGTCGAGATGACCAACTTTGCCTTGTCTGACTGCTTCCAGATACCTTTGGTACGATTCTAGCTTTCTGACATCTTCAGTTAGAAGGAAATCTGGCAGCACAGCACCTTGTTTCTTTGTAGACGTTTCCTTGATTCTAACAGTGAGAATGGGTTCCGTCAACATGTCGTGATTGTCGGGGTCATTGAGCCTCTTGGGAATGTCAGGATGAAGTCCAAGTGCTCTCTGGATCAACAATTTAGTATATCTGATGTAAGGAATCTTTGAGCCAAGTTTGTTGAGAAATGACATCATGTCATCCCAAATCAGAGCTTCGATAGCGATGTGTTTCTTGTTGACCAATGCCCAGAATATTTGCAGTTCCATGAGCTTAGGGTGCTCATAGCCGCTGTCACGACCAGAAACAGACTTGGTGATGATCATGTAGAGTGTTCTCCATGGTTGAGGAATACTTTTAAGCTCTACGTGAGAGTGCTTGGTGATTACTCCTGTAGCCTCGTCATAACCGATATCGATTAAGAATTGGAGAGTGAGCTCTTCAGCAGGTGAGGCATATAGTTTGGTTGGTTCGACTTCAGGAATTAGGAGAACAGCCCTTAAGTCTGCAGGTGTAATGGTGACTTGTTTGTGATTCAGAGTCACCGTCACAGCAGTTTGTCCTTTGACCCTTTCCATAGTGTTCCAGAACTGTTGGATGTAGATCTCAGGGACAGTTGCAGAGTGTGTAAGCATGTTCTGATACGGATGAGTCCTCAGAATATCAATAGCAATAAGACACGAAGATTCAGAGCAAGTGAGGGTGTCAAAGTAAACACGGAGGTTATTCTTTCCTATCTTCATTGGATAGCCATGAGGATAGATATCAGCAATGGAGAGAACTTCAGGTGCATCCACATTCATTTGTTCAGCCATGTCGTGATCTGAAATAACATTAGCCAAAAGAACCAACATATCGAAAGACATAATGTTAGTCAACAGAAGGTCTTATTGTCTAGTTATTGAATGTATAGTGATAATGATTGTTACGAGTCCTAAGTCACTTGTATGTTCAATAGTTCAATGATATCGTGAAATGTTTCGTGAGTTAGTTAACTTTAAGTTTTAAAGTTTATTTTATCACTTATGGTTCACAATATATCAGACGATTTAAGTTTATTAGTGACATTTTTGGATTCGTGATGATATGATTAGTTTATTTACAAGTTTGTACAAGTAACAATTCATCATGAAGGTAAGTCCAGGGATAAGCGTAGTTATGGCAAAGTTATGCGTAGACAGGAATGATATATGCTTAGGCGTAAACTTACGCGTAGAATCCTATCTTACTCGTAAGAAATGTTACGCGTAGGAAAAAGAGACTTTATGCGTAGAGCTTATGCGTAGGCATATATTTACCTTACGCGTAAGGCTACTCGTAAGAGTTGACCTTATGCGTAGAGGTCACTGTTTACGCATATCCTTCACAGGATACGCGTAGTCCATTGTAGAACCTTATGCGTAGAAGCTACGCGTAAGACAAGTCTTACGCATAACAAGCTACGCGTAAGGTGATCCTTATGCGTAGATTAATAACCACCTTGGTTCTGAATATTACGTGTAGCAAAGCCTGAAATAAATCCATCAAATCGTCAACATTAACACAAACCTTCATTTTATCAACAAAAAAATGGCATGAATCATTCGTAACCCAGTTACGCGTAGAAAGTCATACGCGTAGGTCAAAACCCTAAGGGTTATGACTTACGCGTAAGTTTTCTAACCATGGGATTAGCATCAAACAGATTCTGGTAGTTCTAACATGTTGTATGAGCATATAGACCAAGTTATAACATCTAACTCATGGTGAATCAAAAATACCCAAACTTATGAACCTTAAACCCTAATTTCAAATTCTGAATAAATCAGTGTTTCTGGGTAGTTATAAAGCACGGATATAATCAATTCAACATCATATAAGCATAATCCAACAATCTTTTAGACCAAAACACATTACATTTGGAAACACCCAAATCGACACATAAACCCTAATTTTCAAAAATCGTAGATTCGTGATTCTGGGTGTGTTATGAGCTTAGAAATGATATCATAGATGTTGTTACAACATTTTGAAACAATCCTTTTAACCATAAACACACAAATATGATTGTGTGTTCATATACTTACGCGTAGAACACACAAATCAATATATCACATGTTTTAACCGTTGGATTTATGAAAGATTTAAAACCATTGTTTAAAAAACATGATCCAAACACAGAAACACTTACAGATTGATAATCGAAAGCACGGATTTGTAAAACGATTATGGATCGTGGATGATATTAGGTGAAATATTTAATGTGATGAAAATAAATGTGGTGGGTGGAGTATTTTGTATAAAATAACTTTAAGGTTTTGACAGTTTTAGTCCCTCCACCTTTTCCTTTTTCACACAAAGCCTTTATAACTTCCATTTTTTGGTTGCCAAATGAAGATTTTAGGAAAGAAACTTGACGACACTCCCCCTTGACTTGAGAAAATAATGAAAGGTTGTTAATTAAAGTCCAAGGAGTGTCTTTGAATCAGAAAGTGTACCACCATTTGTAAAAAATCAACCGAGATAGGATAACATGCAAGTACACAAATGTTTTGAAACAATTAATAGCTTATTTTCTCCCCCTCAACACTTGATCGGAAAAATACTGAATTTTGAAAGATAAAAGTGTTGACGGAAGAAATGTACTTGCCATGTTGAAAGAAAGATAGATTGGGAGAATATTTTTGTTGTTTTATCGTATTTTATATTTTTGTATTTTGTTTTTGAAAAATTTATGTACAAAAGATGTTTTGGTGTTTGACAGGTTTTTAAGACTGTTTTAAGAGGTCATCCAATTCCTCTTGAGTCAAACACCTCATACCAATTCGGTGGACCAACTCATTAAACCTAGCGGGAGGCAAAGCTTTGGTGAGCAGATCTGCCAATTGGTATTCAGTACCCACAAAGTATAATTCAACGGTACCCTGTTCCACGTGGTCCTTGATGAAATGATAGCGTAGATCGATGTGCTTTGATTTCGAGTGCTGAACAGAGTTGCACGAGATTGCAATGGCACTCCAATTGTCACAGTACATCGGGATTCTGTCAAATACGTAACCATAGTCTTTGAGTTGTGTTCTCATCCAAATGACTTGAGCACAACACGCGGACATGGCTACATATTCTGCTTCGGTTGATGACAGTGATGTACAATCCTGTTTCTTTGATTGCCAAGACACCAGTTTATCATCAAGAAATTGTAGGGCTCCTGAAGTACTTTTCCTTGAGTCTAAGCATCCTGCGTGGTCAGCGTCTGAAAAAGCGATTAGTTCAAAACCGGAATCCTTCGGATACCAGATCCCCAAATTAATGGTTCCCTTGATGTATCGGAGGATTCTTTTAGCCTCAGAGAGGTGAGTTTCAGTTGGTCGCGACTGATAACGGGAGCATAGATAAACGGCAAAGACAATATCAGGTCTACAAGCTGTTAGATACATGAGGGACCCAATAATACTTCGGTATTTGGTGGGGTCAACTAATTTCCCATGTAAATCAGCATCTAGTTTCTTGGTATGAGTCATTGGTGTGGCATAAGTATCACAGGTTTTCATTCCAAATTTGTTTAACAATTCAAGGGCATATTTGGACTGACTCAAGAAAATACCACGGGGTGATTGATGAACTTGCAATCCTAGAAAGAATGTAAGTTCACCCATCATGGACATTTCACAATTTTTCTTCATTAGTTTTGCAAAAGCGATTGAAAACTTTTTATGTGTTGACCCAAAAATGATGTTATCCACGTAAATTTGAACAATTAAGATGTGTGCCCCGTGATATTGTATAAAAAGAGTTGGGTCAACCGAGCCTTTGGTGAAATTATTGGCAATGAGGAAAGATGATAGCTTATCGTACCATGCCCGAGGGGCTTGTTTGAGACCATAAAGAGCTTTGTTCAGTTTGTAAACATGGTTCGGGAACTCAGGATCAACGAATCCATCTGGTTGGCTGACATAGACCGTTTCTTTAAGTTGTCCATTGAGAAACGCCGTTTTGACATCCATCTGATAGACCGTCATATTCATATGAGCAGCGAATGCGAGAAATATCCGAACAGCCTCAAGACGAGCAACCGGAGCAAAAGATTCTTCAAAGTCTATTCCTTCTTCCTGACGATAACCCTTAGCAACTAGACGTGACTTGTTTCGGATGACATTCCCTTCAGCATCCAATTTGTTTTTCCAAATCCATTTTAGACCAATGACGTAGATTCCTGTTGGTCTTTCAACCAGTTCCCATACTTCAAGACGTTTGAATTGGTTGAGTTCTTCTTGCATGGATTCAATCCAGTTGTCTTTTGTCATTGCATCTTTAATGTTTTTAGGTTCAGATTGGCAGACAGTGAGTGCATAAATGCAATGTTCACCGTCTGAGTGAAGACGTTGTCTCGTAACGACTGGTTGATTTGGGTTGCCAATAATGTTAGCCAGAGGATGGTCTTTTGTCCATCTATGTGTAGAGGGTTGATGTTGGTATACATTGTGCAGATTCTGAGGATTCAAATGGTTTGTTGAAGATTCCGCGACATCTGGTGCGGTAGTCTCATTGGCAAACGGGTTGAAGAACGCATTTGGATCAAAATCTGCAGGTGGGGGTACTTCATTCAGAATATCATCAGCTGGTTCATCATTGTTGGAGGCGGTATGTTAAACTGTTGTGTTGGAGTCAATTGGTGTAGGTGCATCTTCAACAGTAGTTGTTGTAGCAGGTGTATCAGGTATAGGAATATTATCAGGTTGTGCAGCGGAGACAGCGGATACACCAGGAGCACGTTCATCAATGTCGTCACAGAACAGAGGAGCAAATAACCTTTCCATTTGTTGACGAGTTAGCTGAGGGCTTTCTTCAGCTGATGATGGGGGTTGAGGGAAGTTTAAACGGTTGAAACCGGGTTCTAAGCTGTTATACTCAGAAGCCATTTCCGTGAGTTCATCGAAATGAGCATGAATCGTTTCCATTACCTCCTTAGTTCGACGATTCCAGATTCGGAAACCTTAAGAATTGTCACAGTATCCAATAAAGACTCCAATATCAGCTTTGGCTTTGAGCTTTCCAAAATCATCACGATCATTATTCGGATAGCAAAGGGATCCAAATGCATGAAAGTGTTTGAGGTTCGGTTTATAGTTGTGGACAAGCTCGAAAGGTGTTTTATTGTGGCGTTTTGTGATCATAGAACGGTTTTGAGTATAGCATGCAGTAGATACAGCTTCTGCCCATAAGTAATCTGGAAGTTTAGCATTGATTAACATTGTTCTTGCAGCTTCCACTAACGTTAGGTTTCGTCTTTCAACAACTCCGTTTTGTTCAGGTGTACGTGCAATAGATGTTTGATGCTGAATTCCCACTTTCTCATAAAATTCACGAAGGGTTTTGTTAACAAATTCAGTTCCTTTGTCTGTTCTGATTATTCGGACGGTGTTGCGGAGCTGAACCTGTATTTTTGTGAGAAAGGTGATGATCATTTGTGGAGCTTGGTCTTTGCTACGAAGGAAGTAGACCCAAGTCCATCGTGAGTAGTCATCAACAATTACTAAGATGTAGCGTTTGCCGTTGATCGTTTGCACACGCATCGGGCCACACAAATCCATGTGAAGAAGATGAAGCACATGATGAGAGCTGTGTTCCACCTTTGAAGGAAAATGAGCACGAGTGCTTTTCCCTTGTTCACAGGCTGAGCAAAGGTGATCTTTTGAATACCGGAATCGTGGGAGTCCTTCAACTAGTTTGTGTCGAGCAAGGTTGGTGATGGTTTGAAAGTTTAGATGTGAGAGACGACGGTGCCATAGCCAGGATTTTGTAGATGTTGCCTTAGAAAGTAAGCAGATGGGAGAGGAAGCAACCATGTCTTGCATAGAGATAGTGTAGAGACTAGAATTACGCGAGCCAGACATAAGATCGTTTCCTTGTAGATCACGAATGAAACAAGTTTTCTCCCTGAAAGCAACCTCCAAATCTCCATCACAAAATTGACCTACTGAAAACAGATTGTGACCGAGGCCTTCCACATAGTAAACCCTGCTGATTTCGATGTTCCCATTAACATAATCTCCGTAGCCCATGATGGCTGCGAAGTGATCGTTCCCGAATCTGACAGTGCCAATGAACTTTGCAATAAAGTTTGATAACAGTTTAAGGTTGCCTGTCATGTGTCGGGAACATCCGCTATCAACAATTCAGAGAATGATCTGTATCACCTGCATTACACACAGACGACACAGATGGAATAGAAGTAGATGTGGAACCCGAAATGTTAGAGGGTTCCGAAGCAGATATATTAGACATACACACATTGAGAATTTTAGGCATCCACTTAAATCCTAGTGTGTTATATATCCATTTCTGCCATCTGTAACTACTCTTTGCTTTAGTCTTAGTGAAAGCACTAGGTGGTACTACATTCTTAGGAGGTGAAGCGGTAGCTACTGTGATAGCAATGGTTGCCTTAGAATCTAAAGAAGGTGGTTTACCAAGCACAGACTTAGAATGATTAGTGGGCCTAGAGGTATTCCGATTCTTAGGATTCCGTAATCTAGAGATTATAGCTTTAGCAACACATTTGTCATGACAATCAGAATTCATACTCTTTCGACAAATAACACAAGGTGCATCAGACTGAGTATCAAAAGTACTTAACGGTTTAGCATTCGTTACATCACTATTTCTATTACATTTGCCAGACGTAACATCTATAGTGGAAGCAACATGATTTTTATTCAGAGTCCTAGGGTGTTCTTCTACTTTAGCATTCCTTATTGATCTTTTCTTAGGTCGCAACTTCCTATTCTTCGATTGAGTGCTCCTAGGCTGTGAAGTGCGGACGTTTGGAAAAGATGCAACTATTCCTGTTTCAGTAGAGGGAAACACATTAGCAACTTGTGATTTGGCAGTGGGAATTCTAGGTTCACGATTACTAAGTGTGACTGGTGCTAATCTCTTAATCACAGTAGGCGGGAGTAGTTCATACTTTCCTAACATTTTCCGTAACTTAGAGATGGTGTGAATTAGATCTTGATTTTTAGAACGAATATTACCCGCAAAATTCATGACTTCTCTAGTGTGAGCAAGATAGTGATCAAGTTCGTTTGATGCTTCAAGTCGAGTCTTTTTGAGTAAATCAAATATGACACCATATTCCTGTTTAACGTTTAAAAATTCTTGTTCATATTTTGAGATTTGACTTTTCAAAGACACGTTTTGATCATCCAGTTGCTCAATTTTAGGATCAGAAGATTTTTCACTCAGCTGAGCGATTTTCTTTTGAAAACTAAGTTGATGGTTGTGAATATCTTTTTCACACCATTGAAGACGACGTTTTGCATTGTAAATTTCCGTGTGTAATCGTTTATTTTCAGCTTTTAAAGACTCGATCTGAAGCACATTATCGGTGTTCTCAACAGTTACAACAGTTTCAACAATATCAGCAGAGATATGATCAGATGCATATGGCAACGAATAGAATAGCACAACATTATGGATATCAGCACAGATAACATCTTCCAAGAGTCGATCAACATCTTTTCTCAACAGTTTCTTTTTGCGTTTTGTGTTAGTAATAGATGTTTCTGTTTTCTCGAAAACGTTTTTCATTACCCCAAGTTCCTTATGAAAATCCTTTTCCCAGGCAATTGCACAACTTTTCAAGTTTTTAACATTAGGTAAAAGATTTTTCTGAAAGATGTCTCTTTGTTCTCTCGCCAGAGGCGATTGAAAATGTTCAACTTTGATTTCAGATCGATATTCTATCTCATGTTGAAAAATTTTGAGGTCAGCCATGAAAATGTCAAAATATCGAAGAATTTTTCGATTTTCAGGTTGTGAGTTTACTTCGCTAATGGAAGGTAAAGGACCATAAGTTTGTGCAAAGACTGTTTTGGGATTAACAATAGAAGACTCGGGTGTTTTGATGATAACCCTGGGTGTGTTTGAAGAATCCGTTGGTGTGACGAAAGTGACCGCGTTTTTATAATTAAAAGGTTTGTTGTAAACAACGGTTTTTAATTTAGATCGACTCTCGTCTTCTGCATCTAATTCCTCTTGACGATGATATTCAACAACACTCATGACAGTATTATCAATTTTGTATTCTGCACTGGAAACTTCAGGAGTTGGTTTGAATGTTTTTAGTGAAAGCTTTGGTTTGTAATCAGCTAGATTTTTTCCATATCCATTTGGATTGGGTTTTAAGGTAAACTTTTCAATAGCTGTTACTGATTCACCATGTTTGTAAACAATAGTTTTAAACTCTTTAATTTTGTTTTGCAAACCGAGAATTTCTGCAAGAAGGTCATCTACCCGATTCGTTGAATGCTTTTTGTATGCGGAGAACTGTTTTTGACAATTTAACAACTCAGCCTTAGCTTTTTGATTTTCCAAGGTGAGAGCGTTAATTTGCTTTTTATGTTCATGTTTCAGTTGTTCTAATTCGGACAACAAAGCATTCTTCGAGGCGGCTAGATCACGCATCTGTCTCTCTAAATATTTTTCGTTTTGATGAGATTTTGCAAAAGCGGCTTCAAAACATTTTTCACGGTTTTCTTGAGTTTTGAAAAAGTTGAGTTGCATTTGTAAACATTCAAAATCCTTGGTTAACAGTGCATTTTTACTTTTTAAGGATTGATTTAATGCATAACATTCCTCCATTTTGATTTTATGGTCTTGAATTAACCGAGCAAAATCCGGATGAGGCAACAGATCATCTTGTTCAACGTGAGTCTCAACATGATCATTCTTTAGATCCTCAAGTACGACCACGGAGTCAATTTGATTATCAAAGGAGACCATAAGGTCATCTTGATCGTCAAATGTAACTACAGGGTTAACTTGAAAATCATCAGAAGAAGATGTAGAAGACTCATTTTGAACAGTCTGATCCGTGTCGGATTCAGATATTGGCGGAGATATTAGTTCCGATATGATGATGGTTTGTTCGGGTACCTGAGACAAGACATCAGTGTCATACACTGGGCCTGTATCACTCATGTACAGCTCATGCATATTAGCCATCAACATAACAGCTGCATTAGCCTGCAAGTCCTCCATATCATCATCTGAGTCTGCATCTGCCATAAAGCTCTGTTCTTTGTCTGTGAGAGATCCACCAGCTTCATCCTTAAGAGCCAAAAGTAAGGCTTCTTTGAAATAAGCACTGCCCCTAGTCCTTGGCTTTGGGCATGCATTAGCCAGGTGTCCCTTCTCATTGCAGTTGTAGCATCTAAGACCATTTAACCGATTCTGAGCATTTCCCTGTTCCACCACTTGAGCTCTGTTGTTATTCCTACCCACAGTATTAAACCCTTGACCACCGCCCATCTGACGACCATAATCATGATTCTGAACTTCAACACGTCCATTGTTCACAACAGCTTGAGTCCGTGTGTTAGATGAGGAACGAATACGATTGTTGGATTTGTTGGTGTAACGGCCAAAAGCATTAGCAATCATTACAAATCCTTGTTGCAATGCTTCGAACGGATCGATTTCCTCAGTAGCTTCACTGACATATGCTTGAGCATTGTTGCTGTATGGAACCAATTGATTTTGTTGAGGTTGAGGTTGTTGCTGTGAAGGTGTGTTGGAAGCAGTTGGTTGAGTTGCTGGTTGAGAGGGATAATTCTGTTGAGCATACAAGGCAAGTTGTTGATTGTCCGGTTGTGACTGTTTAGCAATTTGAGCACGGAGAATCCTTTCCCGATCAACTTCCTTTTCATGAGGCTTCAAGTAATCGTACAACAATCCATAAGTAGAATGATGCATATTCTTCGCTTGACGGAGAAAAATGACATACTTCTCCCATTCTGGACCAAGACTACTCAGGAACTTAGTATTCACTGCAATTCTTGGCATAATGATGTTGTGTTTATCCAAATCATTGATGATATCTGAAAATCAATGATGATAGGACTCTAGTGTCTCTCCAGGTTCAATCATGAAGTGTTCATAAGCCAAGTAAATTTTGGATTCCAAATCCTCCTGATTGAGTACAGATCCTTCCATAAGAAGACGAATATGATCCCACATTTTTTGTGCAGTCTTTTGAGCATCAACACTACGAAGAATTGGGTTTGGTAATCCTAAGAGGATGTATTCCATTGCAAGTTCATCAGCTTCATAGTGTAGAAGTTCTGTAGGATTTAAATCTGCAACAGTAGCAATGTTGGTTTGTTCATCTCTTGGTGGAACAGCAGTAGGATCTCCGGGTACAATGACAGTAGGCATCTCAAATGGACCTTCCAAGATAACCTTCTTTAAGAACTTTCCATGTGGCTTCTTCAGATCACAGAACCTAAAGAACCTTATCACCCATTGATCGTAGTTTCCTGGAGTGAGCATTGGAGGTCTATCAAGTGATCCAGCTTCATGAATTGATTGTTGGCTGCTTAAAGCTTCACACATCTTAGCAAACCAAGTGGGTTCCTTCATAGTGGTCCGTGATGGATGTTGATTGAAATCGGTTGTGTAGGGTTGAACTTGAAGGCTTGGTTGTGGTTGAACCATTTGTGGTTGTGGAATTGCACCAAGTTGTGGAGTATGTTGCTGATTAAATTGTTGTTGATAAATAGCTTGTTGTTGATTCCATTGTTGATGTTGTGGAGTTAATTGTTGTTGTTGTTGATGATTATAAGTGTGAGGGAAATAGTTAGAGTATGGTGGTTGAGACATGATGATAAACTTGTGTGGTAAAGATGGATCTTTGTAGTCGAATGAACCTTTGTTGATGAAGTATCCTTAGGCGTAGAAAAGACAAGAACCAAGTAGCACTTATGCGTAAAAACACCAAAAGTTACGCGTAACAATGAGGAGTTACGCGTAGGTTTTAGCTTACGCGTAAGTAGGGAAAACACTAAAGTTAAGCGTAGACAAAAGTTAGGCGTAGAAACGCGGGCGTAGGATTACCTTATGCGTAGACCGTAGTTTACGCGCAAAGTGAATCTTATGCGTAGGAATTCTACGCGTAAGCTTATGCTTATGCGTAATTTTAGGGTTTTTGCCCAAATGATCTTTTACACTTCACAGTGCAAAAGATATCCAAAGTCGACGTATTTTCAGACTTATCCAAGTAAGAAAACACGGATTAAACCAGAAAAATTGAAGATCAAACCAAGGAACAATCTTACGCGTAATTTTAGGGTTTTGATACGCGTAGGATTACTCGTAACTTTGATTCTGCCCAAATGTGTTTCTAAACCAGTTTTTTGTTATGGAATAGCTTCAATAGTACCAAAAGAGCACAAAAGTGTGAATTTTGATGTACCAAAACTGCTAAACAGGTTACGCGTAGAACGACACCCACGAACCAAAAACAAGCTTAAAAACGTAAATCCACGCGTAAAGTTTGAAACTTTTTGCCAAAAACAAGTATTTTAACACCTCAAAACATTAAAAGTACAAGAATCTTGGATTAAAAAGTGTAAAAAATGAGTTTTTAAGATAACCAAAGAATGCGTTATCTCTACGCGTAAGATCCAAAAACAAAACTTCAAAAACAAACGAGTACACCCAACTATTTGGCGATTGATACCACTGTTAGGTCACTAGTTTTACAACACAAGCTTATAAGAGAAGAGATAAGGCGATTGAACAAGTAAACAAGCACACATACACAATAAGAGAGGCACGGTTAGGCGTAGGTGAATGTGTGTAAAGAAAACTTGAACAACCAACCCTCAAATGAGGGTTTACAAGAGTTTATATAGGCAAGGAGCTAGGGCAACACTCCCTCTCCTTCCCTATTCCTTATTGGGCTTGGATCAAGCTTATGGGCCTTCTACATAAGCTTGACCTTAAACAAACATAAAGGCCATAATAAAGCTACCTATTACATATGAGATATAAATACTTGAAATACTGTTTAGGAGTGATTCCAACATGTATAATAAAAATTAGAGATGTCGAGTTTTTGGCGATAGTTAGTTCTTTATCTTCTTAAAAGAATCTTTGTTTTAAAAATTGGGTACACATCAAGGATCCGTAATAAATAAATAAGCAAGCAATAAGTGAAAAAGTAATAAGTAAAGTTATGAGCTACGGTGTCGAGATCGGACCCTTGGATCTTTAGCCGGGATTGAATGAGGTTTGTTAGTCTAGCCAACCGGGTTCCTCATTTCATGAAGCCTATAGTCTTGGAATTACCCCGTGAAGCTCCGTAGTTCATAGCTCATATAAGTAAAAGTATAAGTGAAAAAAAAAATGATGATGAAAAGTGATGAAAAAGTCAAAAATGAAAGTGAATAAAAATTTCTTGATGTGGACCTCATTTTTGGGACAATGGTTCTTGAGAAAAGATGGATAACTAATTATCGACTTAGCTTTATATCTTTATCGGAATAAAAGTTATCGAAACGAGAAATTTGAAGAAATTCATTTCTCACAAAAATAAAAAATCTAGAGGAAAATAGGAAAATGGGAGCAAAAGGTAATTACACAAGTAACTTCCATGGGTAGTGTTAGCATCTAGAATCATATTTAACAATGATTTCGATTTTACGCTTAGTTTGGGACTTGTGAAAAATCAGGAACGATGTATTCTATCCGTATGGTCACTTCACGCTGTGTTGTGTTTCTTACTCCGTGATCCTAACGTGTCGTTTGAAAAATGTTGGAGTTATTGATCGACATGAAAGTTCAACAAACCGTCATTCATAATCGGAATGTGCTTAATCATAATATCTATACATGTGAATTAAAAGGTAAATGGGGCGTTTTTAGAATTAAGGCTTTCTTAATCTCTTTTGAGGAATCTTTGCTACTTCTTCATAGGTTTAGTAGAAAGAGATTGAAATTCTTGGTTTTAGAAGCGTGAGTTGATTGCATTGCGTGAGGACACGACAATGGTCTCGTCTGGGGTATTTTGATATGTGCAAAAACACATATCATTTCTTTATCAAAATCAGACCCAAAATAACCAAGAAAAAGCCGTTTATTGCTAATATTTGTGGTTTTCTTGAGTTTGTGCTTGTGTAGGTACGGATATGTAAAAACACACAAAAAGAAGCCAAATCAGACGTAAATCCGAGCACGAGAGATCAAGAGAGTTTGAGCTGAGCCGGAAGGTCGAGATTGTGCATTTTGGAAGATTTTATTCTCTGAGGATGATTTTTAGAAGATATAATCAAGTTTGAAGAATTGTCAAGATTAGTCCCTCATCTTTGAGCATTTGGCAAAAGTGATACCTCAAGTTTCTGGAATTACAAAATCAGCCCTTGGATTATTTGTGAAAGACAAGAAAGGCCCTTGAAAGAGATTTTCAGAAAATACAGTTTTGGTCCCTGAAGTTTCAGCTTATACACTTTTGGTCCTTAATATGTCTAATGGGTTTATAATAAATCCTAGGTCCAAGTTCAATCAAATATCCAAGTTCACGGCCCAAATATTAAAGCCAAAACCCGGTCCAATCCTCTAAACCAATACCCGGTAATAACTTTACACCCGTATACCCAATTCCCTAGTCAAACCAACCCAATGACCCGGTCAAGTAAACCAAATAAATATAAAATATCCCAAACCAAACGCGCCAATAACTTTATCCCCAAAAATCCCAGGTAAGAACCCTAAAAAGCCCTTTGCACCAATTGATGCAATTCACCCCAATTAGGGGCATTTTCATACTTCTCTTTGACACCCACTGACACACGGGTGCCATGTCACCAATCCGTGTGTCACATACACCAATTCCTTGCTTCTGATTGGTCCAAGATGCGTGGCAAATTTAATCTAAGGGTGCTAAATGACTGATGGACGTGGATGATTGATCCAAGGGCTGTAGACTCTCAAGAGAAAGCACAAGATGGGACTTCTGGATCCTTCCAAGAGCCTCAAGACCTCAAGCGTGGCTATATATACCCTTTCATTTCTTCTTTGTAATGGGAAGTAGTTTTTAGAGATAGAAGTAGAATAGGAGTAGTGTAGAGTGTAGTTTTTAGTAATCTTTACTTGTTTTCAATAAAATAGTTTAATTCCAGTATTCTCATTTGTACTCAAATTGAATTAATACAAGTTTACATTTCAACTTATATTCTCTGCAAATTTAAATCACTGTTTTATTATTTTCATTTTAGCTTATTATAATTTCAAACAGTTACTTGAGCTTTTATTAAATCTGTTTTAGTTAAACCTCACTACTCAACTCTCTCTCTCAAATATTTCATAGTGGTAAACAAAAGTTAAATCTGCAGTCATAAAGGAAATATGGATCTGTATTGCTGATATGGTGGAAGATTTGGGTTGATTTGAATCTGAATTGGGTTGAGATCAGTTTAGGATAGGGGTTACTGTTTCATTAGCATTGTGACAGGACCATTTGTAAGTCCAATTTTATCTCCAATCTCTAAATCAGTAGTATAACTTTAGTTTATTAATGATTACCATAGTCTAGTTTGATGATTTACAGCTTGTTAGATTAGTTGTGTTTCTGAATAAGTTAATCTGTTGTTATCTGTTTTATATTCAGCAAATCTGCTCATCTGCATAATCTGCACATCTACTGTTTGATCTGTTTTGGTTAGTATAACTGATAAGATTGTTTCATTAAGGTGCATTTGATCTGATTTGAGGATAGTTGTAGCTTGAATCAGTGATGTGGTTTACATTAGTTTCATTTAAGCTTGGTATCTAGTGTTTGGATTTGAGTAGTGTGTTGTTTTTGAGGTCTAATTAGTGGATAAGATTTGCTGCTATAGTTTCATTTAGTTGTAATCTAGTCATTCCTGTCATAAATTTGCATTTTAAATATTGAAAAGTCAAAATCATCATTTAGCTGTTCTAATTTCCATTTCTGTTCGAATCAGTGGTTCAATTCTTGCATATAGGTTTTAAAGTAGTAGATCTAGCTTGCATCAGTCTTGAATAAGTCATATATATCATAATCATTCCACAAATCTGGTTTAAAATTCATATTAGTCAAATTTCAATTCTGTCCAAAAAGTCTAAAGTACCATTTTAAGCAAAGTTGCTTGTGTTTCTGGAATTTTAACTCATTCATTTCTAGGCCAAATTGATTGAAATTTTGGAAGCTTAAACTACTGTTGGTGGTGTTCATCAAGGATATTTTAGAATAATTTTGTGATTTTGTTAAGTCAGTTGAAAATCATCTTCAAATTAGGTCAGTTTCACCAGTTGTGCCCTGTGCATCTGCCTTGTTGCTATCTCATCCTAGTCATAAGCTTCTATAGAGTTCATTTTAGCTTGCCATAAGCTGAATTTTGGTTTATAAGTAGTTAGATAGGTGTGCTTTAGGATCCAATTGCTGGATTGTTATTTGGACTTATTCCTTAGCAGCTAGATAAGCTAGAAGTAGGAGGCATAAGCTGTTTGCTTCTTAATAATCAATTGAACCAAATCATTGAAGTTTGTTCATTAGAGGTTTAGAGCAGTTGGAATAGATTGCATTTAAGTATTTTTACCTTATTTTAGCTTTTGCTTTCATTTGGTGCTTATTTGTGCTCATTTGCTTAATTTTAAGTGCTTATTTACTAGCACTTTCCACTGCAGCTTTATTTTCTTTGCACCTGCATCACTTTTCTTATTTTTCATAAACTTAGAATATCAGTACTTGCATGCATGTATATATATCATGTGTAACTAATATTTCCTAACCACTTAATGTATAACATAATATGAGTGCATGCATAAGCTATCCTTATGTTACCATATTATTATCTTTGTAGTAACAGGTTGGATATAAAACCCGAACTAACTCGAAACATACATGAATCTGGGTACGAGTACAACATCAATTCAATAATAATAACAGGAAACAATGACCACGACTTAAGGTTTCTAATATATACATATCGATCACAGGTTTCAGATGTAGTTCGAGACTAGATCGGTTGACACCATAGTACAAACACAAATGCGAAACATAGACATGACCAATCTCCGTATTACCATGCATGCGACCACATGAACAACCACAAACCAAAACTTTTAACCTCGATATGACCCATGTCTCGACATCAGTTTATGACAACATGGTTTCTTTAGCAGCGAACATGATTAAGTTATATATCATATTAGTATGTAGCACATTAGTGTATTATATGCAGGTTACATGAGTTGATGATTAGTACCTTAGGGCTGGATTAAAGAGGATCAAAAAGGAAAATACAAGCATGCAAATCATTCACACGCTAACACCCATGAGTCTGCTACACTTGATACAATTGATATGATCACCAATGACAGCAACGAGTTGAACACAAAGGCTGCTACGGAGCTCAAGTACAATCGATCACTCAACAAGTTGCTTTGAACACATGAACACAACTACACGATCACTAACTGAACTAATCTTTCGTACCTCAGTTTTCTTGGAGGGCAAAGGGATGGTGGCTGCCGATTATTTTGTATGTTTTAGGGTTTTATGAGTCAGTCAAAAGTGAGATTCGGTTTAGCAATATAAAGGGAATAATGGGCTGTGATTTTCCGAATATTAAGGTGACATATTTCCAATCAAACACTTTCCAAAACCTTCTTATTCTTATCTCCAATTAAATAAAATGTGCTCACAATAAAAATCGGGCCTAGCAAAAAAAATGGATGTGCAATGTTTTCGTTTTTCCTTTTCTTTTTTTTGTATATTGATTTATATAACATGAATGGCAAGCAAAAATGTTTAAAGGGTTATAATTGATGAAAGTAATATGTTTAGAGTTCGAATTAGGAGGGTCTCATAAATAGTTATTACATAAACTTAGGTTATATGCCATATGAATTCCATTATCACATAACATAAAGTTTTATTTATTTAATAGTGTCCATAGTACTAGGGTAAAATTCAAATTATATGAGAATTTCGAAAAACGGATTTTAGGGTATTACACTCTTGGTGATCAACTTTGATTTAGGAACACAATACAAATCCAACATGACATCAGCCGCATGTAATTCATACTTTTAAATCCTCTAACTTCAAAGTAATATATAATTGAATGATGTTAAATATTATATAATAACTTACAACACCATATATCATGTTCTGCCATTATAAAAGATAGTTCAAACAAAATTGTGTATGTGATTGTCACATATCTATACAAATTAACAAAATAATATTAATATAATAATAATTTTAAAGAATTTACTGTTAGCCTATTACCTCAAATCTTGTAGCATAAATCCTAAAAATAATTTAGGTTCAGTTTCTGGACTAAAAACCTTGATAATAAATTCTGCCAAAAACACAACACAAATTAAATATAAACTAATAATCAATATCAAATATAACTTATATGTTTGCACTCACCAGATGTTCTGTCAACATCAGAAACTGAAATCCTGAACATGGTTTTGCCTACGATAAGAAAATAAATCCACAAAAGTTAGAAGACTAATGAACGATGAGCACCCACATTGGGTGAGTATATATAGGCTCAGAATTAGGGTTTCGTATACGTGTCCCAGTAGATAACGTAATTCAAATATAGAAAAAATATTGGCGAATATAACTATCGTTTTTAAAATCTTCTAGAACGTGCTTTTCATATTTGGAAACACGTTCTGATATGCCTAACACTTTCACGACATCAAAGTTTAAAAAAACACACCCGGTTCCTTCAAAGTTTTTTCTTCGCGTTATTGACATATCTATGTTTCAGGACCTTTTTTAAAACCCCAAATCTAGCCCGACTTTTTCTCACTTAAAAGCTCAATCGACCAACGAGAGGGCTCGGATTTAAAACTGAACCCTTTCATCGATTAATCGAATCCCTCGATTGATCAAAAATGAATTCTCTTATTATATAAAAGATTTTCACTAGCAACATGTTGATCTTGCATTGTTAGGATTTAGAAAATACAGTCGTTAAAGTGTCGGTCACCTCAAGTATATGTAATCGTTAGAAAGCTCGTAGTCGTAGTCATTTAATATTAGTTAGTATTTAGTTCAGTAACACCGTGGAGGACGGACGGGTCTTTACCCACTGTATGCCTGATCCACAGCCCGTTGGTGGCGTATGTTGTAAGAAACTATAAATACCCTCTACCTCCCAAGGTAGAGGGTTGGAGCTTCAATACCATTTTTCTTTTATTTCACATAGTTCCAAACTCTCATCCCTTTCTCTCTCTAGAACTTTCTCTCTCTAAACCTTGTATACGCCCCATATGATTTTGGTTTGATGTGTTTGTGAAATCCTATAAGTTACAATTGGTATCAAGAGCCATGGTTTGATCACTCATCTTTCATGCTCTTTGTTTTGGTGGATTTCATAAGATTTTTGGGGTTATAAGTGTTTAGAAGAGTTTGAATCATTTGGTCAATTTATAGTGTTAAAGTTCGAATTTTGATTGTACTTTTGTGTTTAGGATCATCATATGTGTTTAGGTTTTGAATTGGAAGGCTTGAATCATCGTGGTTGGGTTGTTTTTTTATTGATAAAGTGGTTGTTTTTTAATATTGTACGAAGCGAGTTGAGCCACGGTATTGCGTTTCTTGGAAGCGAGTTGCTTTGTTATTGGAAGCGAGTTGGTTTATGCGACTTGGCTATTAAGCGAGTTGTCTATTTCTGCGAGTTGATACTTAAGCGAGTTTTCTTGGAAGCGAGTTGGTTTATGCGACTTGGCTATTAAGCGAGTTGATTCTTTAAGCGACTTGGGTTTTAAAGCGACTTGTCTATTAAGCGAGTTGTATCTTTATGCGACTTGGGTTTTAAGCGACTTGTCTATTAAGCGAGTTGGTTTATGCGACTTGGCTGTTAAGTGAGTTGTCCATTTATGCGACTTTCCCACTAAGCGAGTTGATCTTTAAGCGAGTTGGTTAGGGTGCGACTTGTCAAGTTTTTTACTTGTCTATTGAGACTTGTCACTTCTTCATGCTACGTTTTACGGTTGTTCTTTTGATTTTGTAAAATCTCATGAAAGAATCAATTTCTCGGTTTAATCAAAGAATAGTAAAATCCCGTAGAATCTGGAATCATGTCTAACAACGTACCCACTATCGTTTCTACTGTAGCTGAGGACGTTCAAGCAGCTGGATCAGATAATCGTCCACCTATGCTTGACAGAACTGATTATGACTCATGGGCTCAACGAATTACGTTGTACTATTTGGGAAAGGAAAATGGGGTTTACATTCTCAAATCAATTAATGAAGGACCTTATCAGATTGAGACTACAAGAGACACACTTGAAAATGCTGCGGATGGTACAGTGATCTTAGGATTGGACAGACCAAAGACGTATGATGAGCTCAGTGATAAGGAGAAAAAAAGATACGATTCTGATATCAGGGCTTCAAACATTATACTTCAGGGTCTTCCAAAAGACATCTACAAGTTAATCAATCACAACACTGAAGCCAAGGCGGTTTGGGACAATGTCAAGATGCTTCTCTCTGGTTCAGAATTAACTTTGAAGACAGAGAATCACAACTATATGATGACTTTGAGCACTTTAAGATGATACCAGGGGAAAGTGTCACTAAATATTACGTGAGGTTCCACAAGCTTGTGAATGACATGAGGAATATTAAAATGACTATGCCAAAATGTTGCATCAAAGTCATCTGCTGACTCAAAATATACTGTGACTGTTAAATACATTCCTCCTCATCTCAGAAATAACGAACTTGTGTTTCATAACTATTTCTTTCACCTTAAGGAAAGTCTAGAATATCTCCGTGAGATTGTAGAAGAGGATTACATAAATAAGCCACTTGATAGTGAAATTAGGTTTGCTTGCATTCAGGCCAAACGATCTCAGGAGCTGTTAGAATGCTTAAGAGCAACATGTCCTTCACGCTGTGTTGTGTTTCTTACTCCGTGATCCTAACGTGTCGTTTGAAAAATGTTGGAGTTATTGATCGACATGAAAGTTCAACAAACCGTCATTCATAATCGGAATGTGCTTAATCATAATATCTATACATGTGAATTAAAAGGTAAATGGGGCGTTTTTAGAATTAAGGCTTTCTTAATCTCTTTTGAGGAATCTTTGCTACTTCTTCATAGGTTTAGTAGAAAGAGATTGAAATTCTTGGTTTTAGAAGCGTGAGTTGATTGCATTGCGTGAGGACACGACAATGGTCTCGTCTGGGGTATTTTGATATGTGCAAAAACACATATCATTTCTTTATCAAAATCAGACCCAAAATAACCAAGAAAAAGCCGTTTATTGCTAATATTTGTGGTTTTCTTGAGTTTGTGCTTGTGCAGGTACGGATATGTAAAAACACACAAAAAGAAACCAAATCAGACGTAAATCCGAGCACGAGAGATCAAGAGAGTTTGAGCTGAGCCGGAAGGTCGAGATTGTGCATTTTAGAAGATTTTATTCTCTGAGGATGATTTTTAGAAGATATAATCAAGTTTGAAGAATTGTCAAGATTAGTCCCTCATCTTTGAGCATTTGGCAAAAGTGATCCCTCAAGTTTCTGGAATTACAAAATCAGCCCTTGGATTATTTGTAAAAGACAAGAAAGGCCCTTGAAATAGATTTTCAGAAAATACAGTTTTGGTCCCTGAAGTTTCAGCTTATACACTTTTGGTCCTTAATATGTCTAATGGGTTTATAATAAATCCTAGGTCCAAGTTCAATCAAATATCCAAGTTCACGGCCCAAATATTAAAGCCAAAACCCGGTCCAATCCTCTAAACCAATACCTGGTAATAACTTTACACCTGTATACCCAATTCCCTAGTTAAACCAACCCAATGACCCGGTCAAGTAAACCAAATAAATATAAAATATCCCAAACCAAACGCGCCAATAACTTTATCCCCAAAAATCCGAGGTAAGAACCCTAAAAAGCCCTTTGGACCAATTGATGGAATTCACCCCAATTAGGGGCATTTTCGTACTTATCTCTGACACCCACTGACACACGGGTGCCATGTCACCAATCCGTGTGTCACATACACCAATTCCTTGCTTTTGATTGGTCAAAGATGCGTGGAAAATTTAATCTAAGGGTGCTAAATGACTGATGGACGTGGATGATTGATCCAAGGGCTGTAGACTCTCAAGAGAAAGCACAAGATGGGACTTCTGGATCCTTCCAAGAGCCTCAAGACCTCAAGCGTGGCTATATATACCCTTTCATTTCTTCTTTGTAATGGGAAGTAGTTTTTAGAGATAGAAGTAGAATAGGAGTAGTGTAGAGTGTAGTTTTTAGTAATCTTTACTTGTTTTCAATAAAATAGTTTAATTCCAGTATTCTCATTTGTACTCAAATTGAATTAATACAGGTTTACATTTCAACTTATATTCTCTGCAAATTTAAATCACTGTTTTATTATTTTCATTTCAGCTTATTATAATTTCAAACAGTTACTTGAGCTTTTATTAAATCTGTTTTAGTTAAACCTCACTACTCAACTCTCTCTCTCAAATATTTCATAGTGGTAAACAAAAGTTAAATCTGCAGTCATAAAGGAAATATGGATCTGTATTGCTGATATGGTGGAAGATTTGGGTTGATTTGAATCTGAATTGGGTTGAAATCAGTTTAGGATAGAGGTTACTGTTTCATTAGCATTGTGACAGGACCATTTGTAAGTCCAATTTTATCTCCAAGCTCTAAATCAGTAGTATAACTTTAGTTTATTAATGATTACCATAGTCTAGTTTGATGATTTACAGCTTGTTAGATTAGTTGTGTTTCTGAATAAGTTAATCTGTTGTTATCTGTTTTATATTCAGCAAATCTGCTCATCTGCATAATCTGCACATCTACTGTTTGATCTGTTTTGGTTAGTATAACTGATAAGATTGTTTCATTAAGGTGCATTTGATCTGATTTGAGGATAGTTGTAGCTTGAATCAGTGATGTGGTTTACATTAGTTTCATTTAAGCTTGGTATCTAGTGTTTGGATTTGAGTAGTGTGTTGTTTTTGAGGTCTAATTAGTGGATAAGATTTGCTGCTATAGTTTCATTTAGTTGTAATCTAGTCATTCCTGTCATAAATTTGCATTTTAAATATTGAAAAGTCAAAATCATCATTTAGCTGTTCTAATTTCCATTTCTGTTCGAATCAGTGGTTCAAGTCTTGCATATAGGTTTTAAAGTAGTAGATCTAGCTTGCATCAGTCTTGAATAAGTCATATATATCATAATCATTCCACAAATCTGGTTTAAAATTCATATTAGTCAAATTTCAATTCTGTCCAAAAAGTCTAAAGTACCATTTTAAGCAAAGTTGCTTGTGTTTCTGGAATTTTAACTCATTCATTTCTAGGCCAAATTGATTGAAATTTTGGAAGCTTAAACTACTGTTGGTGGTGTTCATCAAGGATATTTTAGAATAATTTTGTGATTTTGTTAAGTCAGTTGAAAATCATTTTCAAATTAGGTCAGTTTCACCAGTTGTGCCCTGTGCATCTGCCTTGTTGCTATCTCAGCCTAGTCATAAGCTTCTATAGAGTTCATTTTAGCTTGCCATAAGCTGAATTTTGGTTTATAAGTAGTTAGATAGGTGTGCTTTAGGATCCAATTGCTGGATTGTTATTTGGACTTATTCCTTAGCAGCTAGATAAGCTAGAAGTAGGAGGCATAAGCTGTTTGCTTCTTAATAATCAATTGAACCAAATCATTGAAGTTTGTTCATTAGAGGTTTAGTGCAGTTGGAATAGATTGCATTTAAGTATTTTTACCTTATTTTAGCTTTTGCTTTCATTTGGTGCTTATTTGTGCTCATTTGCTTAATTTTAAGTGCTTATTTACTAGCACTTTCCACTGCAGCTTCATTTTCTTTGCACCTGCATCACTTTTCTTATTTTTCATAAACTTTGAATATAATTTTAGACTTTTCCTGAAATTTTCAGATTTTTCCAGTTCTGTTTAGTATTTTTCACAATTTAAAATAGTTTTTAGGACTTTTTAAATAGCTTTTATTGCAATTAATTCAGAAAAAGTTCCAAAAAATAATTTTTCAATTTTCATAGATTAAGATAAATACAAAAGGCAAAAAAAAAAAATTTTCTAGATTTTTCCTAGCTTATTTTGTAATTTTTAGTCATTTAATTAGATTTAAATAGTTTTAAATTTGTAGAAAATAGAAAATTAATCAGAAAAATACAAAATTAGTTTTGATAATTCTCTTAGGATATTTTAGATTTTATAAAAATAGTTTCTTATTTCTCCCTTTAATTTTCATAATTTTTAGTATTTTAAATTAGTTTTTAAAGTTAAAAATTAGTTTTTAATTCTAATAAAATTCAGAAAATTCCTAAAAATTAGTTTTAATTCATAATTAGTTTTCTAATGTCATTTTTAGTATAAAAGTAATTTTAGGTTATTTTTAGGATTTAGATTAGACGTAGTTGCATTTTATTCGCGTTTCGTTTTAATCCTGTATTTGCATTTTAGTATAGATTTGCGTAGTTTGCCTTAATTCTTAGGTTTTCCCCATAGATTTTAGTCCCATTTACTTTCCTTATCCCGTAGTTTAGAAAACTTCAAATTATCCCCTTTTCTTATTCAAATCCCGATAATCGCGACGTGAGTTGGAAATTCCATTCAACCCTCGTTCGGAACGATCTCGGTGCTCAAACCTAATACGTTTGAGTTACCCAACATACTACAAACTTCTATATTATTGATTTTTATTAAATCAATGATAAAAAAGGAGAAAAGTGAGATATGGGAAGAGTGCGGACTGTTGAACACAGACAGACCTTGACAGATCTTGAGCACTTGTGGATCGTTAGTGTTGCCTATGTAATCATAAGCAAACTAATAGAAAATCTCTACAACCCGTATTCTATAGCGGAAAGTAAATACAAGTTGTTATAACTAAGAACACTTAGATCCTCTATGGATCTTTTATTAACTGAAACACTATGTTTTGGATGAGTTTTCCGATTACAAACTATGAGGTCCCTTTTATAGACAAGGAACCCTAAACTATTACTACTCAATCGACTAAACATGCTAGTATGCATTTAATGACTAAAACACTAGATAATATTGAGCAGTACAATAATATCCATGCTAACCTCGGGCAGTTCAAGAATAATGATGGGTTAGCATTTAAATAATAAAGCGCATGCTGATCCTAGTCAGCTTCCACCCTTCAGCAGAAACACAACACGGCTTTTACTCTTCAGTAGAATCTCTTCTTCAGCAGATTCTGCTTCTACTTCAGCAGAATCCTTCTGCAGTATTGACAGCAGAAATTCTACTTCGCATAATTCCTAACAATCCTCCCCTAAACTGGAATTTGACTTGGTTAAGTTCCAGTTTCCTAACCTTGATAGATTTTAGAGACTTCAGTACTAGAGGATTGTTCTCAAATATCAGTAGCAAAGAACCAATAATAATCTCATCTTTATGATGAGCAAACTTTGAAACGCCAGGTCTTTGCAGCAACACATGACATATTGTACATCAAAACTTATTAGTTGCATACTATTCTCATCACATCCAGGTGTGTTAACATCTGAGAGAGGTGAATCATTGAAAATAATGGATTTGATGTCTCTTTACCAATAGCCATCACTACTGGAGTAGCCAGATGTTTAAGTCCGAAAACTATGGTACATTGATAACCATCTGATTTATGAGCAAATCAGCAACTATATAAACGGATTTGATGTGTCTTTACTTGTAGCCGTTTGCTCAGGACTAGTCAATTCTTAGAATTGGTGAATTGATAACCAAATATGGATTCAGTTGCCTTTACCACAAGCCATATACTTGTGGGCTAGACAATTCTTGGATTCCAACAAGGAATAGACCATGGTGAATTGATGACCATACAACTCTCAGCAATTAAGCATGGGTGGTTGCAGACCCTATGATTTTGAGCAAACCATTACAGCTATTAACAGATTTGATGTGTCTTTACCAAAGCTGTACCCTTTGGACTAGCCAACTCTTTGATACACACAAGGTATATCTGGTGAGTTAAAAACCATCAACAAAATACAACAAACCTGCAAAAGAAAGTTAGTTTTTGTTTTTTTTTTGTTTTGTTTTTTTTGTTTTTTTTTTTTTTTTTTGTTTTTTTTTTTAACTAATAAAAAACAAACAAAACAAAGAAAAATCCTCCCCTGAGGCATATGCCTCCCCTGAGGCCTATGCCTCCCCTTAAACTTTGCAGTTAAGGGTTAAGCATTCCAATATTGACCACAAGGTGTTGAAACCTTGGTCCATCAAAAGCTTTTGTTAACAGATCTGCCACATTATCATCTGTATGAATTTTCGCCACATTTATCAAATGTTTTTCATATGCATCTCTTATAAAGTGGTGCCTGATTTCAATATGTTTGGTTCCACTGTGAAAAACTAGATTTTTGACAATGTATATGGTACTCTGATTATCAATAAAAAGAGTTGTGTTCATGAAGTTATACCCATAATCCAGCAGTTGGTTTTGAATCCAAAGGACCTGTCCACAACAATTTACAGCAGCAACATACTCTGCTTCAGTAGTTGAGGTAGCCACAATGGTTTGTTTCTTGCACTGCCAAGAAATCAGTCTCGTTCCAAGGAATTGACAGCCTCCAGTTGTGGATCTCCTATCCAGATTTGCACCAGCATAATCACTGTCACTATATGCTTCCAACTTAAAAGGAGACTCTTTTGGGTACCAAAGGCCTAAATGAGGTTGGCCTTTGAGGTACTTAAAGATCTTCTTGACTTCATTGAGATGGGAAGTAAGAGGAGTGACTTGATGTCGAGAGCAAACACTCACAACAAAGGTAATATCAGGCCTTGAAGCTGTTAGATACATTAATGAACCAATCATAGATATGTATAGATGAACATTCACAGGAAGATCTGGTTCATTGTTGGCTTTTGTTTTTGGAGCTTCATAAGGTGTTGTGGCAATTCTGACACATTCCATACCAAATTTCTTCAACATGTCCCTCACATATTTATCTTGACTGATAAATATCCCATCTTGTTTCTGCTGAACTTGGAGACCCAAAAAGAAAGTAAGCTCCCCCATAGCACTCATCTGAAATTCTCCCTTCATCAGATCCTCAAATTCCCTACACCAAGCTTCTTTAGTGGATCCGAAAATGATGTCATCCACATACACTTGCACAAGTATGATGTCTGTCGAGTTCTTCTTCAGAAAAAGAGACTTATCAATGGCACCTCTTCTGTAGCCATGCTTCAGCAGAAATGATGAAAGCCTAGCATACCATACCCTTGGTGCCTGATGAAGTCCATAGAGAGCTTTAACTACTTTATAAACATGATTAGGATGATCTGGGTCTTCAAATCCTTTGGGTTGTGTGACATAAACTTCCTCTTCTATCTCACCATACAGAAAAGCACCTTTAACATCCATCTGTGTCACACCCCCAAATTACCTGTTTTGCAGCGGAATGGAATTCCTGGGGATTGACTGTCATAGCATCACAGTTACAGATATATTGAATGACCTTAAGTGTCGTTTGAAAAGAACATCGTTTGATTTATTAAAACAATCAGAGTTTACAAAGTATAGGTCCCATAAGAAAATCAACTTGTGCGGAAATAAGTTTGTTACAATTCAAACGATGTTTTAAAGTACGTAAAACTCAAGTGAGACGAGTCGTCATCACGACCCCATGATGTCCAAATGCATGCCATGAAGTGAATGCCTTAGATACCTGAGATAAAACATGCTAAAAAAATGTCAACACAAAGGTTGAGTGAGTTCATAGGGTTTGTGTTGAAATGTAAAGCCTTTCAAAAATCGTTTATGCAGCAAAGGCATTGTAAATCCACTCAGTTCCAAGTTCCGCCCATACAAAACTTGCAACCTGTGTATTCACCACCCATTGCCAAAATGTAATATAGTTTATGTTCAAGCCCACATCGTCAAATGAATTCACAAAATAGTGCCTAACTTAATGTATCCATAGTTACTTAATATAACACATAATTCGTACGGTTTCGAATTGTTCCATGACCATCAGTTCAGGATTGTACCAAGACCATTAGTTCACTGGTTCTACCAAGACCATTAGTTCACTGATTCTACCAAGACCATTAGTTCACTAATTTTACCAAGACCATCAGTCCAATGATTATACCAAGACCATCAGTCCAAGGATTATAATGTGGAAATTCTAAGCATGGCAATACTGTTACTTCGCATGACTAAACACTCAGTTCAGATAACATATAGTTTGCAAATAGTCATGAATGTAATAAAAATCATTGAGCATGCATCTCCCCCAAAGAGTTTCATAAATAATTAAAACGAGAAAAAGTGGGGCTATGACTCACTTGGACAATAATGCGATGGCAAAAGTGGATACACTGAAATGTAGCGTGAATCTCGAAAATGACCTATTATGAATGGTATGATACGTAATGAGCTATGATGTAACGTTATGCATGCATTTCGTATGTTATTTATACCATTTGTGAGTTTTGAAAATAATACTTATCGTCAAAAATACCCTTTTGACGTCTTGACCATTCTTAAATTACTTTACAAGTATTTACGTCAAAATGTCATCCTATAATAGTTTAGTAATGATTTATTGTGAAATTTTCACTTTTCGTCGTAAAATAATGTCGTCGGAAATTTCTTGCAAGTGACAAAAATGGCTTTGAAAAACTAGTCGTAAAATGGTGTGCGTCGATCGTTAGGAAACGAACTCGACGGTTTTGGAAAGCTTGTATCAAAATCTAAAAGTTTCAGTTCAGGAGTTTTCGACATAAAGGTCTCGAACATAAAGATAATAAGGGTTAAAGATGGTGGTTTTGTCTAATTGTTGTGTAAAAAGTGAGTTTCGGCAAAGTTTAAACAACCGTAATTAATTTATTACAACTCCGCTATACAAACGGTTGATCGTTTTAGAAAATATGCTTGGTGATCTTAATTTCATTAGAAGACATCTCGTTACAAAAAGTTCCACATCATTGATAAAAACAGCCGTCAACATGGTCGTTTTAGTTACCGTAACACTTATCTCGTAAAAATAATATAGTTTTTCTAAAAATAATAGTTACGGCAAGTTTATGAAAACGTGCATATTTTTGTCGTTATAAATCCGTTTTCTACATATAATACGTCCTTAGCTTCGTATCAAAGTATACTAATATATTTTGGATAAGTCGAAATAATTTGTAAAGCTTAAGGCTCGTTTTTTACTCGAATAAAGTAAAAATAGTATGCTGAAATTTTCTGAAAAATATATATTTCGTCGTCAAACTTGAAAAATTCATAACTTCTTCGTTATAACTCCGTTTTAATCCGTTCAAGCGGCCACGGATTCGTTTTAAAGTATATTTTCTAAATATCAAGGCCAAAAATTCGTGCCTACTGTCGGATTTTCCAGAAAAACAAAATAAGAACAGATCACTTTTTATACTTATCGAAAATAGTTTTTCTCGTACTAAACCTACTCCAATCCCTTCAAATCAACTCCAAAGCTAATCTAATCCTACCATACACCTTCTTAGGTTGTCATGGGTTCCTAAACATCATCAAGATCAAAATATAACAAGGGGAATAATTATAGGATGACCTTTATATATATATAACTCTAAAAATCATGTAAAAATGGTATAAATCAACATAAGTCTTACATGTTTGCACCAAATATAAAGAAATAGATATGAAATGAAGATGAAATATGTAAAATGATAGTAGTATGCTTACAAGTAACTATGATGAGGTGCAAAGAACAAAGGTTTAACCTAAACACCCTAGGTTTTTATTTCAAAACCTTAATAAGAGTGTGATTTAGATTGTGTTTAAACTTGATCTTGCAAAATTTTTGATGAAATCTCTTCCTCACCTAGGGGAGGCCGGTTCTTGAAGGAGAAAAACAAGAGGAAATATCTTGAGTAACTTTAATAATTGGTGTGAATGAAATGTGTGAAATGGTTTACTTGGAGTATAGATATATCCCATTGAAAAACTTACCAACATTCAATGCATACTTCCCCCCCCCCCATAGGGCCGGTTTTTAGGGGGAGGTGTTTCCCAATTATATTTTTTTTTCTTTTGTAATGTGTAATAAAATTTGTGTAAGTAATAAGTTTGTGTAATAATAACTTGTATATAAAATGTTAGTGTATTTAAGGTAATTTTTGATAAAAGAAATTTTTAATAGATCAAAGTAGAGTATAATGAGATCATAAAAATTGTAAAAATACATTCCTTGTAAAATTTGAGTGATATAATAATTATCGTGCAGTTTTTAAGAAAAACGTCGTAATAATATAAATTTAACGATTTATATATCAAATAAATTTAAAACACTAAGTAAACTCAAAATATAGTTTTTATAAACTAAATGTAAGTATAAAATATGTCGGGATCATTTTTAGAAGTAACGGATTAAATATTCAAAATAATTACTCACGCGATAACGTTTATTTAATATAAAATTTACGCGTTTAATGTGAAATGCAAAGTCATGAATGAATTAATATGATGCAAATGATGTTAATGAAATGTAGACTAAACTTAGTCCAAATAAAATGTTCGTGATGATATGATCATGAATTCGCCGCTAAACCATTAAGGTTACGCGAATTTGGAACACGTAAACCTAGTTTACGATAAATGTTGAAATAGTGAAACTTGAGAAATGACTTGAAATTGCGAGTTGTCACAATCTGATACAGCATGAAGCCCATGTAGGATGCATAGGCCAAGAAAATTCGAATAGCCTCTACTCTAGCAACAGGTGCAAACACTTCATCATAATCAATCCCCTCCTCTTGCCTGTAACCTTGAGCTACTAATCTTGCTTTGTTTTTAATAACCACACCCCTTGCATCTCTTTTGTTCTTCAGAATCCATTTAGTTCCAATAGCATATTTGCCATCTGGTAATGGTACCAAGATCCAAACTTGTTGGTTTTGAAACTGTTGCATTTCGTCTTGCATTGCCTCAATCCAACTAGAGTCTTCAAGAGCTTGAGAGACACTGGTTGGTTCTACTTGAGAAAGAAAACACGCAAACAGACAATGCTTGTAGTCTGTGTGATTGTCTCTTTGCTGATTTGAGACATAGGAGAGAAAAGCAACCTGTCCAAATTTAGGACTAGAGATAGCCTTTCGAGTTCTAACAGGAGCTAGAATGTCACCAATAATGTTGGATTAAGGGTGAGTTATGTTGATTCTTTTGGTAGCAGTTGGGTTGACTTCAATGGTAGGTTCAAGATTAGACACAGTTGGTACAAAGATTGTGTCATAGGAAGGTGAGGTGAAAATGCCAGATTTGGTTTGATGATTTCCAAGATCTGAAGGACTTGGAAAGCGAGTATACGGTTCACCAAAGTCTGTGGACACTCTAGTAGGAATAGGAGTAGTAACAGACGAGCTTTCAGCAGATTTGATGACGATAGGAGAGACTGCATCAGTGTCAGCAGAAATATGGTTTCCACTGACAGCCTCATTTGCAAACTCCCCATTCACCTTCTCAGCTTCAAGCTTAGCTGTAAACTCTTGAGTCTGAAGCCTAGCAAGGTCCTCAGCATAGCGTGATTCATCTTCACTCTCAGCTGAAGTATCTCTAGAAGAGTTACCTGCAACATTGTTAGGGGAGAAAGAAGGCACAAGAATGGGTTGTTCATCATCTTCAAAATCACTTCCAGAATCAGCATCCAATGTACCTGCATTGTTAGTGGGAGATTCTTGAGAGCCTACACTTTGGTTAGCCATATGTCTAGTATACCCCAGATAATCAGTTAGGTAGTCAAGGTCAAAAGACCACACATGACCCTGTCCTTGAACATTGGGCTTATCTTCCAGGTATTTCAGGTTCAAATCTCCTCTATCTTCTTGGCAGATAAGTTGTACACTCTGTAAGCCTTGCTATTAGCTGAATAACCACAATATAACCATCATCAGCTTTCTCATCAAACTTCCCCAACGGATCACTGGTGTTTAGAATGGTCACTTGACAACCAAAAGGTTTGAGGTAATGAATGACTGGAACCTTCCCAAAGAGAAGTTCATATGGTGTTTTGAGGTGAGGTCTGGTAATGGAGACCCTGTTAAGCACATAGCAAGCTGTGCCAACAGCTTCAGTCCAGAACATAGTGGGCAATTTAGAGTCTGCAAGCATTGATCTTGCAGCCTCTATCAAGGTCCTATTCTTTCTTTCAGCTACCCCATTTTGTTGCGGGGTTCTTGGATTGCTATAGTCCCTTTTTATCCTTTTAGACCTACAGAGTTCTATAATAATAGCATTCTTTAACTCTGTCCCATTATCACACCGAATTCCCTTAACCTTCTTGTTCAACTGATTTTCAACGAGGGTGATGAAGTCTTTCAGCACAGGAGTTGTTTCATCTTTAGTCCTTAGAAAGAACACCCAGCAAAATCTGCTATATCCATCAGTGATAGCAAAACAAAAGTACTTGTGATCAATGCTTCTGACTTGAGTTGGACCAAATAGATCCATATGTAATAGCTGAAGAGGCTCAGAGATAATGCTCACTGCAGTGACAGCTTTGTAGGAGGCTCTGTGTTGCTTCCCTTTGTTGCATGCAACACAATTATGATCATTGGAGAAAACTTTGGAGGGTAGACCTTCAACAAGACCCCTTTTAGAGAGTGTGTTTATGGTCTTGAAATTCACATGAGCCATTCTCCTATGCCATTTGTTAGACTCATCCAATGATGCTTTAGCCAGCAAACAAGTGAGGTCACCTTCAGGATGAACTTCATTGAGGTTGAATGTGTATAGATTGTGAGTTCGAGGAACTCTCAGTAGAATTGAAGTATTTTCTGGAAGCTTGAACTCTTTAGAAAGCACAAGACATTCATCTTCAGAGAAGAGTACCTTGTTCTTGGTGTCACAAATTTGTAAGACTGAGAACAAGTTGAAGTTCTGAAGTTCCCTAACATAGTACACATTCTCAAAGTTCAGTAGGGGTGTTTTGATGGTGCCTTTCCCAGTGATTCTATGTCACACCCCCAAATTACCTGTTTTGCAGCGGAATTGAATACCTTGGGGAGGACGGTCATAGCATCAAAGTTACAGTTATATCGAACGACCTAAAGGGTCGTTTGGAAAACACATCGTTTAATTTATTAAAACAATCAGAGTTTACAAAGTATTGGTCTCAAATGAAAATCAACTTGTGCGGAAATAAGTTTGTTACAAGCCAAACGATGTTTTAAAGTTTATAAAACCCAAGTGAGATGCGTCGTCACCACGACTCTATGATATGTCCATATGCATGCCATGAAGTGAATGCCTTAGATACCTGAGATAAAACATGCTAAAAAGTGTCAACACAAAGGTTGGTGAGTTCATAAGTTTGTAAAAAATGATCTAAAATACTTAGAGAAATGTTCACACAGCAAAGGCATTGTAAATCCACTCAGTTCCAAGTTCCGCCCATACAAAACTTGCAACCTGTGTGTTCACAACCCATTGCCTAAAATAGAATGACAATCATGAATATGCGCAATATGGTAGTTAAAAGTAATAATGTCACCACAAGGGTCTTCCAACAACTCGTGTTGGGATGTTCCTCCAACGACGCACGTTGGGCTGTATCCAAATTAATGGCCTTCCAATATATAAATATTGGGATGTTCCTCCAACGACTCACGTTGGGCTGTATCCAAATAATTGGCCTTCCAACATATAAATGCCGGGATGTTTGTAAATTAATAGCCTTCCAACAACTTAATTTGGAGCCACTAATTCTTGTATGTTTGTTTAAGTCTAGTCACTACACGCACCAAGTCTAAAGTATAAGTAATGTTGTTTGGCAAAAGAGTTTAAATGTTTGGATAAATAAGCATATATCTCGCCCCAAATAGTTTATAGGAATTTAAATGCGTAAAAGAGGGGTATGATCTCACGGTAATCAGTAAATGTTTAGAGTAATTGTGAAATTAAATGAAAATAGTTAAGCATGTATCTCCCCCAAAAGTGATTCAAAACGTATAAAAGTAGGGGCTATGAAACTCACCTATTGCAATGGTTATGATGACAAAAGTGGATACATTGAAATGTAGCGTGAATCTTGAAAATGACCTATTATGAATGATATGATACGTAATGAGTTATGATGTAATGTTATGCATGCATTTCGTATGTTATTTATACCATTTGTGAGTTTTGAAAATAATACTTATCGTCGAAAAATACTCTTTTGACGTCTTGACCATTCTTAAATTACTTTACAAGTATTTACGTCAAAATGTCATCCTACAATAGTTTCTTAATGATTTATTGTGAAATTTTAACTCTTCGTCGTAAAATAATGTAGTTGGAAATTTCATGAAAGTGACAAAAATGGCTTCGAGAAGCTAGTCGTAAAATGGTGTACGTCGAACGTTAGGAAACGAACTCAACGGTTTTGGAAAGCTTGTATCAAAACCTCGAAGTTTTGGCATTTAAGTTTTTATCCTAGAGGTCTCGTTCATAAAGAAAAATATAGGTTAAGTAGAGTGATTTTGTCCAAAATGTTGTTTAAAAGTGAGTTTCGGCAAAGTTTATGCAACCGTAAATAATTCATTACAACTCCGCTATACAAACGGTTGGTCGTTTTGGAAAATATGCTTGATGATCTCAATTTTATTAGAAGACATCTCGTTACAAAAAGTTCTACGTCAACGTTAAAAATAGCCTTCAACATGGTCGTTTTGTTTACCGTAACACTTGTCAACTAAAATAATATAGTTTTTCGTAAATAATAAAGTTACGGCAATTTTATGAAAACGTGTATATTTTAGTCGTTACAAATCCGTTTTCTACGTATTATACGTCCTTAGCTTCGTATCAAAGTATACTAATATATTTTTGATAAGTCGAAATAATTTATAAAGCTTAAGACTCGTTTTTGACTCGCACAAAACGAAAACAGTTTGCTGAAATTTCAGAAAATATATATTTCATCGTCAATCTTGAAAAATTCATAACTTCTTCGTTATAACTCCGTTTTAATCCGTTCAAGCGGCCACGGATTCGTTTTAAAGTATATTTTCTAATTATCTAGGCCAAAAATTCATGTCTACTGTCGGATTTTCCAGAAATACAAAATAAGATCAGACCCTTATTTATACTTGTCGAAAAGAGTTTTTCTCGTACTAAACCTATTCCAATCCCTTCAAAACAACTCCAAAGCTATTCTAATCCTACCATACACCTTCTTAGGGTGTCATGGGTTCCTAAACATCATCAATACCAATATATAACAAGGGATAAATTATAGGATGACTTATATATATAAAACTCTAAAAACATTGTAAAAATGGTATAAATTTCCATAAGTCTTGCATACTTGCTAAAAAAAATGATGAAATAGATATGAAATGATAATGATAGATGTAAAATGATAATGATATGCTCACTAGTTACTTGATGAGGTGATTAGAACAAGGATTAAACCTAAACACCCTAGGTTTTTATTTCAAAACCTTTAATAAGAGTGTAACTAGATTGTAAAAACTTGATCTTGGAAAATTTTTGATGAGCTCTTCTATCACCTTAGGATGGCCGGTTTTGAGAGGAAGAAACAAGAGAGAAGAAATCTTGATTTAACTTAGAATTATTGGTGAATGAATGAAGTACAAGGAAGGTTGAGTATAAGTCTTGACATGTGAGAAATTTTTACCAAATCATTAAATGTAACCCCCCCTTGGTCGGCCAAGGGGGGAAGTATATGTGAAAATACCTTTTTTTTTTTTTTTTTTTTATATTGTATACAATTGTAATAAGTGTAAGAAAAATGTGTAGGTAATAATAACTTGTAAGGTTTTATATACATTAGTGTATTTAAGGTAGTTTTAGGTAAAAGTAATTTTTAATAGATCAAAGTAAAGTATAATGAGATCATAAAAAATTGTAAAAATACATTTCTTGTAAAATTTGAGTGATATGATAATTATCGTGTCGTTTTTAAGAAAAACGTCGTAATAATATAATTTTAACGATTTATATACAAAATAAATTTAAAACACTAGGTAAACTCAAAATATTGTTTTTATAAACTAAATGTAAGTATAAAAATATGTCGGGATCATTTTTGGAAGTAGCGAATTAAATGTTCAAAATAATAACTTACGCGATAACGTTTATTTAATATGAAATTTACGCGTTTAACGTGAAATGAAAAATCATGCATGAACTAACATGATGCAAATGATGCTAATGAAATGTAGACTAAACTTAGTCTATATGAAATGTTCGTGATGATATGATCATGAATTCGCCGCTAAACCATTAAGGTTACGCGAATTTGGAACACGCAAACCTAGTTTACGATAAATGGTGAAATTGTGAAGCATGAATTGTTTTGAGAAATGACCGGAATTTGAGAATTGTGACATTCTTCCCATGTCAGCGGAATCACGTCCTCGTGATTCGATTAACGATACTATGGTTCAAAACACGACAAGGGTTCTAAAAGTTTATGCTCATACGAATAGTCTAAGTGATCATGTCAATGCTCATGCATATATCGTGACTATATCTCATTCTAAAGACATGCTCCCTTATGATTAGGCTCGATGAGGCAGGCTTTCCCATTCTCGAGCAAAATTTAAAAAAAAAACTTTTTGGTAACCGATTTTTACTTAATCCCACAACTCATCAAACAAGAACTGTCATACGATTAGGCTAAATCGGTTTAGGTAACAACTTGTTTCTAGCTTGATCTTTGCAACTCATCAAACAAGAACTGCCACGCGGATCAAACTGGAAACAAGTGGTTTGAAGAAAATCTTTTGAAAATTTGGCTCGATTACGGAATTGCTTACTCATATGAGACTACTACTCCCTTCATTGCATGATTCTTCCTGAATTAGACATAGGTGATCAGGCTATGTATAATTTAGGAGTAACTATGCAATGCTTGGACTAATCGACTCATATGATGTTTGGTGTTGAGTCATAAGTTCGCATGTATAAAGAATATGCACTTATAATGATATGATGAGATGCTATGATGATGTGGTTATAGTCTAGGGTCAATGATGCAACCTAGTTCTCTATAACCGATACTCTGATACCAATCTGTCACACCCCCAAATTACCTGTTTTGCAGCGGAATTGAATACCTTGGGGAGGACTGTCATAGCATCAAAGTTACAGTTATATCGAACGACCTAAAGGGTCGTTTGGAAAACACATCGTTTAATTTTTTAAAACAATCAGAGTTTACAAAGTATTGGTCTCAAATGAAAATCAACTTGTGCGGAAATAAGTTTGTTACAAGCCAAACGATGTTTTAAAGTTTATAAAACCCAAGTGAGACGCGTCGTCACCACGACTCTATGATATGTCCATATGCATGCCATGAAGTGAATGCCTTAGATACCTTAGATAAAACATGCTAAAAAGTGTCAACACAAAGGTTGGTGAGTTCATAAGTTTGTAAAAAATGATCTAAAATACTTAGAGAAATGTCCACACAGCAAAGGCATTGTAAATCCACTCAGTTCCAAGTTCCGCCCATACAAAACTTGCAACCTGTGTGTTCACAACCCATTGCCTAAAATAGAATGACAATCATGAATATGCGCAATATGGTAGTTAAAAGTAATAATGTCACCACAAGGGTCTTCCAACAACTCGTGTTGGGATGTTCCTCCAACGACGCACGTTGGGCTGTATCCAAATTAATGGCCTTCCAATATATAAATATTGGGATGTTCCTCCAACGACTCACGTTGGGCTGTATCCAAATAATTGGCCTTCCAACATATAAATGCCGGGATGTTTGTAAATTAATAGCCTTCCAACAACTTAATTTGGAGCCACTAATTCTTGTATGTTTGTTTAAGTCTAGTCACTACACGCACCAAGTCTAAAGTATAAGTAATGTTGTTTGGCAAAAGAGTTTAAATGTTTGGATAAATAAGCATATATCTCGCCCCAAATAGTTTATAGGAATTTAAATGCGTAAAAGAGGGGTATGATCTCACGGTAATCAGTAAATGTTTAGAGTAATTGTGAAATTAAATGAAAATAGTTAAGCATGTATCTCCCCCAAAAGTGATTCAAAACGTATAAAAGTAGGGGCTATGAAACTCACCTATTGCAATGGTTATGATGACAAAAGTGGATACATTGAAATGTAGCGTGAATCTTGAAAATGACCTATTATGAATGATATGATACGTAATGAGTTATGATGTAATGTTATGCATGCATTTCGTATGTTATTTATACCATTTGTGAGTTTTGAAAATAATACTTATCGTCGAAAAATACTCTTTTGACGTCTTGACCATTCTTAAATTACTTTACAAGTATTTACGTCAAAATGTCATCCTACAATAGTTTCTTAATGATTTATTGTGAAATTTTAACTCTTCGTCGTAAAATAATGTAGTTGGAAATTTCATGAAAGTGACAAAAATGGCTTCGAGAAGCTAGTCGTAAAATGGTGTACGTCGAACGTTAGGAAACGAACTCAACGGTTTTGGAAAGCTTGTATCAAAACCTCGAAGTTTTGGCATTTAAGTTTTTATCCTAGAGGTCTCGTTCATAAAGAAAAATATAGGTTAAGTAGAGTGATTTTGTCCAAAATGTTGTTTAAAAGTGAGTTTCGGCAAAGTTTATGCAACCGTAAATAATTCATTACAACTCCGCTATACAAACGGTTGGTCGTTTTGGAAAATATGCTTGATGATCTCAATTTTATTAGAAGACATCTCGTTACAAAAATTTCTACGTCAACGTTAAAAATAGCCTTCAACATGGTCGTTTTGTTTACCGTAACACTTGTCAACTAAAATAATATAGTTTTTCGTAAATAATAAAGTTACGGCAATTTTATGAAAACGTGTATATTTTAGTCGTTACAAATCCGTTTTCTACGTATTATACGTCCTTAGCTTCGTATCAAAGTATACTAATATATTTTTGATAAGTCGAAATAATTTATAAAGCTTAAGACTCATTTTTGACTCGCACAAAACGAAAACAGTTTGCTGAAATTTCAGAAAATATATATTTCATCGTCAATCTTGAAAAATTCATAACTTCTTCGTTATAACTCCGTTTTAATCCGTTCAAGCGGCCACGGATTCGTTTTAAAGTATATTTTCTAATTATCTAGGCCAAAAATTCATGTCTACTGTCGGATTTTCCAGAAATACAAAATAAGATCAGACCCTTATTTATACTTGTCGAAAAGAGTTTTTCTCGTACTAAACCTATTCCAATCCCTTCAAAACAACTCCAAAGCTATTCTAATCCTACCATACACCTTCTTAGGGTGTCATGGGTTCCTAAACATCATCAATACCAATATATAACAAGGGATAAATTATAGGATGACTTATATATATAAAACTCTAAAAACATTGTAAAAATGGTATAAATTTCCATAAGTCTTGCATACTTGCTAAAAAAATGATGAAATAGATATGAAATGATAATGATAGATGTAAAATGATAATGATATGCTCACTAGTTACTTGATGAGGTGATTAGAACAAGGATTAAACCTAAACACCCTAGGTTTTTATTTCAAAACCTTTAATAAGAGTGTAACTAGATTGTAAAAACTTGATCTTGGAAAATTTTTGATGAGCTCTTCTATCACCTTAGGATGGCCGGTTTTGAGAGGAAGAAACAAGAGAGAAGAAATCTTGATTTAACTTAGAATTATTGGTGAATGAATGAAGTACAAGGAAGGTTGAGTATAAGTCTTGACATGTGAGAAATTTTTACCAAATCATTAAATGTAACCCCCCCTTGGTCGGCCAAGGGGGGAAGTATATGTGAAAATACCTTTTTTTTTTTTTTTTTTTATATATATATTGTATACAATTGTAATAAGTGTAAGAAAAATGTGTAGGTAATAATAACTTGTAAGGTTTTATATACATTAGTGTATTTAAGGTAGTTTTAGGTAAAAGTAATTTTTAATAGATCAAAGTAAAGTATAATGAGATCATAAAAAATTGTAAAAATACATTTCTTGTAAAATTTGAGTGATATGATAATTATCGTGTCGTTTTTAAGAAAAACGTCGTAATAATATAATTTTAACGATTTATATACAAAATAAATTTAAAACACTAGGTAAACTCAAAATATTGTTTTTATAAACTAAATGTAAGTATAAAAATATGTCGGGATCATTTTTGGAAGTAGCGGATTAAATGTTCAAAATAATAACTTACGCGATAACGTTTATTTAATATGAAATTTACGCGTTTAACGTGAAATGAAAAATCATGCATGAACTAACATGATGCAAATGATGCTAATGAAATGTAGACTAAACTTAGTCTATATGAAATGTTCGTGATGATATGATCATGAATTCGCCGCTAAACCATTAAGGTTACGCGAATTTGGAACACGCAAACCTAGTTTACGATAAATGGTGAAATTGTGAAGCATGAATTGTTTTGAGAAATGACCGGAATTTGAGAATTGTGACATTCTACCATCACTTCCACCAAAGGTCACATTGCCTCCTTCTTCAATAGGAACAAAATTGTGCATCATATCTCTATGTCCAGACATACTTCGTGAACAGCCACTATCAACAATACCAATATCTTTATGCTTAAGAGGATGATCCTACAGAAACAAACATATATACAAAAGAATGTTAGTATACAGAGGAGGCTCAAGTCATTGCTGACTTGAACCTGCCTTGTGGATCATTAGATTTAGGTCTGGCAAAAGAGTAAGATCCACCATTGTTCTTGGGTTTCCATTGAAATTTGGGTCCCTTATTATTCCAAGAACAACCTGCTGAGGACTTGACAGCAGTACCCCAACATCCTTTCCCATTATTCATAGAGTCAACATATGCAGGCCAATAACCATGTTTAAAGTATGGGCTAGTGGGTTACACATAAGGTCTATCAGCTGATCTCTTCCAAGGAGAGTCAGTAGTTTGTGGGACATAAGGTGGAATATTCTTAACATTGGTCCACACAGGTCTAGGTTTCTGCTGAGTAGCACATACACCCAATCTTTGCTCATAAAAATCAGAATCCTTAATTAAATGAATTTTACTTCCACAAACAAAGCATGTATTCCTTTAGGAAGATTGATTCAACAAAGAAAATGTTCTATTACAAGTAGAAGTACTTAAACCAGAAATATTAAAAGAATTGTTTTTAACAGACTTATTATGCAAAGATTTAAAGGACAATTCTTCAGGGGAAACAGGCTTGGAAGTTGATTCCTCAGCTGCTATCCCAGAAGGCTTGTAGATAGACTTGGGTGCAGGCTTTGGTGTAGGCTCAGGTGAGGGCTTGGGAAGGTCTGACTTATCACTTGAATCACAGCTGTAAGTAGATCCTTGATCCGATGAATTGTCACTGTCAGAGAAAGAGACAAAGTCATAAGATGAAGCATCGTTGTCTAGCAAGTCTTTTGACTTTTTGCCATGCAGATGGTGTGATCCATCAAAGTCAACAGTAATGGACAGGTCAGAGGGCATGAATTCACCTCTAATAGGTCCAGGGACAGCATGTAAATCACCTTCCTTTTTAAAATGTTCTAAGCCTGCAGGTGTAGATTTACGCCCATCTTGCCTAGCTTCCAATCCTACATACTTTTGAAAACCCAAACCTATTCCAGAGTTCACTGACTGACTATTATAGAGTTCTCTAGCTAGATTGTCACCTGATATTAACCATTATTTATGTCTAGCTATTTCCTCAGCAAGTTTCTCTTTAAGCTCTATATTCTCAGTAATAGTATCAGCTTTTTCCTTTTCAGTGCGTTTAAAGTTAATATTAGCAATATCTAGATCAAATTGTAGCACCTTAATCTTTTCTTCATAAGCTATCTGATTCTTTTGAAACCATACCTTTTGTCTTTCTAATGTTTTTAACGAAAGTTTATAAGCTTCATTATCAACATAGCATTCATTGGATTTAGGTTTCATAGTATCATAAGCTTCTTTAAGTTCATTGTATCTTTCACTACAACCAAATATACAGTTGTGTACCTGAGAAAGTCCCATCAAGGCAAGCTGATCATGCCTATCTTCTGATGTACATCTGGCCAGCAATCCAAGCTTCTCAGTATCAGCAGCTTCCTCATTCACAGGATCATGTGCAACCCAGTCCTATTCATCCAAGGTGACAAGAGCTGCTGAAGTGCTAGCTCCCTTCTGATTCTGCTGATAGGAATTGTAGTTAGCTCCCTCTCCACTCTTCCTGTCTTTGCATTCCCTTGAGAAATGACCCATCTGGTGACAAGAGAAACACTTGACCTTTCTCCTGTCAAAGCGAGCTGGATCCTTTCCCTTAAAGCCAAACTTTCTTCCTGCCTTCTCCTCAAACCTCTTGATATCTATTGAAAGCATAGCCACCTGCCATTTCAGTTTCATCTCCTCCATCTCAAGAGGGTCCACCTGATCAAAATCTTCATAGACAAGATGCTGCTGAGTATCATAATCAGCAACAAATGAATGAAGAACATCCTCCAATATACTGCCAGTTTTAGCTTGAGGATGTGATGGAGTGGGACGATAAGATGATGATGGTAAGTAAGATGGACTTGAAGCATGCATCATCATATTGGAGTGAGATGTCCCAACAAAGGCTGAATGACCAGAAGAGGATGCACGGTAGGGAGATCTGACATCAGGTTCAAGAGATCTGAGTTTGTTGTACATCTCATCAAAAGTGAGCATGTCCAACCCACCTTTAGCTTTAAGGGCTATACTCACATGTAACCATGATGGAGGCAAAGATCGTAGGAACTTTGAATTGCAATCATCATTGTCAGGCTTTGCATTCAGCTGGTTTAGCTGACTCAGAATCTTGTGAAACCTGTCGTATCCCTTGTGGATACCTTCTTCTTCAGAGATATTGAACTCTTGGAAGTGTTGTCTCAGCATGGACTTCCTCATTCTCCTGGACTCTTCATTTCCACCAAACCTTGCTTTAAGAGCCATCCAGATGTCCTTTGCATCAACCATGTGGTGAAAATCACCCAAGTGATCTTCAGGAATAGATTGAAGAATGATGGTTCTTACTTTGTGCTCTCTTTGCACAGCTAGAATCTCTTCAGCAGTTTTGGGAGGAGCAATGGTAAACTTACCATCAAGATCCGGGATAGTCTTCTTCAGACTGTTTCCATTCTTCACAGTCTCCCACAGATTCCAATCAATATTGGAGATCCAGTTCTGCATCTTCATGGTCCACAGATCATACTCTTCCTTTTTCAGATAAGGAAACTTACCATTACTGTTGGAGAGACTAAGTTGCTGCATAGAGGTGGTGTTTTTGATGTTGTTGTTGGTTACTTCTGATTCATCATCAGTTCCAAGCATGGTGAATATGTTTTTGGTTGTATGGGGGTGAGGTAAATAAGGTTCTCAGTATCGTAGAGACTCTCCCGAGGCTCTGATACCACTTGTTGAACACAAACAGACCTTGACAGATCTTGAGCACTCGTGGATCGTTAGTGTTGCCTATATAATCATAAGCAAACTAATAGAAAATCTCTACAACCCGTATTCTATAGCGGAAAGTAAATACAAGTTGTTATAACTAAGAACACTTAGATCCTCTATGGATCTTTTATTAACTGAAACACTATGTTTCGGATGAGTTTTCCTATTACAAACTATGAGGTCCCTTTTATAGACAAGGAGCCCTAAACTATTACTACTCAATCGACTAAACATGCAAGTATGCATTTAATGACTAAAACACTAGATAATATTGAGCAGTACAATAATACCCATGCTAACCTCAGGCAGTTCAAGAATAATGATGGGTTAGCATTTAAATAATAAAGCGCATGCTGATCCTAGTCAGCTTCCACCCTTCAGCAGAAACACAGCACGGCTTTTACTCTTCAGTAGAATCTCTTCTTCAGCAGATTCTGCTTCTACTTCAGCAGAATCCTTCGGCAGTATTGACAGCAGAAATTCTACTTCGCATAATTCCTAACACGGACTGAGATAGAGCTAGAACTGGAACAAACCCAACAAGGTTCTAGTAATGAAGTCTCGGTAAGCACTGAAGGGGTTGAAGAATGAAAAAGAATTGAATGTGAAAAAGGGTGAAAAGAAATAGCCCTCCATTATTTCAACCTTAGGGCAGAAACCGGGTTCAATTCATATGCTACTGGTGGTTACCAAGGTAATACCGGTATTGAAGACAAGACGTCATGGAACCAATGACGCACTGCATTACATCTTTCCAAGCTACTCAAGTTCCTCTTAAAAGGACTTGTTTCATTCTCACGGGGAACCTACATTATCTATCGACTTTCTCTTAGAGATGGCTGATATTGAAGAAGGAGACCCTCTCCCTAGTCTCTGGCATAGGAACCAAATGTGCACTATTGAGTCTAGAGCCACAAGATCATCTACAAATCTCATTAGGACACTGTCAATGAAGACTCTCTGTTTCACACAATGTGAAAGGAGAGAACATATTTTAAGAGTCCTACGCAATATCCTTTTGGTATTGCCAGAACATCTGAGTGATATGATAACACATTCACAATGAAGATGGAAAGCCTTCTAGAGCCAACATCAAACAAGCTCTTGGTAGGTGGCATGTGAGATCTATCCAATAGATCAACTATGTGACAACTGAAAAGAAACAATGGAGCGATTCAAATTTATGAATCAATCCTGGTTCAGGTTATGGATTGACGGATACCTTTGAAAAACCGGTCGTTGTGCTTAAAATTCTTTTCTCTAGCACATCGACTGTGTATTAATATTTCAAAATAAAAGGTGTTTTTGATTGATAATTGATTTTCCTTAAAACCTTCGTTGTATTGCAAAAACAATTTATATTGAGCAGTACACGATTGTTTTTCAAATCTCTTTTCATCAATCAGTGAATCTCAATTCGCTGGTTCACTCACTCCGTGTTGTGTTCTTTGAGATTTTCCGGTTTTAGAACGGCTAGAGCAGCTGCGAAACCCTGTCAAGGAAATTCTTCGGAATTATACCTGATCACAAGCAGTACTTGTACTCATCAACGGGGAACCGTGGGCCGTGTACCTCAATTCAACGAAAGTGATCAAAGACACTTTCGTGCGCTTTATTGCTAACTGTTGTATGCAGGTACATCCGACGTTTGCAGCTGATCAGAATTGAGAGGTCAATCCATTGCCGCATGCTCACACAACACATTCACTTCAAAATCATGATGAGTGCATCAACAACTCTGATATTTACACTCCATGCTTCTGCTACGCTGCTACAAATATCATGAATCAACTAAAGCTTCCGCTACTCTGATGAGAAGAAATCATGATCCAGAATGTGAGCATGTCGGTCCACTGTCATAACATCACATAATGTCAACACTACAAAGGAAGAGTCAGAGATTTATGCAATCTGATGATCTCAAAGCTGGCTCAAAACTCATCATCACGTGGATCAGTTAAAGACCTCCACTTGAATTATCCAAACATGCAAAACACGAAGAATCAAAGACTACGGGCTACAGAGCAACGAACTTAAACTAGAATCCAAGAACAATCGTAATGTAATATCTGTTTGTATTCTGTGTAATTTGAGGTGACCTCCCTTAGGGGGAGATTGTTAGGATTTAGAAAATCCAGTCGTTAAAGTATCGGTCACCTCAAGTATATGTAATCGTTAGAAAGCTCGTAGTCGTAGTCATTTAATATTAGTTAGTATTTAGTTCAGTAACACCGTGGAGGACAGACGGGTCTTTACCCACTGTATGCCTGATCCACAGCCCGTTGGTGGAGTATGTTGTAAGAAACTATAAATACCCTCTACCTCCCAAGGTAGAGGGTTGGAGCTTCAATACCATTTTTCTTTTGTTTCACATAGTTCCCAATTCTCTTCCCTTTCTCTCTCTAGAACTTTCTCTCTCTAAACCTTGTATACGCCCCATATGATTTTGGTTTGATGTATCTGTGAAATCCTATAAGTTACATGCATAATATCAGGGAAGGAACATAAATTAATAAGTATTACATGTGTTCATTGGGTCTTTATCCCCGTTTGCTTCACATGTAATCCTCATGTATATCTTTAAGTTTGACATGAACATTTGTGTAGGATGATATATGAAGATATAACATAAGTCATGGAAGTGATTTTTTAATACTTGATGGATGATATATGAACCCATGATAATATAACATAAATCATTGGATGCAATGTTTTTGATACTTCATGGATGACATAAGATGAAAGTATTCTGTACGTGTTTATATGAAGTTTTTTCTTAAGTGTTTTTATATATGCATTGCATCATGATTAAATTTCATAATATACCGGTGCCTAACATGTTTTGCGTACCTGCCACCTCTACAATAGGTGCTAGATATAAGCATAGTGATTGCGAATCATCACAATATTGTTTGCGATGTCTAGCTATAAACTATCAGTTTCCTATTCAATGAGATGATCACAGACAATATACGGTAACTTTTAAGCAACTGATCATGAATATAAATATATAATATATTGTAATATCGATAGACACGGTGAATATTTTCAATTATGTTTGTACATCGAACGATATTCTAACTATAAATTTTGCATTTGTAGACATGCTTTTTAATATACTCTCTAAAACAAGTGTTGACATTGTTAAAAATGACTACGTATCTAAAAGTGTTTCCACCTAGTGTAAAGAAAAATAATCTTCTCATCTGCAAATTAATCTCCTACAGTAAGACTAAAAAGTGTGAAGAGTGATGTGGTAGCACCTTTGATCACCGTGGTGTGAACCTGGATGATGGTTCCAACATACGCATTAAGACTATAAAACCATTTTGATCACATGAATATATATACAAGCATAATATAACCATCATTGTTTCTGATTCTTGTGGCACCATTATAAAGAATTTTGACTTACAAGTTCTCAAGTTTAAGTTAGATATATGGACAATGATCCTCTAATGTTCATTTAACATTAGAGGTAATGTTGTGTTTTAAATGATTATTTGAATTAAAATAAAATAAATGTTTTGCAATAATTACTATGTACAATCACTTAAAACACAACATCACTTCTAATGTTCAAATGAACATTAGAGGATCCTTATCATAGATATATACACAATTTTGAGCTTTTAAAATAATATATATGCAATTCCTCCGATAAAAAATATGACCGCTAAATAAATTTTCCAGCTTAGTAAACTGCATGCTCATTTTTAACTTATCGAAGTAACATGACATAATACTAAACCAAAACATGTATTTTCACGTTCACATACACTTGCAACTAATTAAATGATCACTCTCTTCACATTTTTGTATTTAGTGGCTTTTTCTCTATTATATATTTCCCATCCCATTAGTATATGTTATAAAAGAAATCACAAACATACAACTCGGGTTAGATTAAGATTAAGGTGGTGTTTGAATGCAACTTAATTAACTTAATATAAAAAAATTTAAATTATTAAGTCATGTGAAAAGTTGTTTGTTTTTCATTTAATCAAAATAAATGACTTAAAATAATAAGTAATAAAAGTAAGGGTCTCCACATTAAGTCATGTGTTAATTAACACGACTTAACGAAAAAATTAAACAAAAAAGCCCTAAGTAATCACTTTTTTGTCCTATTCACTTAATTTAATAAACGAAACTAAAAAGAAGATTCTTTCATAAACATCTATAAAACATCTTGTCTGACATTAAAGTATTCTATTTAATAATTTTCTAGCTAACTTATTAAAAGTACCATATGAACCATCTAATAATTTTCTAACTAATAAATTATTATTTTAATTGTTACAAACTCAATTGATTGTCGAATAATTCATGTTTTGTATCATTTTTCTCTCATATATTAATGGAATATGTTAAAGTTGGTTTGTACTTTCCCCGTCTTGTGTTCACACATGGACAATTGTACGTTGCCGTATCAAGAGTAAAAAGCAACCGGGGTTTGAAGGTTGTCATTTGTGATCAGGATGGTAATCTCTCCAAAAGCACAACAAATGTCGTGTATAAAGAAGTACTTGAAGGTCTTTGAACAAGGTTCACGTTATATCATTGGTGTAATCACGTTCATTATTTTTAATGTTACAAGGTTTGTTAGCAACTTAAATTTTCATTGAAATCACACATCATTTTATGTTCGAGTCAATCTATTTTATTTTGACAACGCGATGCTTGTAAATCGATTGTGACTCAAACATATTTTAAATTTAACAAATTTACGTTATTGCTTTTATTATCATCTCATTTATCTATTTCTTTAAAAACTAACCCGGTGTCAACGGGTCTCTAAGCTAGTAAGTAATAAAAGTGAGGGTCTCCACATTAAGTCATGTGTTAATTAACACGACTTAACAAAAAAATTAAACAAACAAGCCCTAAGTAATCACTTTTTTGTCCTATTCACTTAATTTAATAAACGAAACTAAAAAGAAGATTCTTTCATAAACATCTATAAAACATCTTGTCTGACATTAAAGTATTCTATTTAATAATTTTCTAGCTAACTTATTAAAAGTACCATATGAACCATCTAATAATTTTCTAACTAATAAATTACACTAGTAACGTAAGATTAACCTAAACTAAAAAATATTTCCACACATGAGTTGACTTTATAATTCAATGAACAAATTATGACAATTCATCTTTTAATTAAAATTGAAAACATATTTCACATTTTTTTATAATAAAATATATTGCAAACGGTAAATCATTAAGCGATAAAAAATACATCATTGTGACGAAAACTTTTTTATCTTTCAGTAGACGAGCACATCGATATACTTTCGACGAACTTTTTTTCTCGAGTTTTGTTTTAGTGTTAAAATTTGCGTCTAAAAAAAATCTTATGTGATTTGTTTTGTTATAAATTATGTGTGATTTCACAAATCACATGTAATTTCATAAAATCACATGTGATTTTAAAATAATAAATCAATATGATTTTTCAAGACATAAATTTCAACACTCGCAAAATAAAAAATCGTCAAAAGTATATATAGAAGTGCCCCTCTATAGAAAGATGATTTAATTCTTGTCGTGATGGTATGATTCTTTTCGCCTAACAATTAACAATTTGTGAGCTATTTAATTTTTTTTAAAGATGAAAGTGGGTTTTTTTTGTTTAATGAAAAAATTAATGGCCATGATTGGTTAATCGGATCTTTAAAAAACTTAGAAATAATAATAATACTATATGCATGCATTGTTGTTGTAGTTGATACATTTTAAATCACCGAGTCTTTAGTGTATTCGATACTCAATATAAATCGACATTTTTTTTGTAAAGTTTGTAAAGTCTTGAAGAAGATCACTTACGTGCTACGAATGAAGAAATGTTGAAGCTATGTTTTGTGAGACCCCTTGTTCATAACAGAAGCTATATAGAGTGCTATTGAGTGCTATTTCTGAATTCAGTTTCGCGTTCCGTCTTATATTTTATAATTGTTTATATTATTCCTTTCAGCATCCTTTTGAACATGTCTGGAAGCGAACCCGTAGAGATGGCTCCTCCAAAGAATACAACGTCCGTAGTCCCTAAATTTGATATGCATGCCCATACATCCTCTGATGACACGGGAGGAGGGTAGGGGTGTTCATCGGTTCGGTTATCGGTTTGTTCGGTTATTTTTTTTTTCTGGGTATAATCGAGAACTGAACCGAACCGAATTCAAATTTAACTAAACCGAACCGAAAACCTTACCCCCAATAACCGAAAACCGAACCGAATAACCCGAATTACCTAAATTTAATAATTTATTCATTTATTTATATATGTTTTTTGAAAAAAAATAATTTTCAAACTTAAAAATATTATATATATATTATAAAAGAGTTTTAATATATATTTTTAATATAAATATATAAAAAAATATATATATTTATTTAATTTCGGTTTTCGGTTTGGATTGCTAAAACCATAACCGAACCGAAAACCGAACTTTTATTTCGGTTCGGTTCGGTTTTGACAATTTCGGTTCGGTTACGAGTTTGGTTCGATTATTTTCGGTTTCGGTTTTCGATTTATTCGGATATTACCCAACCTATGAACACCTCTAGAGCAGGGACAGGATGTGAGTTTGATCTTGGTGATATAGGTAGATCAATTGAAATCATGGGCTCTAAAATTGAGGCTGATTGTGAAGGTTCAAGGTCTGAATGTTTATATTGAACTTTTCTCTTCCACCCATACACATTTATAGTGTATGTTTCTATATTATAAAATTAAGTATAAAGTACTCATTTGTAGTTTTATTCTTGAAAGTCTCATGAAAATCACGGCCCAAAAAATCACGATCGAAATACTCAAAAAGAATCCTTGTATTTTAGAATCATCACGTACAAAAATATGCCAATCGCAATTTCTATTTGCTCTATATAGACTGGGCGACTCCAAATTTCAATCTTATATTTATGCGACCGTGCAACTCCACTATGTTATTACCAAGTGTCCATTTTGGCAGGTACATGTTTTTTATGCGTCTGGCTTGAGAATTAGTGCGATCGTTTTGTATTTTTTGAAATGAAAAATGATCATTTATTTTATCCTCTTTCTTTTTTTCACAAAACCACGAACCATACCACCTCCTTGCTACCACAAAATAACGGAGACTTTCAGGAATAATGGTCTGTTTGGCATACGACCGAACCGGACCGGACCGAAAATTTATTTGGCCCAAAACACCAGACCAAAATGTTCGGTCCAAGTCCGGGTCGGTCCTGTCCAGTTTATCGGTCCGTCCCGGTCCAACAAAGTATAATGGCCGGTTTGGCGTAAGATCAAACCGGACGAGGACCGAATATGAGAAAAACGGTGGACCGAGGACCGGACCGAAATACGTTTGGTGCAATCCAGTTGGTCCTATTCGGTTTAGTTTATCGGTTCAGTCCGATCAACGATCTATTATGCTCAACCCTATAAAAAAACTAAATTTTCGTCATTCAATACGTTATATATCATAAATAATAGGGTGAAAGCTATAAATAAATTCTATATACTCACATTTAAAACTCATTTTGCTTTCTTTACTTTAAAAAATATTGTTATGCTTACGAAAGTGTTTGATCAATTGTCGTTGTTATGCTTAATAAAATCTCTATCCTCACATAAAAAGACTTTTATACCCTTTATTATATTCAATAGCCATCATCACTAGGGCTGAGCATTCCGACCGGACCGACCGACAAAACCGACCGGACCAAACCGAAACCGACCGGACCGAAAGACCGGCGGTCCGGTCTCGGTCCTGATTTTTACCTTACTTCGGTCTCGGTCAGATCCGACCAAAAAACCAAAAATCTTGCCTATTTGGACCGGACCGACCATATTCGGTCTCGGTCTCGGTCTCGGTCTCGGTCCCGGTTTTTACCTTAATTCGGTCTTCAGTTTTGTCGGTCCCAGTACGGTCCGGGACCCCAGACCGATGCTCACCCTTAATCATCACCACCTCCAACCGCCAACAAAACTACCACCTTTGACCATCAAACACTAATTTTAACAAAATCACTCAAAATTAACATGAATACTACGTAATCGTCATCTAATTTCAACTAAAAAACCAAAATCGATACTTGTTTTTAATCCAAAACCTCAAACCCCCAAGGCCCCAAATGGGTGTTTTTAACTAAAAAAAATCCGAATCTTTGTTCAAAGTGAGTTTTCTTGTTCAAAACGAGTTTCTTATTTGAATCTTTGTGAGTTTTCTTGTAATCAGAATTTATAAGTTTGTAACTATTATAAAAGAAATTATTAATATAATCATATCATCAAGTTTTTGCTGGTTTTTTTTTCTAATGTTGGAAGTAAATGACAAAACCAGAAACTTAGTAGTATATTTAAGTTATTATATGTAATCTTAATATAGTTAAGGGTAGTTTAGTGTTACTATTTACAGAATTTCGGTATAAACTGTAACATGTAATGGGCTGGGTTTTTACCAGAAACGGTTATAAACCGTTAGATAGGATGCAACGTTTAGTTTAGGTTACAACGATTACTTTTACTGAAACGGTATTATTGGTGCAGTTTCTATTAGTATATATAGGGCAAGAATTCTGTAAACAATTCATTCCATATCAATACAATTTAGTTTTTACGCTTTGATAATTCTGTTCATATTTTCTGCACTTTTGCTGTCTCAACAAACTGTCCCAAACAGCAAGATTCATTCAAACCCATATAAAAGCTGTGAATGAAGGCCGAACAACAGTGGCATCAGAGCAAAAAGAATCCAAGAAAGAACGAGCAAGAGTAGGCCATCGATTTGCAGCAAGAAAGAAAGAAGGGATTGAATTTTTGCTTTTATTGCGCAAAGAAGAAACACACGCAGAAACTGATCAGAAGCAAGTTGTTTTGGAATCACGAATCTGGAAAGCATCTTGAACCTGTAAACAAAACACGTTCCCAGGTTTTCACTAATAAATCGTTTTTTTTCTTTTAATTCTTTCAATTTTCTCTTACTTTTCTACCATATAAAGTAAGAAATATTTTTTTAGTAAGATAAAAATCCCATTAGCGAAGAACCCCGATTGATTAGAACAGCAAATACCGTTTTCCGTTTAGATTCATAGCAAGATAACCCGAACCCTTTGTGGTTCATAGCAAGATAACCCGAACCCTTTGTGGTTCATAGCAAGATAACCCGAACCCTTGTGGTTCATAGCAAGATAACCTGAACCCTTGTGGTTCATAGCAAGATAACCTGAGCCCTTTGTGGTTCATAGCAAGTCAAACCGAACCCTTTGTGGTTCATAGCAAGATTATTCCGATTCCTCGTGATTCATAGCAAGATTAACTGAACCCTTGTGGTTCATAGCAAGAGAAAACCTAGTGTTTTCAAGCAAGAAGAAACCTTAGAGTTTCAAGCAAGATAGCAAGAAGAAACCTTAGAGTTTCAAGCAAGAATTTTGATCTTTTGATCACAAAAGCAAGAACTTTTGATCTTTTCGATCAAACACAAAAAGCAAGAAAATCAGAAACATTTCGGTTCTAATTATAAGCAAGCAAGCAAGCATGGTAGAAGGAGACAAGAATGCTAGCACATCAAACAATACATCAGTTCGAGAACTAGGAAATGTTTCACTACAATTTCCAAAATTGACCGAAACAAACTACATGACATGGGCATTGATGATGGAGACAATATTGAAGGCATATGGCATATGGGAAATGATAGTTGCGAAAGACGGAACAACAACAAATGAGAAGAAAGAAAACACGTCAAAGGCAATAATCTTCCAATCACTGCCAGAAGATGTTTTAATGCAAGTTGCACAATACTCAACTGCAAAGGAAGTATGGGACTCAATCAAAGTCAAGCACTTGGGAGCCGATCTTGTTCAAAAGGCACGACTACAAACATTGAGAAGTGAACTAGAGACGCTAAGGATAAAACCAAACGAAAAAGTAAGTGACTATGGAGGAAAATTAAGTAGTATAAAGGCCAAGTTTAGAGGACTTGGTGAAACCTTGGAAGAAAAGGTGCTAGTAAGGAAACTACTTAATTCTGCTCCAAAGAAGTTTTTACCGATTGTGGCAACTATAGAACAATATCAAGATCTAGACGAAATGTCATTCGAAGAAGCCATTGGAAGGTTAACAGCCTATGAAGAACGAATTAAGAGTCAAGACATACTAGAGGCAAATGATCAAGACAAGCTTCTCATGGCAAATTCAAACAACAAAACTTATGGTAAATGGCGAAGTAAAGATTTCAACAAAGAAGGCAAGGAGTGGAAGAATAATTCGAATGCACACAAAGCAAGCACGAGTCAAGGAACTAACGACAAAAGCAAGCTCAGATGTTATGAATGTGGCAAGCATGGACACTTCGCGAAAGAATGCACGAAATGGAAATACAACAAGCAAGAAGAGTCACATCTCACCTATGACACTGACACCGAACCTACATTGCTGTGAAGACTCATCAAGAAAGAAAGAATAAAGGAAGCACTGATTTTGTCATTAGGGGGGAATGTTGGAAGTAAATGACAAAACCAGAAACTTAGTAGTATATTTAAGTTATTATATGTAATCTTAATATTGTTAAGGGTAGTTTAGTGTTACTATTTACAGAATTTCGGTATAAACTGTAACATGTAATGGGCTGGATTTTTACCAGAAACGGTTATAAACCGTTAGATAGGATGCAACGTTTAGTTTAGGTTACAACGATTACTTTTACTGAAACGGTATTATTGGTGCTGCTTCTATTAGTATATATAGGGCAAGAATTATGTAAACAATTCATTCCATATCAATACAATTTAGTTTTTTACGCTTTGATAATTCTGTTCATATTTTCTGCACTTTTTCTGTCTCAACAAACTGTCCCAAACAGCAAGATTCATTCGAACCCATATAAAAGCTGTGAATGAAGGCCGAACAACATCTAAGTATACGAGTTTTCTTAAAGAACTTTGTTGGTTATCCATCGATTATCCTACTTGATTTAGTTTAATAAATTCAGTAATAAAGGGTTTGTGTCCCTATCGTACCCTTGTTTGTGTAAGAAGCTCCCTAATCAAAATAGTTGTAAGTCCTGCATAAAAACATGTGAGATAGATTGTGGTTTGTATATTGTGAGATTTTTAGTTGTCTTTCTAAAAAACAAAGTTTAATCAATTCATTCGCTCAGGAAATGCTAAGATTTGTAAATTCAAGAGAATGAGATGGTGGAAGAAAACTTCCGTATTTTCTATGTCTTTCATTGATAATAGATACATATATTTATACAAAGGAATACAAAACAACTACCAAAAATACATCCTTAATCAAAGGAACTTGATAAGGAATGTACAACTAACTGTTGATAGGCTCCAGCCAATCTCCAGCTCAACCTTATCCGATAAAGTCGCTCTCGCCAACACTCCCCCTCAAGGTGGAGAATGTATGTCTATCATTCCCAGCTTGTTTAGAGAGCATTGAAACACTCTCCCACATACTGCTTTCGTTAACATATCTGCCAGTTGATCCTTTGATGCAACATACGGAAGTTCCACAGTTTTCTTCTCGAGGTGGTCCTTGATGAAGTGTCGATCAATCTCTACGTGTTTAGTTCTGTCGTGCTGGACTGGGTTGTTAGCTATCTTCACAGCAGCTTGGTTGTCACAATGTAGCTGCATAGGAGATGTTAAGTTGATGCCCATGTCTTTCAAAATTCGCTTTACCCAAATTAGCTCACACACACCATGTACCATTCCTCGAAATTCAGCCTCGGCACTCGACCTTGAGACCACTTTTTGTTTCTTGCTGCTCCATGTAACCAGGTTTCTCCCAACAAATGTAAAGTAACCCGAGGTGGACTTTCCATCCGTTCGATCTCCTGCCCAATCTGCATCCGTGTATCCACACACCTGGTGGTCTTGATTCTTTCCAAAGAACAAACCCTTACCAGGTGAGGATTTAAGGTACTTCAAAATTCTATACACTGCCTTCATATGGTCTTTGCTTGGTGCGTGCATGAAACGACTGACTACACTCACGGCGTCGTCTGGCCTGGTGTGAGAAAGATATATTAGCTTCCCAACCAGTCTTTGATATCTTTCTTTGTTCGTGGGGACTTGATCTGGGAGAATTGACAATTTGTGGTTCGTCTCGATTGGCGTTTCGATAGGCTTGCAGTCAAACATACTTATGTTGACACATGGAGATTCCAGATTTTGATCTTGCTACTTCAATACCCAAAAAATACTTTAGGTGTCCGAGGTCCTTTAGTTCAAACTCAGTGGCAAGTATAGTTTGAAGATTCGTCATTTCTTCCAGGTCATTTCCAGTGACTACCATATCGTCAACATACACGATAAGAGCAGTTACTTTTCCATTATTTTTAACAAACAAATTATGATCTGCATCGCTTTTCTTATACCCAATTTTCTTCATGAAGTTTGAAAACCTTCTGAACCAAGCCCGGGGGGATTGCTTTAGACCATATAATGCCTTCTTTAGTCTACACACTTTTCCGCTACACTTGACTCCTGGAGGAGGATCCATGTACACTTCTTCTTCTAAGTACCCGTTCAAGAAAGCATTTTTTACATCAAATTGCTTTAGAGGCCAATCTTGGTTGGCTGCAATCGAGACTAAGATTCGGATTGTATTCATCTTTGCTACTGGAGCAAATGTGTCCCCATAATCGATCCCGTATTTTTGCGTATATCCCTTGGCCACAAGTCTCGCCTTGTATCGAACTATGTTTCCTTCTGAATCTAGCTTCACGGTATATATCCACCTGCATCCAACCGTTTTTTTTTTCGGTGGAAGTTTCACAAGCTCCCAAGTTTGGTTCTTTTGTAGCGCCTCCATTTCTTCGTTCATGGCTTTCTTTCACTTTTCATTTTTCACAACTTCTTGTACATCATTTGGTATTGATATGGTGGACAATTTATCAACCACCAAAGCATGTGGACTCACCAGACGGTGATGTGATACGTAATTTCCGATTGGATACTTCGCCTTGGCCTTCAGTTCCGGTTGGTACTGTTTCTTTGGAACACCCGGTTGCTCCTGGTCGGATATCTTGCTTGGGATGTGTCATTCGTTTCCTGCAAGACAGAACCAGCTGGGGTATCAGGAATGTTAGTATTATTAGGCGTACCATTAGCTACCTCGGGGTGATTGATAGTAATAGGTTCGGTTTAATCGGCATTCTCAGTTCCAGCGGTGGTTGTACTATCTTGGTTATCTTCTTTATCAATTTTGGTACCGTAATCACGAGTGTCCTGATTTCCATTGTTGAAGGTGGCATGTTCGGTTGATTCGTGTTCATTTGCTGCATTCTCGTTGACATGGAGATCGAGATCCAGGGTAGATTCCATCCGTTGGTAGTGTGAGTCCGCTTCATCTTGTTTCTCACCCTGAAGCAGACTCGCATCTCCAAAGTATTGAACGGTCTCGTGAAAAGATACATCACGTGTCACATACATTTTTCCCATGATTGGATCATAGCATCGATACCCCTTTTTTTTATTAGCGTACCCCAAAAAAATGCACCTGATTGCTCTTGGCTCTAATTTTCCTATGATCTGATGAACATATGCAGTGCACCCAAAAAATTTTGGTTCAAGGCCGTAATTTACCTGCATGTTTATCAGTTCATGTAGCTTCTGTAATGGGGTTTTGAAATCTATCACCCGTGAGGGAGTTCTATTCATGATGTATGCAACGGATCGGACTGCTTCACCACAAAATTTTCGTGGAACATTCATGTCAAACAGGGAGGCCCGGACTATTTCAAGTATCTGTCGCTTTCGTCTTTCTGCTAATCCATTCTGTTGGGGTGTTCCTGCACAAGATGTATGTTACGTTGACGAATGTATTTTTCTTTACAAAAGAGTTCCATCTCGTGGTTGATATATTCCCCGCCATTATCAGATTGTAATATATGTATTTCCCTTCGATACTCGGATTTGATGATGTGGTGTAGTTCCTTGAATGCATAGTGTACTTCCCCTTTGTTTTTCAGGAGTGAGATCCAAATCATTCGAGTGCATTCATCTACAAAGGTTACAAAATACCGTGCACCATAAGGCGTAGGGATCCGAGCCGGACCCCATACATCGGAATGTATAGTCATAAATGGAACTGAAGTTTTACTAAAACTGGAAACACACAAAATTCTCTTTTTTTTGCTGACTCACAAGTGTCAAACTTAAAATCACTATCCATTACATTCAAAAACAAATTCGGTTTAAGCTTCCTAAGGTAATTTAAAGATAGATGCCCGAGCCGGCGATGCCACAACCATGCCACAGACTTGTTTGCTTGACTTATTCATGTATGATGCGCTTGACTTTGATGATTTTCTTTGAGATAGTACAACCTCCCCCACCTAGTACCATAACCAAGAATCTGATGTGTTGTCATATCCTGAAAGACACAATCATTTGGCCAAAATATCACATAGCAGTTAAGGGCTTCAGTGATCTGACTAACGGATAGTAAATTAGATGACAAGGATGGAACCACAAGGACCGAATCAAGATCCATTGATTTTGAAATCCTTACGGATCCTTCACCTGTTACAGGTGATGTACTTCCATTCGTGGTGCATATATTTATTCGTTTTGGGGAAAAGGGTTGTCATTATTTTCGAGTCATTCGTCATATGGTCAGTGGCACCTGTATCAATTATCCAACCATTATTTGAAGCATGGTTATGGTGTAACATACCTGATTTGGCTGATGTGTGGGCTGCTATTGGAGTGGTTCCTTCCTCAGATAGTGATGAAGTTGCAACAGTTGCCTGGCTTATCTTTTTTCGGGGTTTCTTTGTGAAGTCCCGCCATTCAGGATATCCAATGATCTCATAGCATCGGAGTTTTGAGTGACCTTCTTCCCCACAGTGCGTACACGTGAATGTGTTCCCCTTCCCATTCATTTTTTTCTCCTTTGTATTACGATTACGAGTGGTCATATGAACCACACTATCTGGTTCGTATTTTGGTTCTTCCATGGTTTGTCTCTGATTTTGATCTTTGCGGATGTAGGCATAGCATTTTTCCAGATCAAGGGGCGGGTCTTTTCTCAAGACTTCGCTCCTTGCTTGGTTAAATTCTGGATCTAGTCCAGCCAAGAAGATGTGCACTCGAAGGCGTGATAATGTTTTGTTTAGGGTGATTGTTTGAGCGACAGTATCTTCTTGTACAGTCAAGCGGGTATCAATTTCTTGGAATATGCTTACCAACTCATTGAAATAAGTGGACAGAGATCGTTCGTTCTGGCGAGTGGTGAAGGATCTCCGGTTCAATTCAAACAACTGAGTTTCGTCCGTTCCATCATAAAAGGTTTTTCCAACCGCGTCCCAGATCTCAGCCGCCGTTTGCAGGCGAATAAAGCGACGCATAAGGGGTGGGCTCATCGAATCAATCATCCAGCTTTTAACTCGATGATTGTCGATGAGCCATGCTTCAATTTTCTTTTCATCTGTTTTCGGTTTTGGTGTTTTTCCAGTGATAAACCCGGATTTGTTTCGTGCTCCAATTCGCATCTCCATTAATTGCGACCACAAGGGGTAGTTCTTGTCATCGAGAATGACTCCGGTAGGGAATGGTGCGTCTTGAACATTCTGAACAATGACTTGCGAAATGTTCGATGATTCCCCCATTGATACGAGAATTATGTGGTATTGCTAGGGGTTTCAGAATGATGAGGTATTCTGTGATACCATGTAAATTCGAGAGAATGAGATGGTGGAAGAAAACTTCCGTATTTTCTATGTCTTTCATTGATAATAGTTACATATATTTATACAAAGGAATACAAAACAACTACCAAAAATACATCCTTAATCAAAGGAACTTGATAAGGAATGTACAACTAACTGTTGATAGGCTCGAGCCAATCTCCAGCTCAGCCTTATCCAATAAAGTCGCTCTCGCCAACATGATTACCATGATTTTTTTCATGCCTTCAATTAAACATTTGTTTCTTTGTTTTATTTGTTATATTAACTATGTGGATCCGTTTTGAAGGAATTTGTTTATTAGCCTCAAAAATTCAAAGTGGGTTTTCTTGTTCGAATAGTTGGCCAGAGTTTTGTTGTTGGAATAGTTGGCCGGAATCTGAGTTTTTTTAACCTAATTTTATATTTGGCCGGAGTTATATAATGTAGAAGATGAAGATGGATGAAATGACCAAATTACTCATAACGATGATGTATAATGAGTGATTTACGAATTCAGAAAGCAAATGAGTTAATATTTTAAGTACATAGAGTAACTATAGCTAGCTTTTACCCAAAATTTATATATATACTTCCCAATTTATATTATCTGTATCTTTACTTATCTTTTGCATTAGGGCAAAAGAAAAACGAATCAAGATAACAAATACTTCGTCGGTCTTGAAATTATTGTTTCTAGACCGACTCAAAACACATAGTTCACAGAATGAGACACTCTTTAAGGCTAGTGACAATGGATCGGTTGGGCATGAGGTCGACCGACCATTTCATTCGGTTGTTCCATTGTGGAACGTTGGTTGGGCTCGGTTGGTTGTGATGATTTGACAAACTAGTTTGTTCATTCAACCGAATGAACTGCACACATAAATTCAAACTTTTGACCGTTTGATATTAAAAAAATAATAATAAATAAATAAATAAATCTCAGGTCACCACTGTGGCAACTAGGTTGTCGGAAAGAGAAAGCTGATGTAGCAGGGTCGACCCAGGTTACCACTGTGACTAGCCTAATCAATAAAAGTTTATCGTTTACTTTTAAAAACTTTTTGAGGGTTGAAATTAAAAGTGGACAACTATTTTGAAACATATTAAAATAGAAAAGTAGACAAGAGGAATGAAAACAATTATACGTTGAAAAGTTAATCTGTTTGCATTTAAAAGGATTTGAGAACTTCACTATTGATCTCAAAACTATGTCTATTACGTCCGATTTACGAAGATTGCCTCAGGTATTCTCTTTGACAAAACAACTTTGACGACTTTGGACTCCGTATCTTATTCAGCTCTTGTCGAACTATAAGAATGAATGAAAGATGAGAATGCATGTTTGGGTTTTATAGACGGAAAGTAATACTAGACGTTTGGTTAATAGGAAACTAGGGCTCATTACGGTCCGAAAACAAGACCTGACCGACCAAAACTGGACCGGACCGAAAAACCGATTTGACCTAAAATACGGACCGAGAACTGGACCGAAATGTTCGGTCTAGGTCTGGGTCGGTCTGATCCGGTTCGTTGGTTCTTTCCGGTCCAACCAAGCATAATGACCGGTTTGACGTGAGAGCGAACCGGACCGAGGACAGAATACGAGAAAAATGGTGAACTGAGGACCGGATCAAAATACGTTCAGTCCGGTCGGTCCAATTCTGTCTAGTTTCTTGGTTTGGTACGGTTCGCAGTGTATTATGCTCGGCCCTAATTCCTCTTTATCTATTTACTTCGATTTTCAACAATATAAATCCTAAGTTTTTCAGTGCTTCTTTTATGTAAATGTAGTGTTCTTGCTTTATTACTCTGAACTTCAGTACGCAAAAAAATTAAAAACATACAACTAATTAAAGCATCACCATTCTTAGGTAAAATATGTGCGTTTGTATATAAGTTATGCATAACTATATTGTATACTATACAAAAACATCTGTCATTTAGTTCTACTTTCAACAGTAAAACATGAGTGATTTTAAAAGGTAAAAAAATTTGAAAAGGATATATTTGCAGGTTGCTGCTTATTTCCTAGGATAGACAAAGGGTAGCTAAATACGTTAACGAATCTCTAATTGTCATAGAGGCTGTTCCAAATCGTATTGGTTGAAGAACATTACATATGCGCTTTTGCTTGTTTTCTATATTTTGATTCTATCGATTAGATCATAACATTTTGAGTTTCATGGTTGTTTAAGTTGTGTTCTTCCAAGGTGAAACCCGAAGTGAACCACCGACCTTTAGTCGATTGAATAGTTGGTAGAATTTGGCTTTTGAAGACTAACCAATGCATAGTAAGCTCCAGATGGTCCTTTCGTTAGCAATGAACTGTGGTTCCCTTTCTCGACCACCTTTCCCTTCTCCAGAACTGCAATTGTATCACAACTTTGTATGGTACTCAAGCGGTGGGCCACCACAACACTTGTCCGTCCCACCATCATCCGCTCAAGCGCATCTTGGACTACTTTTTCGGACTGACTATCTAGTGCACTAGTGGCTTCGTCTAGTAACAATACTGCAGGGTTCTTCAACACAGCACGGGCTATAGCAACGCGTTGTTTTTGTCCCCCAGAGAGTTGTACCCCTCGATCACCACACCATGTATCATACCCATCTTTCAAAACGGCTATAAAATCATGAGCATTGGCTGCTTTTGCAGCCTCGATGATCTCTGATTCACTAACATCCTCAGAAGCCCCTTATATGATGTTTTCACGTATAGTGCCCGCGAATAATGCCGGCTCTTGGCTCGCAAGTGCGATATATTTTCTTAGAGTTCTTAAATGGTACGACCTTATATCTCTTCCGTCAACTTTAACCATGCCTTTCAGTGGATCATAAAAACGCTCGATTAACCCAATTATGGTCGACTTTCCAGACCCACTTTGTCCAACCAACGCAGTTGATTTCCCAGCTTCTATATTGATGGAGAACCCTTTGAAGATCGTGACATCAGGCCGGGCAGGGTATGCAAAGTCCACATCGCATATCTCTACGTGTCCTGTAATGATTTCTGGCTTTTTACCTTCAGGGTCCTTAGGCTCTATCAAAGTGTAACGGTCCAGCACTGCAAACACAGACTGCACAGCATCAGACCCTTTGGCTAAATCATTTGTCATGGTACCCGCTTCTGCAATGACCCTCCCGGTAGTGACTAAGATCAAAAAACTCTGAAAAAGTGCCTTTGACCCAAGTTGACCGTCACCGATCAATTTCCCACCATACCAAAAGTCTAGAGCCCAAGTACAAGTCATAAGGCTCTGAGAAAACCCAAGACCAAATCCAGCATACCAAGCTTGCTTGATGCTTTCACGCATTGGTGCCTTTTGGGTCTCTGCTAGCATTTTGAGGATTCGTGATTGAGATGAAAAGGCTGTGACTGTACGCAGATTGGAGACAGCTTCAGCTGCAAGCTTGCTACTTCCGTCCTGTGATTTCATAGCTATTTGTGACTTGTTCTTTAACAAAACTTGTTTGCAGTAGAAACAGACCACGCAATTACCAACCCCATCGTGCAAGCAATTATTACTGCGGAGAATGTTTGTATTAGAAGAGCACTTCGATCACCCACTAGTGATCATACCTACAAAATCATTAATCACATATTATTTCATCACCTACACTAAAAAACTAGTCCAGAAAGTTAACAAATAAAACAAAAAGTACATATACCACATTAGCATCTATAGCAAGCCTAGAACAAATGGCTCCACTTGAATTCTCATCCTGATCAAACCAACCGATTTCAAAGGTGAGTATCTTTGCCAACATCCTTTCCCGAACCCTCTTTGTTAACTGCTCACCCATGGCTGCAAAATTGTAATGCTGAATAATGTTGATTACCATCGAAAAAGCCCCTAAACCAGCAAAACACAATGAATAAATCTTTGTCCGGCGCTTGATCTCATCATGATCTTCCAAGAAATACACCGATATCAATGACCCCATCGTAAAAGCATAAAGTGGCTGAATAGCACCAAACAGAATCGCGCCAATGCTTCCTAACAACGCTTCCTTCCATTCAGGAGTGTTCATTGCTAAAAGCCTCTTGAAGGACGGAACTAGAAATTCTTGGTTGTCCGTTAATTTGAAGTTCTCGCCTCCATCACGATCGACTGAGTTTGTAGAGCTTGACCTATTCACTGTTGACTGCCTATGGCTGCTCATGTTGTGAAGATCAAGTGTTGAGGTAACAGATGACGGTCCAGCTGGATAAGAATTTTGAGGTTCATCATTTTGTTTGGTTTCTTGGATGCGTACGAGTGATGTATAAAATCCATCTTCAAGTTGAATGAGGTCATCATGGGAACCAGACTTGACCACTTGTCCATATTGGACCACCACTATGACATCTGCATCTCTAATAGTTGAGAGGCGATGAGCAATGACTATTGTGGTTCGACCAACGGCTGCCTGATCAAGTGCCTCTTGAACCACTCGTTCTGACTCTGTGTCGAGTGCACTTGTTGCCTCGTCCAAAAGGAGGATACGAGGCGACTTTATTATGGCACGTGCAATCGCAATTCTTTGTTTTTGGCCACCCGACATTTGAACTCCTCTTTCACCAACCTGTTATTTACAAACAAATTTCAAGTTTAAAACTTAAGCAATGTATCAAACAAATTAAGTGGCAATAAAAAGTCGAGTCAAGGTCGGCTTGCTACTATTGGTGCTAAAAGATGAAATGGTGGAAATAACCTGAGTGTCATAGGCTTGAGGCAACTGAGAGATAAAGTTATGAGCATTTGAAGCTTCCGCCGCTCCAATGACTTCTTTCACGGTTGCATCCTCTTTGCCAAAAAGTATGTTCTCTTTTATGGTAGTTGCAAATAGAGCGGGTTCTTGACTCACCAAACCCATTTGCGATCTCAACCATTTTAGTTGAAGCTTATCAGTCCTCACCCCATCTACACTTATCTCTCCTACTTGAGTGTCATAAAATCTTTGCAACAATGCAATCACGGTCGATTTACCAGACCCACTCCCACCTACCAACGCAACCGTGTTCCCAGCTGGGACTTTTAAGTTAAAGTCCTTGAATATAACTGTTTCCGGCCTAGACAGGTACGCAAAATTTACACCCTTGAATTCGACTTCACCCGATACATCTTGTAATATTTCCCCATCCATATTGTCTGAATCGATTTCCGGAACTCTTATAATAACTTCTCTTATACGTTGGCTTGCAGCCATTGCATCAGAAAAGTACTTAACGTTGGATAACGCCGAACCTAGTGATCTGTCGTGATTGAAATTAAAAAGACATTCTTACAATCTATCGTTAAAAAAGGTAAAGAATTAATAGAAATAACTTACATTCCACCTATGCAAATAGAAACTCCAACAGCATACACAGTTCCTCCTTTGTCTCCATGGTACAACACTAACCTACTACCATACCAACTCAAAAATGACCATATAGCGAACACAACACCACTGTTGCTACCAATTGTTATTCCTTTAGCCAATCCTTGCTTTAAACCTAACTTTACAGTGCCTTGCAAAGCATCAGAGTACTCTGTAATGGTCTTATTTTCGCCCACAAACGAATAAACTGTCCTGATGGACGAAATCGCCTGTTCAGCCACGCTACCAGCCTTATTATACTCCTCTCTAATCTTTCTTGATAAGCTCATTAAAACCCTTCCATATATCAAACAGGTATAACTAAAAGTATAATAAATGGAAGCCCAACAATTGCTAGCCTCCATAGCAATATAAATGCAACTATATATCCCCTACCAAACATCGAAAGACTCATTACAAACATAGGCACCTGCATTTTTGTTTCCAAATAAAACAATGATTTGTGTGAGTGTCGTTGCCTTTACAAAAATGATAAGAAAAACAGAACACATGAAACTCGTGTAAATACTTTTTCACTGATGACTTCTTGAATGACAAGGCTATCACTAGAAACACTAGTAATGATCTCGGCCGTGCATGTAACATTTAAATCGAAATACGCAACTTCTTGCCTTAAAACTGCTTTTAAGTAAGTTGACCTCAATCGTGATGCCTGCCTCTCTGCTGTTCTTGCCCAACAATACCCCTCTGCAACAAAACTATATTAAAAAATTGGAATCTTAAAAGTTACCAAAAATGTAATTCCGATCGCAGTATTTTTCTATATTCCCAAGAAAACTGATCAAAATAATAAACGTACCAAGAAAACACGCAACCCATATCCCAATAGCCATGTAACAAAGATTTACAGCATTCTGTAAACAAAATAAAAATGAAATAGAACTCAATTATATTTCTTAACCATAATCAATATATAAAAAATTACTTGATTTAGATCATCTAGGATCGCTTATTTCAAAGTGCTTATCGGCTACCAACCTGCTTATTTTAAAATGTTTATATACGGGCATATCATCCAAATACTTAAAAGCCAAAACTACTTATCTGCTTAAGAAAAAACACAATATGCAAAATGTATAATATGTGTTCATGTGATATTAACCTGGTTCAGTTTATCAATAAAGTCTGATGGTTCAGTTTATACATGTGTTGAATGTATTATAAAATGAAAAATTAGTACGAATAATACATATTAGCATGTGAAGAGATTTATGGCTCGAATTTACAATAATAGTTTTGCTAATAAAGTATTCGCTTGAATCTGTTCGTCACTAATGACGATTGTGGTTAAGGCATCTGCAAATAGTAATATGATGTGTGATTTCCAACAATTTTGAGTCCATTGTACGCAATAGCGGATAGAGAGCTGCATTCATTACTAAACCACTCTATGGAGTTAAAACGAAATTTCTTATATCGATTAGAAATCCAAGTGTAGGGGAGCTTGATGTCATCTAGAATTAGATCCTTTCTTGGACGCTTAGTAGCAAAAAACATATCATTCCTTGAACGCCAAAGGAACTGAGTGGACCACTGACCATCGCGCTAAAAAGCCTACACGAGTGAGCTTGGGAAGCGTATGATCTCCTAGCGTAATTAATTCGTTGAAGTTTGAGAAGTAAAATACTAAGTGGCTCTTTGTCATTTCCATGAAACATTTATTTTTCAAGTTGGTCTCTTAAAATTTCTATTGACATTTGTAAATGGATTTTAGTTTCGATTTTTTAGATTTAGACTCATCACCAATCAACCCTAGACTTCAAATTCATTCATTGAAATCCATGTGACCCAAACAAGCATAGGTTTAATAAGATGTGCCAAACAAGTTTGTAACAACCTCCCTAGTTTTTTTTTTTTTTTTTTTTAAACAGCAGAAAATTTTATTAAAACTAGCAAGCTGCTAGAAAATTACAAAGGGTTACAAAGCCATTCGTTCCAATTAGAAACTAATCTACCTCTAATTTTTAACCAATTGAAAGAATATAAACGAACAAGATCATAAATATCACTTTTCCTCAAGTGGTGAGAGTTAAAAGTGATGTCGTTACGATACTTCCAAACGGTCCAGAACATAGAGACAATGATGACAAAGAGACGTTTCTTTTTAACTTGAGAACCAGCAATGTTATCCAGCCAAGAAAGCCAATCGGTGTGAGAGGGCGTATGACTGTCCTTAATGTTACACCAATTTCGAACCATGCACCAAATCTGAGCACTAACTTCGCAAGAGAAAAATAAATGCTCAACCGACTCCACATAATTGTTACAAATCGGACAAAGAATAGAATTGATAGCAATGCCACGCTTTGAAAGATTGAGGCGATGTGGGAGACGATCTAAATTGAATCTCCACATAAAAATGTTTACCTTTCTTGGGAGACAAGGGATCCATGTTGTTGAAGAAGCCAACGTTGGAAGCATAAGATGGTCTAAGTGAGTCCAAGTAGAAGCTACTGAAAAAGTACCATCATTCCCAATGTGCCATTTCCATTGATCAGAAGAAGAAGAAAAGTGATATTATGAACAACCTCCCTAGTGAACCATATAGTAAATTGTGAACATAAGGGGAAATTGTGTAGTTTAAAGAGGCTACAAACTTTACTAAATTACAAGCATGCAGGTTTCTTTATAATCAAAGAACTTTGTCGAATGAGTCATGCAACATTTTGAAAGTGAGAAATCCCCATTCATGGGAAGATATCGTATTACTAAAATTTTCGTAGATCATTGGACCACCCAAGTTTACAAGAAAGCATGTTTTCGACACTTAAAGAACTTTTTCGAATTAGACTTACTATCTTCTAAAAGAGAGAAGTTTTTCTAATTCATGTAAAGAGGTCGTTTTTGTACAAATTTTCATAAAACAAGGTTATAGAGTTACTAGAGTCATTTGTACATCAGTCCATAATATAAGGACTGATATTGTAAATAGTTTCAAATGGTTGTTAGTTAAACATTTCTGTATATAATCTCTTTCCCTCTTCATTTGGAATTAACAAATTCATTAATAATATTTCATTTTTTCCTCTCCCAAATTACTTTTCGCTTAAACTTTGATATGGTACCACAGCACCAGGCCGCTCGATCCTAACCGTTTTTCTAACGGTTTTTGTTCTTGTCATCTTCCCCAATTAAACCCTAATTGATCAATTTGTTTAATTGATCAAATTGTCAAGAAACTTGTTCCAATCAAGGTTTTAACAATGGCGAATGGAAATAACGGTCCTAGTGGTTCTAATGATCTTAACGGCGTTAATGGTGGTAATCATAATCAGCTTCCAGAAATGATGCTAATGATCCGTTGTATTTGGCGAATTCTGATCATCCTGGAATGATGTTAACTAATACGCCCTTCAATGGAAACAATTTTATGGGATGGAGAAGAATAATTAAGATGGCTTTAGGGGCAAAATTAAAATTAGGCTTCATAGATGGATCTTTGCCCAAACCACCAGTGATTGATAATAATTGTCAAAGATGGATTCGCTGTGACTATATGGTTACATGCTGGATATTGAATTCTATGCTTGCTGGACTTTCTGATTCTTTTTTGTATTCTCAATCTGCTAGTGATCTTTGGAAAGATCTTGAAGAAAGGTATGGTCAAAGCAATGTTCCTTTGATTTATCAGGTTGAGAGGGAATTGAGTAAGGTGATTCAAGGAAATTTGACTATTGCTGCTTATTTTACCAAGTTGAAGAAGTTTTGGGATGAATTGCAAAGTCTGAATGGTGTTCCAGTTTGTTCTTGTGGTAAAATGAGGGAGTGCACTTGTGGAATTACTAAAAAGTTTATTGAAATTGATAGTAGGTCCAAATTGATGCAGTTCTTGATGAGGTTGAATGATGACTTTGAATCAGTTAGGAATCAGATTCTGTCAATGGATCCATTACCAAACATCAATAAGGCCTACTACATGGTGCAACAGGTGGAAAAACAAAAGCAAGTTACTCACTCTGTGGCTGATCCAACTGCTTTCTTTTCTAATAATGGTTCTAAGGGAAATCAAGGGCCAATAAGGGAAAGCTGGGAAGTTAGGAATGATAAGAAGTATTGTACTTACTGTAAGCAAGATGGTCGTATGTTTGAATAATGTTTTGAGAGGTTCGGTTATCCTGATTGGTACAAGGGTAAAAAGAATAAGAGAGGAGGAAGAATGGTGGCACAAGTCAATGCTGATTTTGACTCTTATATGCAGCATGATACTCCTTTTGATTTTGTTGGTGAGAATGATGTCAGTGGGGGAAAAGGTGAAATGGATCAAAGGATGGTAGCTGCAGTTTGTCAAAAAATGATGAAAATGTTTAAGGGTAATGGTGTTGATCAAAGCAACACTGCTAGTACTTCTAATGCACATGCAGGTACTTATTTTTATGGCTGCAAACCCTGCTTGAAAATGTCTTTTCATGTATCTTTAAATGCATTAACAAGATACTTGAAGGTAGACATTGGAATTGATTAGACTGTGGACACAGGGGCTTCTGATCACTGTCACCCCACCTGCATTTGTTTAAGTGTATTAGAGTACTTAAGTGCCCAATAAGGATTAAATTACCTGATGGAACTAGCAAACTGGTTACCAAAGTAGGCAACATTCAAATCAACACTACTTTGACTCTTTACAATGTGTTTTATGGGCCTGATTTCCAAGTAAACCTGTTATCAGTTTGAAAACTCCCTAAAACTCAGAGTCTCATTGCCATTTTTCTTCCCACTATGTTTTTCTTCCAGGTCCCTTCAACTAAACAAGTGCTTGCTTCAAGAGAAGGGACACACAACCTCTACATCTGCAAACCTTCAACTTCTCAATCCACAAAATCTATCAGTTTTCCTATTCATTCTGCTTTGTCCTCATTTGTTAATAAAGCTGCACTTTCTAGTGATGTAACACTTGATTTATTTCATTCTAGACTTGGTCACACATCTGTATCAAAGATGGTTCATATAAAAAAATGTAAACATGCAAATCTTTCTGAATTCAAATGTGATACATGTATGCTAGCTAAGAAACATATGCTGCCTTTTCCCAAAAGCAATACTAGATCTTCAGTTCCTTTTGAACTCTTACATGTGGATTTATGGGGTCCTTACAAAATTCCTGCATTGAATGGTGCACACTATTTTTTCACTATTGTTGATGATAATTCTAGGTGCACTTGGACTTATTTAGTTCACACTAAAGATCAAGTGTTATCTATCCTATCTGACTTCTTTACTTACATTGGTAACCATTTTGATGCTAAACCTAAGTTTGTAAGGTCAGACAATGGTACTGAGATTGTTAACAAGGAGTGTTTCGCATTTTTAAGAAAGTGTGGTATAGTTCATCAAAGGTCCATGGTTTACACACCTCAACAAAATGCAGTGGTAGAAAGAAAGCATAGGCATTTATTGGACACTGCTAGAGCCTTAAAGTTTCATGCAGCTTTGCCAGATAAGTTTTGGGGGGATTGTGTTTTAGCTGCGATTTTTCTTATTAATAAAATGCCAATGAAGATTTTGGATTGGAAGACACCCTTTGAAATTTTACATGGCACTCCTCCTAGTTATGACAGTTTAAGAACTATAGGGTGCTTATGGTATGCTGCTGTCACAAAACCACATAAGGAGAAATTTACACCCAGAGGTATTAGATGTATACTTATAGGGTACCGTCCAGGTCAAAAGGGCTATGAATTGTATAATCTTCAAACAAAGGAAGTGTTCTGTAGCAGGGATGTAATTTTTCATGAGACAGTGTTTCCTTTTTTTGAAAGAGGTTCAAGTTCCTACTTTTGCTGAGAAGTTTTGGCCTGATTCAAAGACAGTTGAAGAAGATATGGTTTTGGATAGTTCAGTGCAGAGTAATGTGGGTAATCCTGAAGTAAATATTATTCCTATTCCTGATACTATTCCTGTTGACAACAACACTGAAGCATCAGAAGTTTATCAAACTGAGATCCCTACTTCTATTCCCAATCAATCTTCTGAATCATCAATTCTAACAAGGAGATCTACCAGGTCTACTATTCAACCTGCATGGCTAAAGGATTTTGTTATTGGCAAACACAGACCATCCATGGCAACAAAAACTAAACAACCAACTTATACTTTGTTTAATGATAAGGATTTTGATGACTATCCACAAGATTATGTAGCTTCTTTGGCACATGTTTTAGCCAGTCTAGAACTAACTAGTTACTCACAAGCAGCTTTAGATCCAAAATGGGTGGATGCCATGGATAAAGAATTACATGCTTTAGATGTGAATGACACTTGGTAACTCACTCTTTTAACAGAAGGGAAGAAGGCAATTTCTTCAAATGGGTCTATAAGATCAAGTTTTTTCATGATGGTGCAGTTGACAAATACATAGCAAGGTTGGTCATTAAAGGTTTTGATCAAAAGGAAGGACTTGATTACAAACACACCTTCTCTCCAGTTGCAAAAGTAGCTACTATTAGAGTTCTTATTGCTATTATCACTGCCAAGGGATGGCCTTTACATCAATTAGATGTAAATAATGCATTTTTACATGGTTATGTAGAAGAAGATATTTACATGAAGCCACCTGAGGGTTATACAAAAGCTTTGCCTAGTCAAGTTTACAAACTCAACAAGTCCCTTTATGGTCTAAAACAGGCTTCAAGACAATGGAACCAAGAGCTTTCAAGATTTCTTACTTCATTAGGCTATGCACAGTCAAAGCATGATTACTCCTTATTTGTTAAAGCAAAAGGATAATCATATACAATGGCGTTGGTGTATGTTGATGACATTCTACTCACTGGAAATTGTCGTCAAGAGATTACTAATACTAAATTGGCTTTGGATAAAAAGTTTACTATCAAAGACTTGGGTTTGGCAAGATATTTCTTAGGAATTGAGATATGCACAACAGACAATGGTACTCATCTGCATCAAAGAAAATATGTTCTAGATCTACTCAAGGATGCTGGATTGACTGCTGCAAAACCTACTAGTTTCCCTCTCCCACAGAACCTAAAGTTATCATTGGACAAAGGAGCTCCTATTTCTGATCCAGAATCATACAGAAGGTTGTTGGAAGACTGCTTTATCTATCCATGACAAGACCTGATATCTCTTATGGAGTTCAACATCTGAGTCAATTTGTATCTTCACCTAAAGAACCACATATGCAAGCAGTTATGCATCTACTCAGTTACCTCAAAGGAACAATCTCAAAGGGCCTTTTCTACCTAGTACAGTCTAATTTGAAAGTTGCAGGGTTTTCAGATGCTTATTGGGCCTCTTGTTTAATGACTAGAAAGTCCTTAACAGGGTATTGCATATTTCTTGCTCATTCTTTAATCTCTTGGAAAACAAAGAAGCAAGCTACAGTTTTTAAGTCATCTACTGACGAAGAATATAGGAGTATGGCCACAACCACTTGTGAACTTGTTTGGTTGACCTATTTGCTAAAGGATCTTCATATTCAAGTCAAGGTACCAATAACTTTGTTCTGTGACAATAAAGCAGCCCAACAAATTGCAGCTAATCCTTGTTATCATGAAAGAACTAAGCATCTTGACATTAACTGCCATTTTATTAGAGACAAGGTACAAGATGGCTTCTTACAGACTGCTTACATTCCTACTAATCTACAGCTAGCTGACATCATGACTAAAGCTCTGGGAGCTGCTCAACATACTTTTCTGTTTAACAAGTTGGGTCTTCAAGATGTTCCAACTTGAGGGGAGGCTATAGAGTTACTAGAGTCATTTGTACATCAGTCCATAATATAAGGACTGATATTGTAAATAGTTTCAAATGGTTGTTAGTTAAACATTTCTGTATATAATCTCTTTCCCTCTTCATTTGTAATTAACAAATTCATTAATAACATTTCATTTTTTCCTCTCCCAAATTACTTTCCGCTTAAACTTTGATAAAGGTCCACGGACCGCGTCTTACTACTACTTATTTAGATCCACATCCACTCATCTTACTAGAACTACACGAGTACGTACACCACCCGCATAGTGGCGGAAATTTATAGCGACAAATAATTGTAATTGTGGTTAAGTGTTCCGTATAACATTTATACAAATAATTAATTAGTGGTTTTTATATTAAAAAAATATAGCAGTTTTCAATTTTTGTGTCTTAGGCTTTCATTTTTTTCAAAACTTTTACATAACGAAAAGATATGAAGGAATAATAGTATATCGATTGTTTCTTTGTCTCAAACTTCTAACACGAATAATAGTTGTCATATATCATACGCATTTTGAAACTTTATTAATTTATACGCGTGTTTTTGCGTTAAAAATTATACTAGCTCAAAAAATATAATAATGAAGTATTAAAATATATTGTGAAGGATATATTAATAAAAGTTTGGTAGTGTGTACATTATGTATTAAAAATTGTACTGCTTAAAAAACACATTATTGTCATTTTAAACAAAATTTAGGAGAGAAAATCATTTCTCTATTCTATAAAGTATACATATCTATTATATTAAAAGATTGAGTCCTCTTATAAATGTGGAAAGGATTTATGTGTAAGTGCATTGGTTTAATATTCATGCTTAAGGGTAAGTACATAGGGTATGGAATTAATGATTCGAGTGTAAATCATGCATGCCTCACTTAATGTAGTTCGTAGCTCTTCAGCTGTTGTCATAGAGGGTGTTACATAAGACAAAGAGGTTGCAGAATTTTAACCTCTCAATCATCGTGTTACGAAACACAAAAGGGTTGCATTGATATATTTACAGCAATTAATCTTAATCTTTAAATGTGACTTTTCACTTGATTTTTTGAAGATTATAAGTAACCAAACAAATCAACATCTATCCTAACCCCTTCCACCAGCTCGCATAAACAACAAACAACTTAAACAAATGTCCAATCTCCACAGCAGATTGGGAAAAAAAAAGGAAATATATCTCAATGAGGTTACCATCATTGATCCGAAACTTGAAAGACAGCAAGATCTCAGAAGTTTCTTTCGTGTTTTACAAAATATTACAAGACCATAACATATCTCAAACACACGAAAAGAAATAAATCATCATAGATCTATGAAATGTTAAAAATTAAACCCAAAGTCCCGTGCGTGAACGGAGTTCTAAAACTAGTTACTTATTAAACGGATTGGGGTATTGAATATTATAAAAGAAAAATAGCAAATTCGTGTGGAGGATTTTTTTTTTCCTTTTAAATTTTCTTATGTGTTTTTATAAAAAAAAGTTGAGTGTTACTGTATTTATTATTTAAAATTGAAGAAATTTTGTTAATAATGATAGAAATAAGGGCCCGTTTGGTTTGTTGCTAGGAATGACAATGGGTATCGGATTTGGAATGAGGTGGAATGATAATGGGTATGAAAAAGTGTATCATTGCGATTGTTTATGTTTGGTTGATAAAATATGGTATGAAAAAGTGTATAGATATTTGAATTTTGTAGTGGAAAAAAGAGGGGCCCATGGGAATGGATTTCATAGACACCAAATTGGTGTGTAATGAATCTATAACTATGATATACCCATTTCATTACCGGGCCCACAAAACAAAACAAAACAAACACAGACTATGACTTTGAAAGTCATAGCCTCATTCCCATTCAACCAAACCAAACGGACCCTAAGGTTTTTGAGTGCCCGCACATTACGCGGAAGATTAAATTGTTAATAAAGAATAAAGACGACGTTAATTTCTCAGCTAAGAAAATTATAACATCAATATAGCTTTTTATTAGAAAAAGCTCTTGCGGCGTCAGTTATTTTCTAAACTCCTATATGCTACATATAATAGAGGAATGACTTTCCTTCTTAAATTTATTTAAGATGTTATTAATAAGCATTAAATTTTTCAATGCATAATATACACACTACAAAGCTTTTACTAATTTATCATTCACAATATTTTAATATTTATTATAATATCTTGAATTAGTATAATTTTCAATACAAAAAATACACATATAAATCAATAGATTTTCAAAATGAATGCTAAATTAGAATGTTCAAAATATATTATTAAATTGTAAGAGTGACTCGAGAACTAACCTAGACACCTTTTAGAACTTTTATATAAAATGTATTGTAAAAGCTAAAAATTATGTTTTACAAAATTCAGGATGAATTTTAAAATGCAAATGATGCAAATGTGTAAAGGATTAAGTGTTAATTTATATGTTATAATTTATGCATATGTACGAGGCTTTATGATAACGCTACACGCGTCGTTCGGGGTCAAGGAAACTTCCTTTTCTTCGAGCAAGTTTTATAACACCCTAGGCAGTGAACCTAATCGTTGTAGTGTAGTAATTAGGGTAAGCCACGGGTATTGATATCGTTCTCTAGGGGAATAGGAATGCTAGTAAGAAGTTACTACGCTAAGGTTAAGGTTGAGGAAGATTATTTTTTATCTTTTTTATGTTTTTATGAAATGGAAAGGTACGAATCTCGGGTATTGGATTTGGGGGGTTGGTATTTCTACCGATTACTCTACTATTATCTAATTATCTAAACTAAGGTTGTGGGAGTCTATGTCTAATTAATGTGTGCTCGTACGATAGTTTAAAGATGTGTTTACTTAGGTTGTACTACTCCTTAATTATCCCCTATTGATGGTTGAGTTGTCACGTCCTTATTCTTAGTTGCGTTGTGTGTCTAAAGTTGTAGGGTATGCGTTTCTCCCTAACTCTTTGAACTTACCAAAGGGTCTCGTCTACAAAACCCACTAGGGATGATAAACTCCTACTCTAAGGCACTCTTTGGATAATTTAGCCTACAACTACTTAGGTAATCATATTCTAAGGTTCACAAAGATGAATCAAGCATTAAGTACACAACGAATGACCTATCGCATTACTAGATCATTGATCAACTAAGATAAGAAACAACCAATCAATATTCAATAATTAAGTTTCATACTTCCTAAGCAAACACACAAATAAATTAGCCGGACATGGAGAACATGCAAGCATACACACAAATAATCAAAGACATAATTGAATTAATGAAGTAAATACTTATCTTGATGTAAGATAGGGTTTAAAACCCTAAAATATTGTACAAGACACCTTAGGTTCAGTTTTAGGTTTTCACTCCAAAAGACTCTCTCTAAAACAGAAAAATTCGGATTCTATATATAAGATTACATATGCGACGACGTCACCTTATGTTTCGTGACGCCGTCGTGTCGCCGTCATTAGGGTTTCGTCTTGGCCACGTTAACCTTGCGACGGCGTCACCTTATGTCCGTGACGCCGTCCTCTTCAGCTTCTGACGTCGTCTGGGTTGCATCTAGGCCGTCTGAGTAGCAACGGCCTACTCTTTTAAAGCCCGACGTCGTCACTTGAAAATAGGGTATTTGGCTACTGTATCGTCACAAAAATCCTCCGACGGCGTCGCAATTAACACCTGACGCCGTCGCCTTCTGTTTTCAGCAGCTTTGAGTGTCTCGATTCTGACTTGGCCCTTTTCTTCATATATTCGCGCCTTTTCGTCCAAATAAGTGTCATTCCAGCATTTTGCCTTCAAGAGACCTAAAAAGTGAAAAGGAACGATATTAAGCAATAACGGATACAAAAGTGATCAAATAAGGACTTAAAGGACCCCTCAAAATGGTACCTTTTAAAACCTTATCAAATATCCCTACACTTGTTATTTGCTTGTCCTCAAGCAAATGTGCTTTTAGCCAATTAATTTATAAGTTAGGGGTCATGAAGCATTAATTCAAATCGGTCCACAACACATATAAGCCCCGCAAAAGTCATAACAAGCACGGAAATTACATACTAGCACCTCACATGGGGTGTTTGGATACTCACATCTCTCTCGGGTGTATATATGAAATATAACAAATAGGAAATGGAAGATAAACACTCTTTAACCGGTCCTAGTACATAGATTACCATAGGCTTGAGAATAGATCAAACCTCCATCGCTTTGGCGTAAGCACCTAGGAAAGACTATCAAAGATGTCTTTTAAAGGGTTGTAACGTTAGGCTTACGGTAGGGAAACAAGGGTTTGGTGGGATAGGCTATTTAGTGGTGGCAAGTCAAAAATCTCTATGTTAAATGCATACGAAGAATGGCGTTGCTAAGCCAAGACTCGACACTCTAAAACTCTAGGCAACGGAAATAAACAAACATAAATTTAAAGGATAGATGTAGGATGGTAGCCCGTATATATATATATATATATATATATATATATATATATATATATATATATATATATATATATATATATATATATATATATATATATATATTTTTTTTTTTTTTTCTTTTTTTTTTTTTTTTTTTTTTTTTTTTTTTTCATACACTTTTACTCTACTATCCTCTACGGTAACATCAAAATGATAGGGATTTATAGGCGCATCCCTACATTGAGTTTTTATTATTCTAACACTAATTTGACTCGAATTGAAAAGATCAAAACACTTGGGGTACATTGTTATGCAAACAAAGGGAATTTGAATTTAACGTTCCCTTCCCGTCATTTCACAAACTTTAACTTTTCCCATGAATCTCAATCGTCCCAAAACTGTATACAAAGGATATGACTCGACTTAGCAACTCATGCAAGCAACCAGATAATTGAACTAAGGGTTTAGGGTGATAACAAACATTTGCACTAAAAGTGAGTGCATAAGGGGTAGGCTAAGGCGATTTGGGTGTATATTTGGGGGTGGGGTGCAAACAATGCTCTTCATTGATATTCCTGAAAAACCGAAACATCACGAGAACCGCGAAAAAGATAGGCTCTGATGGGTTAACTAGGGGTATCGTGTACTAAAGATGAGTACAACGCAAAGGGTGTGGGGGAATTACTCAACCGATGTGGAAGAAGTAATTATATTACGGGTATCAAACAAGGGTTTATCCTAATGCCTCTTATCGTTTAGTTATTCCTAACTACACAAGTGTAGCCTCACTTGCGATCTCGGAATGCATCACAAAACAAGTTCTAGAATCTAATATACTACCGGTTCACACTCTAAGCATTGAAGATGAATGCTTTAATTCCTACTAATCTAAGGGCGATCCTCACATTTTGGGTAGAATTTGGGTGGTAAAGGGTTTTGTGCTAATCATGCAACTTCCTATCCATGAGACGCTTTTGTTAAGACTAATGGCCCACTCCTATATGTCATGAAAAATTTTAAATTTGGTGCCAAAATTACCCTAACCGACATTTTCTCATGGTTTATTACAAAAGTGCAATTAGACAAAGCAAATAATCAAGGATAAGCATAGTTTCAAAGTTCTCGTTTTATTTTCCCTCCCTACACTTAAACTGAACATTGTCCCCAATGTTCCCCGAAAGTGTCAAAGTTATGATAAAAGAAGGTAATTAAAAATGAAAGAAACTAGTACTCCCCTGATTAGCTCGGTAGGATCCGTGTAAAGTGGTGGTTAAATCCTTTTCAAGAAGAATTATTGCGTGAAAAGCTCCTTCCAATCTTATGTAACTTCTTCTTGACAAACTAAACCTGCACACTTGAAGAAAACAAACGAAACCTTCGCGTAAAATCGGCGGTAATAATATATATAAGACTCGATTTAAACTAGGATATAATGCTTGTCGAATGGATGTTTACAGAATTTCTAAGAAAATTAAGACCTGGAAAATTCCAAAAATTTATAAGTAGCTTAGAAAACGAGAAAAAAGTAATCTGATGTTTTTACTCCTTCCTGACGCCGTCAGGTTGCAATCCTGACGCCGTCAGGTTATCCTGACAAAAACTGGTCTGCGATTTTCTGGAAAAAATTCTGGAAAATTTACATCTTTAGAATCTGGAAAAATTTCTGCAAAAACATCCATTATGACTCGATACAAGCATTTGACTCGAACAAACAAACATAAATATCTTTTAGTTAATTGTTATTCTCATGTTTACGCTTCTTTTGAAAACGTGTGTAATCCTCCCTACACTTATCCCTTATGTAAAATACCTTTATATGCAATTAAGACGAGGTTAAAAACAAAATAAAGCATTTTTACAAATTTAAACATGAGGATAAACAATTAATAAAAGATATATGACACTAACAAGAAAACAATTAAGCATGGGTTGCCTCCCATGAAGCGCTTTTCTTTATTTAAGAGTCTTGTAGCTAGACTCATAGTCGTGCTCCTACGTTGTAGAAGTGCCCTATAATGCATTTCTCTAAGAGTTCATCCTCTCCCCAATCGGTTCTATATTCCGGTCCTAGGCTCAAGCAATCCTTATAGAATCCGAAAATCTTAGCCATAACATAATCTACACCTTTCTCCCTATCCTCATCATTCCTATAATAGACCGACAGTTTAAGTTCCTTTTCATCATTAGAGAGTGATGAAAACTTCTCAATCTTAAACGGCATTTGGTAAGCTATGTCATCGGTCTCATTCTTGAATCGCACTACTCCTAACGAGGGATTATAGGTCATCCCGGTGCTTTCTATGAAAGGTTTTCCTAAAATAACATGGGACAAACTAGGGTCTATGGCCGTGCTAATATCATCCACAATTATGAAGTCCGTAGGAAACGTGAAACTACCTACATAAACGGGCAATCCCTTAATTCTTCCGAGAAAATTGCAACTAACATTAGGATCATTGGGGTCTTGCCTAGTTGGAATAGGCTTCTTCAATATCCAATTGTAGTAGGTGCTAGTCATTATGTTGATTGGGGACTTGCGATCAATGTAGGCCTTTGCCACAAAAAGGTGTCCTATGCAACATGGTATGTTAAGATTCCAAGGGTTCCCAAACTTGATTCTAGGACTTTTCCTAACATACATGTGACGGAGGTTACGCACTAAGTGAGGGTGGCGAGATAGTTCTTTTTCCGTAGGAAATTTGTTGAAATAGTCAATGTCTACTTCATCTACTTCCTCGGGTGTTTCATCATCCACAAGTGTATGGTCCTCTTCGTCATTTGTTTCATTAGGTTCAACTAAGGCGACGGTATTGACGAATTGGACATGCTTAGTTAGCTTGCTTGGATCCTTAATCTCTATACCTGAAGGCTCGGGAGTTGAGATAGCACTAACCTTCTTATCACTATTAATTATGGCTTTCAAAAGGTTGTCTATTTTCCTATCCATCTCGGCTTGTTGATGGTTAAAGCGGTCCGAGAGCTTAGCCATTTGGGTTTCTTGGGATGCAACTAGGTTTTGCAACATCCCTTCGACGTTTTGTTGGTTAGGACCGTTAGGTGGGGGCCATGAGAAATCATTGGAGGTGAATTCTTTGGTTTGTCCCCAGTAGAAGTCGGGCTTGCCTTTCCATGCCTCTCAGGTTTCATTGAAATTCCTAGGTCCGGGTATTGTAGGGAATCTTCCTCCCGTTCCATTAATATGTGAGGATGTGTAGTCAACGGAAGCATGTTCGGGGGATCGAGTGCTAGTGCGCGTGTTATGAAGATCACAAAACGGCTCACACGAGGAAGAAACTTTGTTCACATGGTGTGAAGATTTAGGATTTTCGTAGGAGCTCATTAGGAATTTAACTTGATCTTCAAGTTCGATCATCCTACGGTCGGAAGGAGGCAAGGAGATTGCCTTAACGGTTTTGGGTAGCTCACGGGGGTCATCCCAACTTTCGTTGTCATAGAGGGCGAGGTCCTCTATTATACCCCATGATTCTTCCGCGGTGAGATCACTAAGTTTTCCACCGGCCGCTTGGTCAATGGATCGCTTAGTGGGGAAGTTGACATGATCATAAAAGATTTGGACTTGGAGCCAAAGATCAATGCCATGATGAGGGACTTTATGAAGTAAGTCCTTGAATCGAGTCCATGCTTCGTAGAGAGATTCACCTTGACGTTGTTGGAACATCAAGATGTCATTCCTAAGCTTAGTGGTTCTCCCCGGTGGGAAAAATTGAGCAAGGAAGCGAGAGGTAAGATCATCCCAACTTGAGATGGAGCCAGCGGGAAGTCGCTCAAGCCAATTACTAGCTTGGTCCCGTAGAGAGAATTGGAAGAGACGCAGGCGCGTGGTCTCCCGAGTAATAGCATCAAGGTCGATGGAATCGACAATTTTGAGGAAATCCCTCAGATGCTGATTTGGATCTTCGGAACGAAGTCCATGGAATGCACATCCGTTTTGCACCAACCGGATGGTGTCGGATCGCAGGGCCGTAGTTTGGGCTTGGTCGGGAAGCTCAATGGTGTTCCTATAGCCTAGGTGGCTTGGTCTTGAGTATTCACCAAGAGTACGGGCTCTTGGCGGGTCATTTGGTGGTGGGTTGATGAGTGGTGGTTGGTTATCATCCTCCATGATGAAAAGTGATGGGTGTTACGAACAAAGATCACGAAGAAAGGGGATAGACTAAGAGAAAGCTAAAAATGAGAAAAATTTACTTGATAGGAATCAAGCAAAGAACCTAAACGAGGTGGACTACTAACTAGCTATTCTATTCCCCGGCAGCGGCGCAAAAAACTTGATAACGCTACACGCGTCGTTCGGGGTCAAGGAAACTTCCTTTTCTTCGAGCAAGTTTTATAACACCCTAGGCAGTGAACCTAATCGTTGTAGTGTAGTAATTAGGGTAAGCCACGGGTATTGATATCGTTCTCTAGGGGAATAGGAATGCTAGTAAGAAGTTACTACGCTAAGGTTAAGGTTGAGGAAGATTATTTTTTATCTTTTTTATGTTTTTATGAAATGGAAAGGTACGAATCTCGGGTATTGGATTTGGGGGGTTGGTATTTCTACAGATTACTCTACTATTATCTAATTATCTAAACTAAGGTTGTGGGAGTCTATGTCTGATTAATGTGTGCTTGTATGATAGTTTAAAGATGTGTTTACTTAGGTTGTACTACTCCTTAATTATCTCCTATTGATGGTTGAGTTGTCACGTCCTTATTCTTAGTTGCTGATAAGGTTTTAAAAGGTACCTTTTTGAGGGGTCATTTAAGCCCTTATTCGATCACTTTTGTATCCGTTATTGCTTAATATCGTTCCTTTTCACTTTTTAGGTCTCTTGAAGGCAAAATGCTGGAATGATGCTTATTTGGACGAAAAGGCGCGAATATACGAAGAAAATGGCCAAAGTCAGAATCGAGACACTCAAAGCTGCTGAAACATAAGGCGACGGCGTCACTGCATATCTGCGACGCCGTCGGGAAGGAATTTTGCGACGGGTCAGAAGCGAAATTGCATGTTTTCAAGGGACGACGTCAGGTTCTAAAGGAGTAGGCCGTCGTTACTCAGACGGCCTAGATGCAGCCAAGACGGCGTCAGAGCTGAAGGGGACGGCGTCACAGTCATAAGGTGACGCCGTCGAAAGGTTTACGTGGCCAAGACGAAACCCTAATGACGGCGACACGACGGCGTCACGAAACATAAGGTGACGCCGTCGCAGATGTAATCTTATATATAGAATCCGAATTTTTCAGTTTTTGTGTGTAGTCTTTTGGAGTAAAAACCTAAAACCGAACCAAGGCTTTCTTGTGCAGTATTTTAGGGTTCTAAACCCTATTATACATCAAGATAAGTATTTACTTCATTAATTTAATTATGTCTTTGATTATTTGTGTGTATGCTTGCATGTTCTCCATGTCCGGCTAATTTATTTGTGTGTTTGCTTAGGGAATATGAAACTTAATTATTGAATATTGATTGGTTGATACTTATCTTAGTTGACTAATGATCTAGAGTGCGCTAGATTATTCGTTGTGTACTTAATGCTTGACTTTTCTTTGTGAACTTTAGAATATAATTATCTAGGTAATTGTAGGATAAAGTATTCAAGGACAACCGTAGAGTAGGCGTCTATAAATCACTAGAGGATTTGTAAACAAGACCCTTTGGTAAATTCAAAGAGTTAGGGAAACAAGCACGCCCTATAGCCTTAGAATCACAACGCAACTAGGAATAAGGACGTGACAAATCAACCTACAATAGGAGATAATTAAGGAGTAGTAAAACCTAAGTAAACACATCTTTAAACTATCATACGAGTACACATCAATTAGACATAGACTATCACAACCTTAGCTTAGATAATTAGATAATAGTAGAGTAATCGGTAGCAATACCAACCCCCAAATCCAATACCCGAGATTCGTACCTTTTCCATTTCTACAAAAATATAAAAATACAAAAATAATCTTCCTCAACCTCAACCTTAGCGTAGTAACTTCTCACTAGCATTCCTATTCCCCTAGAGAACGATATCAATACCCGTGGCTTACCCTAATTACTACACTACAACGATTAGGTTCACTGCCTAGGGTGTTATAAAACTTGCTCGAAGAAAAGGAAGTTTCCTTGACCCCGAACGACGCGTGTAGCGTTATCAAGTTTTTGGCGCCGCTGCCGGGGAATAGAATAGCTAGTTAGTAGTCCACCTCGTTTAGGTTTCTTTGCTTGATTCCTATCAAGTAAACTTTTTTCTCATTTTTAGCCTTCTCTTAGTCTATCCCCCTTCTTAGTAACCTTTGTTCGTAACCCCATCACTTTTCACCATGGAAGGTGACAACCAACCACCACTCATCAACCCACCACCAAACGACCCGCCAAGAGCCCGTACTCTTGGTGAGTACTCGAGACCAAACCACCTAGGTTATAGGAACACCATTGAGCTTCCCGACCAAGCCCAAACTACGGCCCTGCGATCCGACACCATCCGGTTGGTGCAAAACGGATGTGCATTCCATGGACTTCGTTCCGAAGATCCAAATCAGCATCTGAGGGATTTCCTCAAAATTGTCGATTCCATCGACCTTGATGCTACTACTCGGGAGACCACGCGCTTGCGTCTCTTCCAATTCTCTCTACGGGACCAAGCTAGTAATTGGCTTGAGCGACTTCCCGCCGGCTCCATCTCAAGTTGGGATGATCTTACTTCTCGCTTCCTTGCTCAATTTTTCCCACCGGGGAGAACCACTAAGCTTAGGAATGACATCTTGATGTTCCAACAACGTCAAGGTGAATCTCTCTACGAAGCATGGACCCGATTCAAGGACTTACTTCATAAAGTCCCTCATCACGGCATTGATCTTTGGCTCCAAGTCCAAATCTTTTATGATCATGTCAACTTTCCCACTAAGCGATCCATTGACCAAGCGGCCGGTGGAAAACTTAGTGATCTCACCGCGGAAGAATCATGGGAAATAATAGAGGACCTTGCCCTCTATGACAACGAAAGTTGGGATGACCCCCGTGAACTTCCCAAAACCGTCAAGGCAATCTCCTTGCCTCCTCCCGACCGTAGGATGATCGAACTTGAAGATCAAGTCAAATTCCTCATGAGTTCCTACGAGAATCCTAAGTCCTCGCGCCATATAAACAAAGTTTCCTCTTCGTGCGAGCCGTTTTGTGATCCTCATAACACGCGCACTAGCACCCTATCCCCCGAACATGCTTCCGTTGAATACGCATCCTCGCGTAATAATGGAACGGGAGGAAGATTCCCTACAACGCCCGGACCTAGGAATTTCAATGAAACCCGGGAGGCATGGAAAAACAAGCCCGACTTTTACTGGGGACAAACCAAGGAATTCACCTCCAATGATTTCTCGTGGCCCCCACCTAACGGTCCTAACCAACAGAGTATTGAAGGGATGTTGCAAAACATAGTTGCGTCCCAAGAAACCCAAATGGCTAAGCTCTCGGACCGCTTTAACCATCAACAAGCCGAGATGGATAGGAAGATAGACAACCTGTTGAAAGCCATAAATAGTGATAGGAAGGTTAGTGCTATCTCGACTCCCGAGCCTCCAGGTGTAGAAATTAAGGATCCAAGCAAGCTTATTAAGCACGTCCAATTCGTCAATGCCATCGCCTTAGAACCGGATGAAACAGATGACGAAGAAGACCAAGCATTTGTTGAAGATGAAACACCCGAGGAAGAAGATGAAGTAGACAATTACTATTTCAACAAATTTCCTACGGAAGAAGAATTATCCCGCCACCCTCACTTAGTGCGTGACCTCCGTCACATGTATGTTAGGAAAAGCCCTAGAATCAAGTTTGGGAACCCTTGGAATCTTAACATACCATGTTGCATAGGACACCTTTTTGTGGCAAAGGCTTACATTGATCGTAAATCCCCAATTAACATAATGACTAGCACCTATTACAATTGGATAATGAAGAAGCCTATCCCAACTAGGCAAGACCTCGATAATCCTAGTGATAAGTGTAATTTTCTTGGTAGAGTTAAGGGATTGCCCATCTATGTAGGTAGTTTCACATTCCCTACGGACTTCATAATTGTGGAAGATATTAGCACGGCCATAGACCCTAGCTTGTCCCATGTTATTCTAGGAAAACCTTTCGTAGAAAGCACCGGGATGACCTATGACCCATCGTTAGGAGTAGTGCGATTCAAGGATGAGACCGACGACGTAGCCTACCAAATGCCGTTTAAGATTGAGAAGTTTTCATCACTCTCCAATGATGAAAAGGAACTTAAACTGTCGGTCTATTACAGGAATGATGAGGATAGGGAAAAGGGAGTAGATTATGTTATGGCTAAGCTTTTCGGGTTCTATAAAGATTGTTTGAATTTAGGACCGAAATATAGGACCGAGTGGGGAGAGGGTGAACTCTTAGAAAGGAGTATCATGGGACACTTCTACAACATGGAACCCCCCGATAGAGACCGTCAAGAGGGCGGTGATGCAAAAACGTAGGAGTAGGACTACGAGTCTAGCTACAAGACTCTTTAATAAAGAAAAGCGCTTCGTGGGAGGCAACCCATGCTTAATTGTTTGCTTGTTAGTGTCATATCTCTTTTATTAATTGTTTGTCCTCATGTTTGAATTTGTAAAAATGCTTTATTTTGTTTTTAACCTCGTCTTAATTACATATAAAGGTATTTTACATAAAGGATAAGTGTAGGGAGGATTACACACGTTTTCATAAGAAACGTGAACATGAGAATAACAATTAACTAAAATATATATATGTTTGTTTGTTCGAGTCAAATGCTTGTATCGAGTCATAATGGATGTTTTTGCAGAAGTTTTTCCAGATTCTAAAGATGTAAATTTTCCAGAATTTTTTCCAGAAAATCGCAGACCAGTTTTTGTCAGGATAACCTGACGGCGTCAGGATTGCAACCTGACGGCGTCAGGAAGGAATAAAAACTTCAGCTTACTTTTTCTCGTTTTCTGAGCTTCTTGTAAAATTTTGGAATTTTCCAGATCTTAACTTTCAAAACAAATTCTGTAAACATCCATTCCACAAGCATTATATCCTAGTTTAAATCGAGTCTTATGTATATTATTTCCGCCGATTTTACGCGAAGGTTTCGTTTGTTTTCTTCTAGTGTGCAGGTTTAGTTTGTCAAGAAGAAGTTACACAAGTTTGGAAGGAGCCTTTCACGCAAAAAAACTCTTCTTGGAAAAGATTTAACCACCACTTTTCACGGATCCTACCGAGCTAATCAGGGGAGTATTAGTTTCTTTCGTTTTTAATTACCTTCTATTATCATAACTTTGATACTTTCGGGGAACATTGGGGACAATGTTCAGTTTAAGTGTAGGGAGGGAAAATAAACGGGAACTTTGAAACTATGCTTATCCTTGACTGTTTGCTTTGTCCAAGTGTATTTGTGTAATAAACCATGAGAAAATGTAGGTTAGGGTAATTTTAGCCAAATTTAAAATTTTTTCATGACGTATAAGAGTGGGCCATTAGTCTTAACAAAAGCGTCTCATGGATAGGAAGTTGCATGACTAGCACAAAAACCCTTACCACCTAAATTCCACCCAAAATGTGAGGATCGCCCTTAGATTAGTAGGAATTAAAGCATTCATCTTTAATGCTTAGAGTGTGAACCGGTAGTATATTAGATTCTAGAACTTGTTTTGTGATTCATTCCGAGATCGCTAGTGAGACTACACTTGTGTAGTTAGGAATAACTAAATGATAAGAGGCATTAGGATAACCCTTGTTTAATACCTGTAATATAATTACTTCTTCCATATCGGTTGAGTAATTCCCCCACACCCTTTGCGTTGTACTCATCTTTAGTACACGATACCCCTAGTTAACCCCTCAGAGCCTATCCTTTTCGCGGTTCTCGTGATGTTTCGGTTTTTCCGGAATATCAATGAAGAGCATTGTTTACACCCCACCCCCAAATATACACCCAAATCGCCTTAGCCTACCTTTATTGCACTCACTTTTAGTGCAAATTTATGTTATCACCCAAAACCCTTAGTTCAATTATCTGGTTGCTTGCATGAGTTGCTAAGTCGAGTCATATCCTTTGTATACAGTTTTGGGATGATTGGGATTCATGGGAAAAGTTAAAGTTTATGAAACATAGGAAAGAGAACGTTAAACTCAAATTCCCTTTGTTTGCATAATAATGTACTCCAAGTGTTTTGATCTTTTCAATTCGGGTCAAATTAGTGTTAGAGTAATAAAAACTCAAGTGTAGGGATGTGTCTATAAATCCCTATCATTTTGATGTACCGTAGAGGATGGTAGAGTAAAAGTGTATGCAAAAAAAAAAAAAAAAAAAAAAAAAAAAAAAAAAAAAAAAAAAAAAAAAAAAAAAAATATAGAAAAAGAAAAAAAAAAAAAAAAAGAGTGAAAAAAAAAAAAAAAAAAAAAAAACCATACGGGCTACCATCCTACATCTATCTTTTAAATTATGTTTGTTTATTTTCGTTGCCTAGAGTTTTAGAGTGTCGAGTCTTGGCTTAGCAACGCCATTCTTCGTATACTTGCAACATAAAGATTTTTGACTATCCACCAATATATAGCCTATCCCACCAAACCCTTATTTCCCTACCGTAAGCCTAACGTTACAACCCTTTAAAGACCTCTTTGATAGTCTTTCCTAGGTGCTTACGCCAAAGCGACGGAGGTTTGATCTATTCTCAAGCCTATGGTAATCTATGTACTAGGACCGGTTAATGAGTGTTTATCTTCCATTTCCGATTTGTTATATTTCATATATACACCCGAGAGAGATGTGAGTATCCAAACACCCCATGTGAGGTGCTAGTATGTAATTTCCGTGCTTGTTATGACTTTTGCGGGGCTTATATGTGTTGTGGACCGTTTTGAATGGATGCTTCATGACCCCTAACTTATAAATTAATTGGCTAAAAGCACATTTGCTTGAGGACAAGCAAATACCAAGTGTAGGGATATTTGATAAGGTTTTAAAAGGTACCTTTTTGAGGGGTCATTTAAGCCCTTATTCGATCACTTTTGTATCCGTTATTGCTTAATATCGTTCCTTTTCACTTTTTAGGTCTCTTGAAGGCAAAATGCTGGAATGATGCTTATTTGGACGAAAAGGCGCGAATATACGAAGAAAATGGCCAAAGTCAGAATCGAGACACTCAAAGCTGCTGAAACATAAGGCGACGGCGTCACTGCATATCTGCGACGCCGTCGGGAAGGAATTTTGCGACGGGTCAGAAGCGAAATTGCATGTTTTCAAGGGACGACGTCAGGTTCTAAAGGAGTAGGCCGTCGTTACTCAGACGGCCTAGATGCAGCCAAGACGGCGTCAGAGCTGAAGGGGACGGCGTCACAGTCATAAGGTGACGCCGTCGAAAGGTTTACGTGGCCAAGACGAAAGACGGCGACACGACGGCGTCACGAAACATAAGGTGACGCCGTCGCAGATGTAATCTTATATATAGAATCTGAATTTTTCAGTTTTTGTGTGTAGTCTTTTGGAGTAAAAACCTAAAACCGAACCAAGGCTTTCTTGTGCAGTATTTTAGGGTTCTAAACCCTATTATACATCAAGATAAGTATTTACTTCATTAATTTAATTATGTCTTTGATTATTTGTGTGTATGCTTGCATGTTCTCCATGTCAGGCTAATTTATTTGTGTGTTTGCTTAGGGAATATGAAACTTAATTATTGAATATTGATTGGTTGATACTTATCTTAGTTGACTAATGATCTAGAGTGCGCTAGATTATTCGTTGTGTACTTAATGCTTGACTTTTCTTTGTGAACTTTAGAATATAATTATCTAGGTAATTGTAGGATAAAGTATTCAAGGACAACCGTAGAGTAGGCGTCTATAAATCACTAGAGGATTTGTAAACAAGACCCTTTGGTAAATTCAAAGAGTTAGGGAAACAAGCACGCCCTATAGCCTTAGAATCACAACGCAACTAGGAATAAGGACGTGACAAATCAACCATCAATAGGAGATAATTAAGGAGTAGTAAAACCTAAGTAAACACATCTTTAAACTATCATACGAGTACACATCAATTAGACATAGACTATCACAACCTTAGCTTAGATAATTAGATAATAGTAGAGTAATCGGTAGCAATACCAACCCCCAAATCCAATACCCGAGATTCGTACCTTTTCCATTTCTACAAAAATATAAAAATACAAAAATAATCTTCCTCAACCTCAACCTTAGCGTAGTAACTTCTCACTAACATTCCTATTCCCCTAGAGAACGATATCAATACCCGTGGCTTACCCTAATTACTACACTACAACGATTAGGTTCACTGCCTAGGGTGTTATAAAACTTGCTCGAAGAAAAGGAAGTTTCCTTGACCCCGAACGACGCGTGTAGCGTTATCAGTTGCGTTGTGTGTCTAAAGTTGTAGGGTATGCGTTTCTCCCTAACTCTTTGAACTTACCAAAGGGTCTCGTCTACAAAACCCACTAGGGATGATAAACTCCTACTCTAAGGCACTCTTTGGATAATTTAGCCTACAACTACTTAGGTAATCATATTCTAAGGTTCACAAAGATGAATCAAGCATTAAGTATACAACGAATGACCTATCGCATTACTAGATCATTGATCAACTAAGATAAGAAACAACCAATCAATATTCAATAATTAAGTTTCATACTTCCTAAGCAAACACACAAATAAATTAGCCGGACATGGAGAACATGCAAGCATACACACAAATAATCAAAGACATAATTGAATTAATGAAGTAAATACTTATCTTGATGTAAGATAGGGTTTAAAACCCTAAAATACTGTACAAGACACCTTAGGTTCGGTTTTAGGTTTTCACTCCAAAAGACTCTCTCTAAAACTGAAAAATTCGGATTCTATATATAAGATTACATATGCGACGGCGTCACCTTATGTTTCGTGACGCCGTCGTGTCGCCGTCATTAGGGTTTCGTCTTGGCCACGTTAACCTTGCGACGGCGTCACCTTATGTCCGTGACGCCGTCCTCTTCAGCTTCTGACGTCGTCTGGGTTGCATCTAGGCCGTCTGAGTAGCAACGGCCTACTCTTTTAAAGCCCGACGTCGTCACTTGAAAATAGGGTATTTGGCTACTATATCGTCACAAAAATCCTCCGACGGCGTCGCAATTAACACCTGACGCCGTCGCCTTCTGTTTTCAGCAGCTTTGAGTGTCTCGATTCTGAATTTGGCCATTTTATTCATATATTCGCGCCTTTTCGTCCAAATAAGTGCCATTCCAGCATTTTGCCTTCAAGAGACCTAAAAAGTGAAAAGGAACGATATTAAGCAATAACGGATACAAAAGTGATCAAATAAGGACTTAAACGACCCCTCAAAATGGTACCTTTTAAAACCTTATCACTTTACGAAACCGTGCGTTGCACAAATTGTAACTAATTGTTGATTGCGTAATATTTGAGTAAATTGTTGAGTTGTTACCGTGATGGTAAGGCTAAAATATACAAAAATGTATAACTTGGGCTTCGTCGATAAGATTTGTTAATTTTAAGGTAGATTTATATTTTTTGGTTAATTGTGTTGCACACCGTTTGGATTTGTTTGTTCCTCGCTTGATTTATCATGCTTCTTATTTTACATTTCACAAACTTTAATAATAATTTTTCATTAAATCCTGTAGTAATGTACATGTATTGTTAACCATTAATCATCTTATATACTTAAAGATTCACTTCTTTAATTTAAGCTTCACAACATCCTAACTGATGGCTTAGCTGTTATATTATGGTAAAAAAAGAACATAACATAATATTGATTAAAGTTATTCTTTTATGGTTGCAAGTGGTTACACTATAACAACGTTTCATAAATTTATTTTGGTTAAGAAACGTTTTAGAGATATAACATGATCAATTGATGTGCAAATAACACATTTAATATGCTAAAGCTGTGAAAAGTATCACCGACCAATAACATTAAAAGTTAATGCAAATAATGAAGTTGCTAGGTTAAAATATCATCAAACATAATTTTCATTACTTCATTTTAAAGTTGTTATATGATACTTGACTTTGTTAATACCCATTTTTTTGGTTAAAGTGACGTTAATGTTCATAACCTTGCGTTTCGGATCAATGCATTTAAGTGTAAATGTGCTTTTAGTAAGATTAAATGAAAGTATTACACCAGAGCGAATGGATTGCTTTATTTTTTGTTTAACATGCACACAAAATCAAATTGCTCATCGTGACGAAATCCATTGTACTCAAGTACATCAGGGGTGTCGATGTAGAAACGAAAGTCGTGAGACAGGACCCCAAGACATTTGAACAATTCAAAGCCGAATTAGTTATAATTGATGTGCAGGTTAAAATCAATTAATTCAATATCAAAGGTCCATTATATGAACCAAGACTTTGTTTATTTGTCTACTGATTTCAAATAGATGTTTTCAATTGGTAGATAAATAAAATCAGAAGCAATTTAACATCATGTTTTTGTCAATTATTATTTTTGTTCTTCCAATGTTCGTTCAGTTTTTGGACTTATTTTGATGAAATTTGTTGTTAGTCTGTCATTGGGTAAATGTAAATAAAAGAAAATGATTTTATTTGGAGAACATGGTCATAGGAAGGAGCCTTTAAAGTCCATTTTCAGAACTCCAATCATTTTTATGAACTCAAACCATCTGTCTATGAAAGTAATACGGAAATCCAATCTTTAAGTATTTGGTTGTTCATTTATCACAAGTTTTCTAATTTTACATGGACTTTTTGTGTTATGTTTCTACATCATAAACTTAAATAGTTATTGTAGCACACACGTTAATTATTAAAAACAATTGTTACCTAAATGTCATTGTTTATATTAGAAAGAATTTCGGTTTGTGGTTTTTTGTTATCAAGACTTTCGTTTGATGACCCTTCATTTGTATTATCGTTTTTTTTTAATTAGGATTTGAGGAACACATTTTTATACAATGTGTAAATAACATAACCCTCATTAGGTGAGTATATATAGATTTTTATTAGGGTTTCATACTCGTATTAGATGGGTAATTTAAACATAAAAAAAATCCCGACGAAGATAACTATCATTTTTAAAAATAAACGTATCCGTAAATTCACGAGATTTAAATTAATACTAAATAAAAAATTAAGAAATTATATCGTCATATGTAATTAAAGCATTAAGAATAGACATTTAAATCGAAATGACATCCATAACAAATCAAACACTAATTATATTCATTCGGTAAAATAAATATAGACTAAAATATTGTTTTCTTTCATTGATATTAGATGGTTAATATTCTCAACTGCCAGTAATAAATTTTTACTATATCCCATATATTAAAGTCATTTATTTAACTTCAACTACCTACGTTTTTTTATATTTTAAATATCACTTTTTTTCCTCATTTAAAACAATTTTAGTTTTCAATGGTAGCAATTCAATAGTTTTAATTTATTTTTTTTTGTTTTTTTTCTTTGGGTTTATAGTGGATCTTACTTTATGAACTTTGAATGAATCAATATAAAGATGTTTTATTTAATACTTTATAATGAATAATTTCCATCAGAATCTACTAAATATAAACATCAACATAATTGGTTGTATCAGAAACTAATTGTAACCCCTGAACCATCTTCTTCCTGGACCATAAACAAAACCAAAAACCCTAAAGAGAACTATCATTTAAAAAAAAAACATATCCCTAAATTCACGAGATTAAATTAATACTAAATAAAAATTTAAGAAACTATATCGTCGTATATAATTAAAGCATTAATAATAGACATTAAAATCGAAATGACATCCATAAAAAATCAAAAACTAAATATATTTATTCCGTAAAATAATATAGACTAAAATATTGTTTTTTTTCATTGATATAATATGGTTAATATTCTCAACTATCAGTAATAAATTTTTACTATATCCCATATATTAAAGTTATTTATTTAACTTCAACTACCTACATTTTTCTATATTTTAAATAACATTTTTTTTTCCTTATTTAAAACAATTTAATTTTTTTGATGGTAGCAATTCAATAGTTTTAATTTAGAGTAAACCACATCATTCGTCCTAGTGGTTTGCGTTGACTGACAAGTTTCGTCCTTTGACCGAAAAAAATGCACCGTTCGTCCTTAAATGTGAAATGTCATCTATCGTTGGTCCTTTACTTTAACAGGACACATTAACAGTCGTTAAGTCTATACATGTAGGGGTATTTTTGTCTTTTTAACACTTCTCTATCTAATTCATCTTCCCCACTTATTTTCACAAAAGATACCTTTAATTTCCCCCCCCCCCCATATACTTCATCTTCCCCACCCATTTCTTTCTTCATCCATCATAAAAGTCAAAAACAAATTCAACCCAACTTCAAATTTCTATCCAACCATCACCAAATCAAAAGCCGCAAATCCTACAGTATCATCCAAAAATAACTAAACCAATTTACACATCTGTTTTATTTACAACAAATTCAAAAAACCAATCAAATACTACAACAATCACACTCAAACATTTTTTACTCCACAATCAATAACAAATCCAAAATCCAAAAATACAGTCGATAACAAACACACCAAAACAAAAAAAATATACATATAGTAATTTTATCCTACAAATTTAGTGATTTTATCTCTCTTTTCTACATATAGTAATTTTATCCTCAAAGCTTTCAAAACTCTTTTCTTCCTTACCAACTAATGGATTGATTTTATCATACAAATTTAATTGTCTTTGACCAAGTAAAAAATGTGGAAGAGCTTTCTCCTACCCCATAATGTAAGACTTGAGACCACCAATCTGTATGGATGCATTTTCCATCAATCTGGAAAAAAAGCGCAACTTTTGTCTAGCCCACCAATTAGAAGCAACTGACCCTTTCTATGGAAACTGAACCGAATTAATAGGCCTACTACTCTACCACTACTACGCCACCCTCATGACGTTGCCAACCAGGCAGATCGATCCCTATCGATGCCTGAATCAAACACCAAATCACACTAGATCTATATTTATAGGGTTTCCTTTAAAAGTTATTTTTTTAGTTTAATAAATTGACATTTGTAGAGGATTTTGATTACATAATTGGTTAATGATTCAAAATTCATATTATGGAGAGATTTTGGTGGTGACGGTCAGGAGTGGTGGCCGGCGGAGGTTTTGAGGTTGTTGGTTGTTTCGTGGGTTTATGGTGATGGTGGTTGTTAAAGAAGGTTTTGATGAAGATGATGGCTTTGTGGTTGTCTTTGTTGTTATTGTTTTATTTTTTTTTATGGATTTGAGAATATGAGTGTTTAATGAAAGTGAAGGTAAGATTAGAAGATGATATTTTAAAGAGGTAGAAAATGATCGGTGTGGTGGCTTTATTTGTTGAGAAAATTTTTTAAACGAACACTTTTCCCTGGTACTTTACACACATAAACCACGCCCATACAATTTTCTAAAATGAACACTTCAATATTAGACGTTAGATTGGTAGGTAATACGCTTTTAAACCGTACACGTGTACACCGATTCTCTGGGCGTGGTCCAGGCGAGAAGTTTGGGCGTGACCTGTGCGATGGAGTGACCTGGGCATGCCTGGGCGTGCATGAGGCGTGGCTACGTGCCCTAGGCGTGAAAGTGCCTGGGCGTGGAAGTGCCCTAGGCGTGCCTGTGTGTGGCTTGGGCTAGGAGTTGTTTTGTATGATCCAGGTTCTGTTTGTTGATTTACCCATGTTTCTAATGTAAAAGGTTTGTTGATTTACCCATGTAATCCAGGTTCTCATGTAAAAGGTTTGTTGATTTACCCATGTAAAAGGTTTGTGGTTTTGATTTACCCATGTAAAAGGTTTGTTGATCCAGGTACCCATGATACTGTCATGTAAAAAGATTTGTTTGGCTACACAATGGAAAAAGAATGCAATGTAAAAAGTTATGATTGTGACTATCTATGAAAGTGGCGTAAAATGGTCATAATCGTAAACTATAGAAAAAAGGTTCATTATCGTATAATCACTATATAAACGGTTTGTTTTTGTAATTTGCTTTTATTTGTTTGTGTTAAAAGGGAGAAAAAAGAAAAGAATATGGTAAATTTACCATTATACCCTTATTTGAGTATCAAAAATGAAGTAACTTAATGACAGTTAATGAAGTCCGTTAAAAGGAAGGACCAATGGTAGATAACGTTTCGCATTTAGGGATGAACGGTGTATTTTTTTTTGTCAAAGGACGAAACTTGTCAGTCAACGCAAACCACAAGAACGAACGGTGTAATTTACTCTTTAACTTATTTGTTTTAGTTTTTTTCTTTGGATTTGTAGTGAATCTGACTTTATGAAATTTGAAAAAAATCAATATAAAGATGTTTTATTTAATACTTTTTAATGAATATTGATTGATGCAAAACCGTCAAGTTATCTCACGCAAGCTAGCCACTTGTGAATGACCAACCGTAAGAAACTCAAAACAGCTCACACACCAAATGCAATTAAGATCAGAGGAATGTAGTGGATTCCTGGGTCGTTAAGTCCCACGGAGGATGAATTGGTGTATAAACACTTCAGATGTCGAATAATCACTAAGGATAGTGATCAATAAGGATTATGATGGAAAATTACCTAAAGAAAAGATTTACAAATTACAGCGACTTAAATGCAAATTAAAAGAAATTAAAAAGTTAAAATATATTAAATAAACGCTATCACTATTTTTAAAATCGATGAACGTTTAAAACCTAAAACGTACGTTTAAATAAAATTACGTAAACGTACAAAATAAAACGTGAGTTTTAAGAAATAAAATGCTTACAAATATGAAAATGACATTTTTATAATCCTAATAATAAAAGAAAATTATTAGAAAAAGAAAATTATTTTTACAACTATTTATTTAATTATTATTAATTAAAAACTATTTATTAAGTATTTAAAATGCACTAAAATACAAGAAAATACAAAATTAACCTAGAAAAATGAAATTATAACTTGTAAAAGTCTAAAATATGATAAAACTTATTTTAAAACTGAAAATATATTTTTTAGACTTTTTATGTATTTATTATTAATTTAAAACTATTTAAAATTGATTAAAATGCTAAAAAATAATATTTAAACCAAGAAAATTATGGAAAAATACTTTTTATGACTTTTATATTTATCTTAATCTAGGAAAATTGAAAACATATTTTTTTAAGCTTTTTCTGATTTATTAGTATTAAAAGTTATTTAAAAAGACTTAAAAACAATTTAAAATAAAGAAAAATAGCAAACAGTGATGGAAAAATCTGAAAAATTCAGGAAAATGCTAAAATATTATTCTAAGTTTATAAAAAATGTAAAAACATATGCTTATAAGGAGGAAAAAGCAACTGCTGTGGATTAGCTTATAAATAAGCACTTCAAAATAAGCACAAGGCCACCACAGAGTACCAGCTGAACACAGAAGCTAAATACTGCTATATTAAACCTATCTTAACCATTTAACAGTACACTTGATCACTAAAGAAGCTTAAGTTGGTTTTGAGCTTATTGGCTTATTTAAGCAAAACAGTGATTAGGGGGGCACCTTTAAGCTATTGCATAAGCTACACAAGTAAGCTAAATGGAAAAACAGATAAAGGGACTTAAAGTATACCTGGCCTACTACACAAGAACCAAAGCCCAGCTCCTCACAAGCTTGAATGAAGCTTGTGAAAGGGCTGCAAGATGTGCCTGTGCACACTCAGTGAATGCTGAGTGTGTGCAGGGCATATCATGCCTTATTGGAAGCTGATTTTAAGCTTATTGGAGCTTGAGAAATGGAAAACAAAACTGATAATATTAAACTAGACCTACTGATCTTGCAAATCCCAAAGTTTCATAGATTTTGATGAAGAAATGAATCAATGAGACTTCAACAAAGTTTTGTAAAAACTGGACTTTCCAAATTTTGACTTTTGTAGACAGATATAGATATTTGACTTTTATGAGATTCTGATGATCCTAGATGATCTATTATGATGTATTAAGGTATAATGAGATTAGATTAAGCTATGCTAACAAATTTTAATCTACTGTGATGATTTTGACACTCCAAATCCCAACAGTTACTAAGTAAAATGAAATTAAAGGAAAGTTTGACTTTACACAAAGTAAGGACTGGTTTTCTTGGTTGATATGAGTATTTAGGTACTAGTGAGACACAAAACTACAACAAGCAACAACACAGATGATCTTTAACACATTAAACACAGTGAAAACAAACACCCTTTTATGAGACTGTTCTTGTGTTTTTCAAAGAGTTTCAAAGATTAAATCCAAACAACTGATTGCAGACCTTATATAATCATTTAATAAGACTAAATGAACAAGAAATAACAGCCATAACAACATTAAACTAGGAATTGACAAATATGCTCTATTGACTGTGAAAATGAGATTTTTGCAAACTACAAATTTAAAAGAACAAACAACTGCTTTTATAGTTTGAATGTACTTAACTATAGCTAAATAACTTAAACAAACAGAAATTTAAGCTAATAAGCACTTCTAACAGTGAAATGCCAAATTAGAGAAAAATGCTTACAAATGGCTTTGAGGCACAAACTGAGAACTAGGACCAAATAACAGATCCTATAGCTTACCAATAAGCACTACACCCAAGATGCAATCCAAAATTTCCCTTCTCCAGCTTTGAACACCATTTCCAAGTGATTTTTAATTTTTAACTAATTAATTTGTATTTTTAGTGATTTTTGACTTTGACTACTAAACTGCTTTTTAAAGTTTCTAAAAGCTTGAATAAGCTTTCTTGGAACTTACATGGTCTTACTCAGTCCATAAAAACAACCAACAACAACATTCGAATCATATCATGATATTTTAAACATGAAATTTTGCATAAACTGAAAAGTATCTTAAAACTGAAATTGAAACTGAAAAAGGTTCTCAAACACTTTTAAATAACTTAAACAAGATACTTGGAAAGATTAAATTGCACTGGAAATTAAGATTGAACTAAAACGACATTAAACTAAACTAAACTACTCTAATTGGTCCTTTTCCTCTGCTTCTTTCCTTCTTTATAGACATTCAAAAGCATCCTCACACTTCTCTGATCATTTCCCACCATTGGATAGGCCAAAGTGATCACATCCTTTGATTTTCACTTTTTGGCGCCAAAAAAGTCATTAGCAGGTTCTTTTCAATTAATGCATTTTGGTTTATGTAGAGGTGGAGGGGACATGATATACAGCTGGGGTGATAAGTTTGGTGAGGTGGAAAGGTTGGGAGAGGTGGAGAAACCACCTGGTTTCAAGTTTACAGGGGTGAGGGAGGAGGTCTACAGTGATGGCGGTATTTTTGTTTTTTAAAATGTTGGGCCGGGTTGGGTTGTTGGGCCAGTAGCTGGGTTTATGTTTGGTTTGTTTTGATATTAAGGGTCCAATTGGTATTTTAAGCTTGTAAAGCCCAAGGACTATTTCTGCCATTTGATGAAAGTTGAGGGGCTAATCATGTGAACTTTCCAAACTTCCTTTGAAGGACCAAACCTGCCATTTATATAAACACAAGGACCAATATTGTTAATTAAAACATTTTAAAGCTTAAAATGACCATTTGTGTAAATTTTGGATTCTTGGGGGACTAAAGTGTAAATTTCCCAAAAGTTTATCATAAGGACCAATTTTGTCATTTATTAATAGTACAAGGTTTATTTTTGATTATTTTCACTTTTAAAATTCACCAAGGACTATATTTGACATTTTTCAAAGTTCAGGGACTAAAGTTGTCAATTTGTGATTTTTAAACTTGGAAGGGTTTGTTTTGACAACTTTTGAATCCTATGGACCTTAAATAACTTTTTACAAGTTTTTGAATTACCAGGGACTAGATTTGACAATTTTTGAAACTTGGGGGACTAAAACTGCCAATTATGCAAACTTGGTACGTTTTTCATCAGATTTTGATGTTTTTGCATTTAAAACATATAAAACACTTGATTGTGATATTTTTATCATTTCGAAGCATTTCTGAGTGTTTTCAGATGTTTTTGGCATTCTAAACAGTACAAAAATGATGAGTATTTAGACACTCATCAAATATTTCATCAGAAACTATTAAATAAAAAAATCAACGTTAATTGGTTGTATCAGAAACTAATCTTAACCCCCGAACCATGTTCTTCCCAGAATATAAACAAAACCAAAAACCCTAACAAACCCACACCAGCACATCAAATAACAAATCGATAACAACAATGGTAAAACCTTTGATTCCATGTCCCAACACAATTATAAATAATAAGTTAATAGGAAAAAACATAAACACACAAACAATTTATTCCTAAAAAAACACGTCAACATAAGAAACTAAATAACATTTAATCTGCACATTTTTCTAAAAATATATTCTTATTATATATCATATCTTTCACAGTACCAGTTGTCATAATAAAAATCTTGTTCATGGTGATCGTTTTCTTCTTCTAAAGAGTTGTCTCCAATAATATTGTAATCCAAATCCATATCATGTTGATAATTATCAACATCATGTTCATAGTCCATTCCATCCGATTCTAAATCTTTTTCCTCATCAGTTATCTCAACATGCGACTCCTCATCTTGTACCATTGGAACATGCGCATGCCAAGGTCCCAAATCACGCATCCACTCCCCCTTAAACCAAGTATATAGACTGTAAAAAAAATGGACCATCACAACTATGACTTATATATTAATTGATCTTATGTTCATTGTTTTCAAAGCTTATCAAAACCTGTAATCATTTTCCCTTTCAAAAGTCTTAAGACCATTATTTACTAAAAACACTACTTGTTTGCCAGGAACTCTATAATACAACTTTTCAAGTCTGTTGTATTCAGTGAGGTTTATTATAATCCAATTTTCAATAAAACTCAAATTTATTTACCTTACTTCTATTGATGACAATCTTACTTCATCCATGCCCCAATAAAAATCGTGGATCCTATATGTTATAATCCTTCCATAATAATGAATGCATACATTTAACATTCGCGATGCAAGCCCGACATGAATACTGTTTATATTTTTAAAAACTACATTAAAAAAAATTTCTTACAAAAAATCATTTTCAATTAGAACATGAATATATATAATAAAAATTTTAAATTGTAACTTACTTGTTTGGTCTATGATTGTTGTTGCTGTAAATTATTCCTGGAAATTCATAACATGTTGTATAATAAACGTAGTTACACATGCTTTGGTTTTTTGAGTTTTGAATTAAATCTTGTTTACTTTATTGTGTTTTGGTTATGATATAAAAAAATTTGAAAAATCTAATTGTATTATCTTGTGATAAATGGTAAAGTCGATTTTGTAAAACTAATTAGTATTTAATATTACTAAAGTTATTAAACCCTAGTGTGTTTCTTATAAAACTTACAAAAATCAAATCTGGCGTCATCTCATAATAAAGGTATTGACTAAAATATAGGTTATAATAACGTCTTCAAAAATCAGTTATATATATCATAATCATCTTGCAAGAAAAGTATTGACTAAAATATAGGATGTAATAACATCTTCAAAAATCAGTTATATACATCAGAATCATTTAATCAAATGCTAAACATTTTTAATCAGAAATCACATACATATGATAAGAATTCAAATGCTAAATATTTTTATATCTTAATGGAAATTTCATTATATTCATTCCACAATAAAAGTACATATTGAAAATATAGAATGTCAGTACTAAATTCATTCAATCTTTATGATAAATATGCACACATTCGGTGAATAAATAAAAAAAATTACATCAGAATGATCTAATCAAATACTAAACGTTTTTCGCCTTCAGACACATCCTCTTCAAAAACATCAAAATATATTTTTTTTGTATTCCAACCTGACCTTCTTAATCCTAATTTTGAATAAATCATCAGCAATTTTGATAATCTCAAACTTATTCTCATGATCATCTTGCAAACTGTAAATACACAAAAATTATAAATTATTAAAATAATATGATTTATTATGTTAATATATTTAGAACAAATAGTTTTACTTCTTTTTAAAGATGTGATTATTTGCAACTTCTCTCTTGGTGATCAACTTTGATTTAGGAACACAATACAAATCCAACATGACATGAGCCGCATGTAATTCATACTTTTAAATCCTCTAACTTCAAAGTAATATATTGTCACACCCCCAATTTACCTGTTTTGCAGCGGAATGGAATTCCTGGGGGATTGACTGTCATAGCACCACAATCACAGTTATATTGAACGACCTAAAGTGTCGTTTTAAAAACACATCGTTTGATATTTAACAAAAGCTTTCAGAGTTACAACATAGGTCCCAAAAGTTACAAAGTTTGCGGAAATACAAATATATTACATGTCCAAACGATGGTTTTGAAATAAAGTGCCATAATGTACAATAATGTAAGTCGACGCCGCGACTCAAAAGGTAGGTCCCTAAACCATGTCATGATGATAATGCCTCAGTTACCTGAAAATACATTGCTAAAACGGGTCAACAATAATGTTGGTGAGAAATCATAGGTTTATGTAAATGTTTTATACGACTACGCAAGTATATATCAGGCATGACAATCATGTCACGTAAAAATGTTACAATTGCAATAAGCCCATGACACCGAAACTAGACAATTCATAATGTATGCCCCTGCAGAGTGTTTGCCAGACAACTCCGTAATGTTATTAAATGAAATGCATCCGTATGACAAGTTGGGATTCACCAACTCGGATGGAGGCGTCACCCTCGATAGATCTATCCACTCATCCTCGCTTCAAAGATTAACGGTTCATGTTCAGGTAATGGGGACTTTCAATTGGCAAATGCGGTAACTTAAGCAATGTAAATGAATTTAATGTACTTGGTATCGTAATAAAATGTTGTGCAATGTATTCTCCCCCGTAGGTTTGAAAATAATTAAAAGTGTATACGACGGGGCTATGAAAACTCACTTGGTAAACTGGAATGATGACAAGAGTGAGTACACTGAGGTATAATGTGATGCGTCAACCGGGACCTATTACGAATGATATGATATGTAATGAGTTGCAATGTAATGTTATGCATGCATTTCGTATGTTATTTATACCATTTGCGAGTTTTGAAAATATTAATTATCGTCGAAAAATACTCTTTTGACGTCTTGACCATTCAAAAATCACTTTGCAAGTATTTACGTCAAAATGTCATCCTACAATGGTTTTATAATGATTTATGGAGAAATTTACACTTTTCGTCGTAAAACAATGTCGTCGGAATTTTTATAAAAGTAACAAAAATGGCTTTGGAAAACTAGTCGTAAAATGGTGTACGTCGATCGTTAGAGAACGAACTCGACGGTTTTGGAAAGTTTGTATCGAAATCTAGAAGTTTCAGTTCAGGAGTTTTCGTCCAAAAGGTCTCGAACATAAAGATAATAAGGGTTAAAGATGGTGATTTTGGCTAATTGTTATGTAAAAAGTGAGTTTCGGCCAAGTTTAAGCATCCGTACATAATTTATTAAAACTCCGCTATACAAACGGTTGGTCGTTTTAGAAAATATGCTTGGTGATCTTGATTTTACTAGAAGACATTTCGTTTCAAAAAGTTCTACATCATAGTTAAAAACAGCCGTTAACATGGTCATTTTAGTTACCGTAACACTTATCTCGTAAAAATAATATAGTTTTTCTAAAAATAATAGTTACGGCAAGTTTACGAAAACGTGCATATCTTAGTCGTTTCAAATCCGTTTTCTACGTATTATATGTCCTTAGCTTCGTATCAAAGTATACTAATATATTTTTGATAAGTCGAAATAATTTGTAAAGCTTAAGGCTCGTTTTTGACTCGAACAAAATAAAAACAGCATGCTGAAATTTCAGAAAACTATATTTTTCGTCGTCAAACTTGTAAAATCCATAACTTCTTCGTTATAACTCCGTTTTATTCCGTTCAAGCGGCCACGGATTCGTTTTAAAGTATATTTTCTAAATATCAAGGCCAAAGTGTCGTGTCTACTGTCGGTTTTTCCAGAAAATCGAAACAAGGACAGAACATTATATATACTTATCGAAAATAGTTTTTCTCGGACAAAACCTATTCTAATCCCTTCAAATCAACTCCAAAGCTAATCTAATCCTACCATACACCTTCTTAGGGTGTCATGGGTTCCTAAACATCATCAAGACCAAAGAATACCAATGGGATATTTATAGGATGACCAAATATATATATATATACTCTAAAATCAAGCAAAAATGGTATAAATCACATATGTCTTGCATGTTTGTACCAAAAATGAAAAGATACATATGAGATGAAAAGGAAACATGAAAAATGAAAGAAACATGCTTACAAGTGAATATGATGAGGTGCAAGTAACAAGGTTAAACCTAAACACTCTTGGTTTTTATTTCAAAACCTTATAAAGAATGTTAACTAGATTGTATAAACACTTGAGAAAATTTTTTGATGATGATCCCTTTGAGCTACTTGATGTGGCCGGTTAGGAAGAACACAAAGAAGAGAGAAAACCAATTTTTTTACTAACACTTGTGAATGAGCAAAAAAATAATGTAGTAAGACTTATTTGTATGAGTAAACTTTATTATCAATCAATGCAACCATACTCAAATTAATGACTACCCTCCCCCTTGGTCGGCCAAGGGGGGAGGGATGTAGATATATATATATTTTTTTTTTATAAAATGTGTATATATATATATATACTTGTAACAATTATTGATAAAATGTAAAAGTAAAAGGTAAATGGTAGATTTTTGGTACAAGTAAGTTTTTAATAGATCAAAATAGAATGTAATGAGATAATAAAAATTGTAAAAATACATTCCTTGTGAAATTTGGGTGATAAAATAATTATCGTATAATTTTTAAGAAAAACGTCGTAATAATATAACTTTAACGATTTATGTACCAAATAAATTTAAAACACTAGGTAAACTCAAAATATAGTTTTTATAAACTAAATGTAAGTATAAAAATATGTCGGGATCATTTTTGAAAGTAACGGATTAAATATTCAAAATAATAACTCACGCGATAACGTTTATTTAATATAAAAATTACGCGTTAAATGTGAAATGAAATGTCATGAATGAACTAATATAATGCAAATGATGTCAATGAAATGTAGACTAAACTTAGTCCATATGAAATGTTCGTGATGATATGATCATGAATTCGCCGCTAAACCTTTAAGGTTACGCGAATTTGGAACAAGTAAACCAAGTTTACGATAAATGTTGAAATAGTGAGGCATAAATTGTGTCGAGAAATGACCTGAAAGTACGGGTTGTCACATATATATATGAATGAAGTTAAATATTATATAATAACTTACAACACCATATATCATGTTCTACCATTATAAAAGATAGTTCAAACAAAATTGTGTATGTGATTGTCACATATCTATACAAATTAACAAAATAATATTAATATAATAATAATTTTAAAGAATTTACTGTTAGCCTATTACCTCACATCTTGTAGCATAAATCCTAAAAATAATTTAGGTTCAGTTTCTGGACTAAAAACCTTGATAATAAATTCTGCCAAAAACACAACACAAATTAAATATAAACTAATAATCAATATCAAATATAACTTATATGTTTGCACTCACCAGATGTTCTGTCAACATCAGAAACTGAAATCCTGAACATGGTTTTGCCTGCAATAAGAAAATAAATGCACAAAAGTTAGAAGACTAATGAACGATGAGCACCCACATTGGGTGAGTATATATAGGCTCAGATTTAGGGTTTCGTATACGTGTCCCAGTAGATAACGTAATTCAAATATAGAAAAAATATTGGCGAATATAACTATCATTTTTAAAATCTTCTAGAACGTGCTTTTCATATTTGGAAACACGTTTTGATATGCCTAACACTTTCATGACATCAAAGTTTCAAAAAACACACCCGGTTCCTTCAAGGTTTTTTCTTCGCGTTATTGACATATCTATGTTTCAGGACCTTTTTTAAAACCCCAAATCTAGTCCGACTTTTTCTCACTTGAAAGCTCAATCCACCAACGAGAGGGCTCAGATTTAAAACTGAACCCTTTCATCGATTAATCGAATCCCTCGATTTGATCAAAAATGAATTCTCTTATTATATAAAAGATTTTCACTGGCAACATGTTGATCTTGCATAATATCAGGGAAGGAACATAAATTAATAAGTATTACATGTGTTCATTGGGTCTTTGTCCCCGTTTGCTTCACATGTAATCCTCATGTATATCTTTAACTTTGACATGAACATTTGGTATGTTTGGTAAAACTAGCTATAAGCTGGTGACTGTAAGCTGTTAACTGTTAGATGTAAGCTGGTAACTGTTGGCTGTAAGCCATAACTGTTTGTTTTATAAAAGTGTTTGGTAAAATAGCTGTAGCTAAAACTATAAATGTAAAATGACATAAAAGGACACAAATATATAATTAAAAGCAAATATAAAATATCTATACAAATATTATACTAATAAGTTGTGTTTGAGGAAGGGCTTATGAGGCTTGGGCTTTTAAAATAAGCCGGCTTATAAAATAAGTCTCGTTTGTCATGCGGGCTTATGAAATCATAAGCCTTTAAAAAGAGCTTAAAACTTTAGCCCGATAAAAGGGGCTAAAAACTTTAGTCCGAGACTTTTGAACATAAATTACTTATTTACCCACAAAAATATCTAGCATATAAAAAAACTCATTTAATTATGTCATTTTTAGTAATTTTGCAATAATAAGCATAAGCTTAAGCCCATGTGCCAAACAAGTTTACAAAAATACAAATTTCAACTTCGACTTATAATAAAAGCCCCAGTCCTAGCATAAGCCCCAGCCCTAGTCCAAGCCACAGCCCGAGCCAATTACGCTAAATGTACCCTAATATTATTTTACGATCTTGCAAGCCTTAAATTTTTTGTTACTAATATAATTTTTTTGAAAGAGTAAGCTTACACTAATATTTTGAACTATTACGTTTTATATAATATTTTTATAATACTAGTAATTATCTAAAGAGTATAAGTGTATAACTTATTTTTATAATACTAGTAATTATCTAAGGAGTATAAGTGTATAACTTTATAAATTGTAAGTTAAAAAGAAAAGAATGTTGGAGGTTGTGATGAATTAAAGTTAAAAAGAAAAGAAAACCACATTTTTCTATTTGGCATAAAAAGTTGAAAGATTAAGGGTACAAATGTAAAATACCAATCAAATAGCTCCTCAAATTTTAGAACGCTGATCTAATGAGCGTTTAATTTTCGAACTTTTTAAATATATTAGAAGCTCCAACTATCCTAACCAAACAAGACTTTTTTTTAACCAGGAGCTTTTTTTTCAAAATAAAAAGCTAACATCTCCTAAAAAGTTCTAAAAAAGGTGTTGCCAAACAGGCCTGAAGATATAACATAAATCATGGAAGTGATTTTTTAATACTTGATGGATGATATATGATAATATAACATAAATAATTGGATGCAATGTTTTTGATACTTCATGGATGACATAAGATGAAAGTATTCTGTACGTGTTTATATGAAGTTTATTCTTAAGTGTTTTTATATATGCATTGCATCATGATTAAATTTCATAATATACCAGTGCCTAACATGTTTTGCGTACCTGCCACCTCTACAATAGGTGCTAGATATAAGCATAGTGATTGCGAATCATCACAATATCGTTTGCGATGACTATAAACTATCAGTTTCCTATTCAATGAGATGATCACAGACAATATACGGTAACTTTTAAGCAACTGATCATGAATATAAATATATAATATATATTGTAATATCGATAGACACGGTGAATATTTTCAATTATGTTTGTACATCGAACGATATTCTAACTATAAATTTTGCATTTGTAGACATGTTTTTTAATATACTCTCTAAAACAAGTGTTGACATTGTTAAAAACGACTACGTATCTAAAAGTGTTTCCACCTAGTGTAAAGAAAAATAATCTTCTCATCTGCAAATCTCCTACAGTAAGACTAAAAAGTGTGAAGAGTGATGTGGTAGCACCTTTGATCACCGCGGCGAACCTGGATGATGGTTCCAACATACGCATTAAGACTATAAAACCATTTTGATCATGTTGATACAAAAGTTGGGCGTTCCTTGTTTGGGGCTACGGCTCTCGTACCAATTGAGTCTTGATTCTTGAGACCTGCGCACTAAGTAACAGAAAACACCGTTAGGCTTATCGTGAGATTGTCTCCCACGATTATCCTCCGGCGTGAGAGTATGTAATCGGTTTAGGGTTAAAGGAGAGTTAGGGTTTTTAGATCGTACCTTTAACGAGGGATAGGGTTCCCTTTATATACATACGGACTCCTTGTTGGTTCCGTGTTCCCCAACCTTCGGCGTATCCCGCCTACGTCGGTTGGTAAAGAATTATCTCCCAAGATAGGAGATATCCGATATCGTATTCCATAAATAACATTGGGCTTGGACCGTCGTGGGCCCAAACCCTTATCGAATCAGCCCAGTTCGTGTTGGGCTTGTTAGTATCGGGCTTTGGTCGGGTTCGTTACTCGACTACAGACTATACGTCATCATGTCCCCGCAGTCTAGTATGCGTAGTGACTGACTGCGGATGCTAGACTAATATATGCAGTCAAGGAAAAACTACGAAGCGTAGCAAAGAAGCCAAAAAATGTTCCCGTTCTGAAATGGACGCCTCGTAAATCGGGGGAAAGTAACTGCAACAGCGTCACGTCAAGTGATCTGAGCCACACGTTGGAGATAGTGGGTTCCACGTGTCGTGTATCGTGTGGATAGGAAAACTTATATAACCACCGGCCTCCCTTTCACTGTGATTATCACAGTAAAAACTCAACCCGCCATTGTTAAGAATCCTTTCATTTGCACATCAGAAAACTGCTTATTCCACAGGTAACCGCGCGTGCGCTTATAAAAACAATACCATGGTCAAAGTGTTATCTGATTTCACATCTGACATAACGGAGGACGAGCTTCGTGAGTTCGCCTCTGATTATTATATTCCCGTTGCGGTGCATCCGGAAGTACCGGGTGCGAAAGAGACAATTGCGGACTTCCCCGAAGGGAAAATAGGGGTATATACACGGTTTTTCGAGTACGCGAATCAACGTGTACCAATATATTTATTCCTGAGCGACGTGTTAAACTATTACCATCTGCATATATCCCAGATGCACTGCATAGGTGCAGCTAAGATCACCAATTTCGAGGTTAACTGCCGATTACTGGAAATTAACCCGTCTATCCACCTGTTCCGCGCGTTTTATCACACGATGTGGTCACACGGGTGGGTATCATTTGCTAAGCGCGCTGGGCGCCTTCAGTGCTATACCAAAAAAGTAGACGCGCTCAGGGATTGGAGAGAGACATTTTTCTGGGTAGATGAAGTGTGCTTCCCATCTCGTTTCGATTTCTACACCCAGGGTTCACTGCCGAAGGATGAGCGCCCCCTCCCTGGATCATATAATGTGGAGGATGCGGATACAATAAATACCAATCGCATCCCCATCAATTCCTATCCTGAGGAATTCTTGGTGCATATGGGCATTAGCCGCAACTATTTTGGCAGACCTGAGGAGGTTCCAATCTTTTTGGGCGCTGATGGCCAGGGTGGGTGCTCGTCCTTCGCATTCCTTTGTCTTTACTAATGTAAGCTTGTTGTCTTTTGTCTCTATTTACTTGTCGTAATCTCGTATTTGTTGTTTGTCTGTGGTTGTGCAAAAATGGATCTGTTTAGGGTTGTGCACCTGGCGAAGCCATTGCAAGTTAATGTGGGGACACGCCCACTGAAAGAGGGAGAGGAGCCCATTTTGGATGCCACCGCAGGGCGTACCTTAGTAATGGATATGGGGGAGGCAGGGACTAGTTCGTCTATCGCACTGGAAGCAACGCCACTGCAAAGCGTGCCGAGCCCAAGAGTGCCGTCTCCATTAGTGCAGCCAGCACACGTAGCAGTGGCTGAGCATTTGGAGGAAGATGAGGAAGAGGAAAGTCCAGCGCTGAAGCGCAAGCGATCACTTGGAGATGCTGGCGCAAGTTCATCGAGGAAGAAGCGTCCAGTTGTCATGGTAGTGGAATCATCATCAAGTGACATTGCGTCGCCTCCCCCCTCAGCGGATACAACTGGTCCACAGTAAGTAACATCATAAAGGATTTTTGCACACCTCCCGTTCTTGTAAAAAATTAAGAATTCTCTTTAACATGTACATGTTTGAACAATCTGCGGAGTCGCCCCCCAGGGCTAGTCCCGTACATTCTGCGCGTTCCGAGCCTCATAGCCAAGAGGTTAAGGACTTGTCTGATGGGGATGCACCAATTGAGCAACTGGTTGAAGAGTTGGTGCAGGTGTCTGTGCATCAAGCTTCGCTGGTTGAGAAGCTAAAGGCCCAAGTTTCTGGTGAAGGTAGCCAAGGTGCGCAAAAGGATCAGAAAATTGCATCGCTGGAGGCGCAGTTGGCGAGTGCTAAGGCCGAAGCAGAGGGCCTAAGTCTGTACGCCCAGAAGCTTGCTGGAGAGAAGATGGCGCTAATGGGCCAAATAAGCCAAGAGGGCGCTGAGTCATCCGGGTACAAGTCTGCGTGTCTTTGGGCGCTGAAGTATCTGGAAAAGGGCAAGGATGAGCTGTCCGCATAGTTGGAAAATTTTGGTGCCACTGTGAAAGATGCCTTGGAGGCGCAAGAGATAAAGTTGCGCAAGCTCAGTTTGAAGTATGATGAGGAACTGTATCCCTAACTCCTGTCTAATATTGTTGAGCGCAGATGGCTCATAAGCCATGGACTACGACTTGCTGCACTTAGTGTCTTGGAATAGCAAGAAGTAGTGGATGCTTTCGGGGGAGTAGTTCAATGCGCACTGGAGCGTGGTAAAGCAGAGGCTGTGGAGAAGCTTCATGAGGCGGATCTTTTGAAGGTGCCCACTGATAAGGTACCCGGGTATAATGCGCAAGCATTCGATGAGTTGGTGTCTGCCATGGAGAAGATGAAGTCCTTGGAGCTTCCAATGATTGCTGAATTGGAGCGCGACCAAGATTATCCTATAGGGGTAATAATGGAGGGGTTAACCTTGGCTAGGCATCGTGCGGAGGATGCAAAGACGCAACAGGATTACTTTTTGAAACCCAACGAGTCTCAGCTACAGATGCCTGTTTTCGTTCGCCCTCATAATATCTTGGATTCGTTTGCTCTGGAGAAGGAAGTTCCCTTGAAACAAGTCTTGGAAGCTCATGCTACGAGGCTCGCCAAGAAGAAAGGCATTAAGGGCAAGGCCATTTTGTGTGGCGTTGGCGCGGCTCACCTCCCCCGGTCTGACGGGGTGCCTGTTAGTGTTGCAACGGTATCGCGTCAAGACTCCGATTTGTTGAAGGACTTGAGCGAGGTAAAAGATGCAGCAAATCGCGTGGGTAGCTCATCTCTTGAGCGTTGTAATAGTTGGTAGGTCGTACTGTGTAAACATCCTTTTGTAATCACGTATGATACTGAATGGAATATTATTTTTGTTGAATGGTGTTGCTTATGATATTTGTACTTAGTTACCTGTTTTTCCAAAAAAAACATATGCATTGTCTAAGAAACAAACTATTGTATAAGCATGGATAAGATGTGAAGTTCATAATCGTGTATGAGATTCATAGTATAATTAAGAAATAATTTGCAAGTACTTGTTGATCATAGTCGTGTATGTTGTGATATGCAGCGTACTGTAAATATGATATTTAAGGAGTCAAGTGTCTTGATTCCCAATTTGTTAAACGTGCACCATATGCGCTGTTGCGCACCCGTCGTGAGATGCGCACAAACTTATTCCAACGTCTTGAGAACAAGGTGTGTTAGGAATTAGAAATTCCAGGTACTAAAGAGTCGGTCACCTCAAGTATATATATTCGTTAGAAAGCTCGTAGTCGTAGTTATTTTATGTTAAGTAGTATTTAGTTTAGTAACACCGTGGAGGACGGACGGGTCTTTACCCACTGTATGCCTGATCCACAGCCCGTTGTGTGGCGTTTTATTGTAAGACTATAAATACTCTCTACCTTCCAAGGTAGAGAGTTGGAGCTCATAATAAGATTTTTCTTTCTCTCACTAAGTTCCCTAAACCTCTAACTTTCTCTCTCTAAAATCTTCTTATACGCCACTTGTGGTTATGGTTTAGTGTGTATGTGAAATCAAATTTGTAACAATTGGTATCAAGAGCCATGGTTAGATCATCTCTTACATATCTTTGGATTTCTAGTGGTTTTTAGGAGGTTTTTGAGTTTGAAAAAGTTTAGTGGTTTTTGCATCATTTGGTTGATTTCTAGTGTTAAAGTTTGGATTTTGATTGTATTTTTGTGTTTAGAATCATCACAAGTGTTTAGGTTTTGATTTAGAAGGCTTGAATCATCGTGGTTGGATTGTTTTTGGATTGAAAAGTGGTGTTTATGTGTTTTTTCATGCTAGCGACTTGAGCCACGGAAAAGTTTTCTTGGTAGCGACTTGCTTTGCAATTTGGTAGCGAGTTGTTGTTAAAGGAATTAGCGAGTTGGGTTAGCGACTTGTCTATTGAGACAAGCCGACAAAAAGTACACGTAGTGGATTCTCCACTACACGTAGCGACTTGGAGTAAGTTAGCCACTTGTACTTTATTTTGTTAGCGACTTGGTGTTAGCGAGTTGGTACCTAGCGAGTTGCTATTTAGCGACTTGATAAATCAGCGACTTGGTGCTAAGCGAATTGCTGTCAAAATTTTGCTAGCGACTTGGATTGTAGCGAGTTGTTATATAGCGACTTGGGACTATAGCGACTTGGCACTTAGCGACTTGGGACTATAGCGACTTGGCACTTAGCGACTTGGTTCAAAGTTTCCTAGCGACTTGAGTGATATCCTTTTAATACGGTTTTCTCTTGATTTAGTAAAATCTCGTGAAAGAATCTATTTCACGGTTTAATCATAGAGTTATAAAATCCCGTTTAATCAGTCATCATGTCTACCAACTCTCCTACAATCATCTCCACTGTCACCGAGGATGTTCAAGCAGCTGGTTCAGATACTCGTCCACCCATGCTTGACAGAACTGACTACGACTCTTGGGCTCAAAGAATCAGATTGTACTGTCTTGGAAAGGAAAATGGGGTCAACATTCTCAAATCAATTGATGAAGGACCGTATCGAGTTGAGACTACTAGGGACATAATTGATACAGCTGAAGATGGAACGATGATCTATGGAATAGACAGACCAAAGATGTATGATGAGCTCAATGATAAGGAGAAGAAGATATTCGATGCATATATCAGGGCTTCTAACATCATATTGCAAGGTCTTCCAAAAGACATATACAAGCTTATCAACCACAACACTGAAGCAAAGGCTGTATGGGATAATGTTAAGATGCTTCTCTCAGGTTCTGAATTAACTATGGAAGACAAAGAATCTCAACTCTATGATGAATTTGAGCACTTCAAGATGAAACCATATGAGAGTGTCTATGAGTATTACGTGAGATTCCACAAGCTTGTTAATGACATGAGGAACATCAGAATGACTATGCCAAACATTCAGTTAAACTCAAAGTTTGTGAACAACATGAATCCCGAATGGCACAAGTTTGTCACCTCTGTGAAGCTAACCAAAGGATTGAAGAATACAAACTATGAGCAGCTCTATGCCTTCCTTCTTCAGAATGAGAGACATGCCATGTTTGAAAGAGGATTCTTGAACAATTCAAAACAAATCCAGGAGAGACAAGCTCATCAAATGATTCAACTGCCTTCTACTCAAACATTGGGATTACCACTAAAGCTTCACAAGTTATACCCATGGGTGATGGCAATCATAAACTCATTCCTGATCCAAGATTCAAACAAGTTGAAGCTGATGCAGCCGTGGGACACTTCATTACTCAACTGGCCCTTATGGTTAAACAAAACTTGACTCTCAGTCCACATACCAACTGTCTTCACACCAACAATGAAATCAGTACTGCTTCCAATCTTCACAATCATGCTCTAGTCAGAGATGGGAAAGTCATAATGCAGCCAGTTCAAGAAAAACAGTACGAACAAGGAAGAGGTGGAGTCGGTAGAGAATATGTGGCAAATCAGAATAGGGGAAGAAATGGAAATCAAGGACAAGTCAAGACAGTTAAGTGTTACAACTGTGGTGGTGAGGGACACATTGCAAGGAATTGCACATCTCCAAAACGTCCTCAAAATGCTGAATACTCCAGGGATAAGATGTTGCTAGTACAAGCTCAGGACAATGGAGCAACCATGGATGAAGAGGAGCTGCTGTTTCTTGCTGAAGGGAATGCTAAGACGTATGATGCAGATGTGGATGAGCAACCTATTTAGGAGATAGGTCACAATCATCAGAATGCCTTTCAAGTAGCTGACTGTGATGCATACGACTCTGATGTTGATGATGGACCTACTGCACAAACAATTTTCATGGCTAGCATTTCTCCAATGGTCTCTCCTAAGATCTCATCTCCACCAAAAGCTGGTCCATCCAAAGACAAACTCATTTCTGAGGTACTAAAACTATACGATGATTCTGATATGCAAAAGATGCATGACAAAGTACAATCAACTGAAACTATTGAGTCAAATATTGAAGATATGGGTAATATCAATGTTGTCCCATATGATCAATATGTGAAAAAAAGTGAAAGTGAAGTTGTACCAAGTGATGCATCTTCTGCAATCAACGATGACTATGTTTTTGATGAATACACCGCATGTGCCTCTGATGATTCTGTTATCTCTGAACTTAATGCCTATAAAGAACGTGTTGCTATTTATGAACAACGTGCTAAATTTGAGTTGGCCACCCGTGAGCAGGAAATGGATGACCAAATGTGTACAACTATTAGAAAAAGTAGGTTTAGAGAAGAAGTATTAAAAAAAGACTTAAACTCCTTACAAGAAAAGCTTTCTAAAACTACTAAGCAAAAACAAGAACATCAAGAAAATGTTAAATTGCTTAAGCAAGAATTTAGCATTAAGGAATCTAAACTTTTGAATGATTTTTCTAATCTAAAAACCTTGAAAAACAAGCTTGAAAATAAGTTGTACGTACAAGAAAATACCATTCAGACTGCTCACTTAATCACTAAGCACAGAGTTTTGAGTGATAAGCATAGTACTCCCCTTGTTGAGGAACCAAATCCAGAAGTTGTTAAAAAGGCTAGAGCTGCCCATAAGGTTATTTATGATGGCAATGAAATTCTTAACCCTAGACAGAAACCTAGTTGCGCTGAGTGTACTAAGGAAGATAAGAAATCAGATGAAGTCACTAGGGAAAAGATGAACAAGAAACTAGATGATCCTAAATGTAAAGAAAAGAAAATAAATATCACACCCCATGATTACAAGAAGGAGAATTGGATTTCCTTGAACAAGTTTAAGCCTCAGACATTGTTAACACCCGAACAAGTGTTCTGGAAAAAGGATCTAGATAAGCAAAAAGCAGAGAATCTTGTTGTAACAAACCCACCCTTTAAGAAAATGCCTTCAGCGACTGTGTATCCTCCCAATACACCAATGCATTTAGTTCCTAGGACTATTGCCACTAAAAGCAAGACCTTAATCAGTCAATATGTTATTCTTCAACTATTTGTGGATTTTGAGAAAACTTGTAAGAAAAGGATCACACCCACTGGGATAACTGAAGGAGAAAGGGGTTTTGAACAAACAAAAGAATGCTATCTAACTGAGGTAATGCCTTTCTTCAAACTACTAAAAGATCATTTTGAGAGTCTTAAAAAGGGGATAAATTCAGATATTAAAGGAATGGAAAAGGAATTTGATGCAATGATAGTTGAGGTTAGTGACTATGAGCGAGCATTAAAATATAATGAGATTGAGAGGAAGAACTTGCATACCTTGAATGAGAATCTTATTTCTGAATGTATTGCTCAAGATGTGTTTTACACTGCTACAAATTGCTCCATTAATGCTTCTCAATTTCATGAATTATCTGTTGCTCTGAAAGTTTCTCATGATCGTGTCATTGAGCTTGAAAAGATTAATTCGAAACTTAAAGAGAAAATTGATCAGGATGATCATGATAATTTGGTAAAGCATCTTTCTAAACTAGAAGTTGAACATTTTGATTTACAACTAAAATATCAACATCTAAAAGAAAATGTTAAAACCTCAAATATCAAGACATCCCTGGATGTTCCTGAATTTGATGCAGTTTTTGAAATTAGCAAACGTGATGAACAGATTCGAGCTCATTGTAACACGATCAAAAAGTTGAAAGCCCAAATCTCTCAATTGAAGGGTGAAAAGAACAATGTGACTGGATCCCAAATGCCTCCTCCTTTAGATTCTCAGTACTCTCAAACTTTTCATCTTCAAAACTTAGTTAATGCCTTACTAAAGGAAAACGAGAGTTTTCTAGAATAAAATGAAAAAGTTAAACGACACTTTAAAGAGTTATATGATTCAATGAACGTCACCCGTGACCAAAACAACGAAAAAATAACATCTTTACAAAAGGAAATTGAGAATATGAGAAGTCAGGGAAATGGGAAACTGCCACTTGTTTTTAATAAGAATGTTGTTTCAAATTCACCCTTAAAGTGCAAATATACTGTGACGGTTAAATATATTCCTCCTCATCTTAGGAATAATGAACCTGCGTTTCATGACTATTGTGCTCACCTTAAGGATAGTCTAGAATGTCTCCGTGAGATTGTTGAAGAGGACTTCATTAATAAACCTCTTGATAGAGAAATTAGGTTTGCTTGCCTCCAGGCCAAACGATCTCAAGAGCTGCTTGAATGTGTAATTGCAACCCTTTAAAGACCTCTTTGATAGTCTTTCCTAGGTGCTTACGCCAAAGCGATGGAGGTTTGATCTATTCTCAAGCCTATGGTAATCTATGTACTAGGACCGGTTAATGAGTGTTTATCTTCCATTTCCGATTTGTTATATTTCTTATATACACCCGAGAGAGATGTGAGTATCCAAACACCCCATGTGAGGTGCTAGTATGTAATTTCCGTGCTTGTTATGACTTTTGCGGGGCTTATATGTGTTGTGGACCGTTTTGAATGGATGCTTCATGACCCCTAACTTATAAATTAATTGGCTAAAAGCACATTTGCTTGAGGACAAGCAAATACCAAGTGTAGGGATATTTGATAAGGTTTTAAAAGGTACCTTTTTGAGGGGTCATTTAAGCCCTTATTCGATCACTTTTGTATCCGTTATTGCTTAATATCGTTCCTTTTCACTTTTTAGGTCTCTTGAAGGCAAAATGCTGGAATGATGCTTATTTGGACGAAAAGGCGCGAATATACGAAGAAAATGGCCAAAGTCAGAATCGAGACACTCAAAGCTGCTGAAACATAAGGCGACGGCGTCACTGCATATCTGCGACGCCGTCGGGAAGGAATTTTGCGACGGCTCAGAAGAAAATTTGCATGTTTTCAAGGGACGACGTCAGGTTCTAAAGGAATAGGCCGTCGCTACTCAGACGGCCTAGATGCAGCCAAGACGGCGTCAGAGCTGAAGGGGACGGCGTCACAGTCATAAGGTGACGCCGTCGCAAGGTTTACGTGGCCAAGACGAAACCCTAATGACGGCGTCACGAAACATAAGGTGACGCCGTCGCAGATGTAATCTTATATATAGAATCCGAATTTTTCAGTTTTTGGTGTGTAGTCTTTTGGAGTAAAAACCTAAAACCGAACCAAGGCTTTCTTGTGCAGTATTTTAGGGTTCTAAACCCTATTATACATCAAGATAAGTATTTACTTCATTAATTTAATTATGTCTTTGATTATTTGTGTGTATGCTTGCATGTTCTCCATGTCCGGCTAATTTATTTGTGTGTTTGCTTAGGGAATATGAAACTTAATTATTGAATATTGATTGGTTGATACTTATCTTAGTTGACTAATGATCTAGAGTGCGCTAGATTATTCGTTGTGTACTTAATGCTTGACATTTCTTTGTGAACTTTAGAATATAATTATCTAGGTAATTGTAGGATAAAGTATTCAAGGACAACCGTAGAGTAGGCGTCTATAAATCACTAGAGGATTTGTAAACAAGACCCTTTGGTAATTTCAAAGAGTTAGGGAAATAAGCACGCCCTATAGCCTTAGAATCACAACGCAACTAGGAATAAGGACGTGATAAATCAACCATCAATAGGAGATAATTAAGGAGTAGTAAAACCTAAGTAAACACATCTTTAAACTATCATACGAGTACACATCAATTAGACATAGACTATCACAACCTTAGCTTAGATAATTAGATAATAGTAGAGTAATCGGTAGAAATACCAACCCCCCCCAAATCCAATACCCGAGATTCGTACCTTTTCATTTTCTAAAAAAACATAAAAAGATAAAAAATAATCTTCCTCAACCTCAACCTTAGCGTAGTAACTTCTCACTAGCATTCCTATTCCCCTAGAGAACGATATCAATACCCGTGGCTTACCCTAATTACTACACTACAACGATTAGGTTCACTGCCTAGGGTGTTATAAAACTTACTCGAAGAAAAGGAAGTTTCCTTGACCCCGAACGACGCGTGTAGCGTTATCAAGTTTTTGGCGCCGCTGCCGGGGAATAGAATAGCTAGTTAGTAGTCCACCTCGTTTAGGTTTCTTTGCTTGATTCCTATCAAGTAAACTTTTTCTCATTATTAGCTTCCTTGTAGTCTATCCCCCTTCTTCGTGTTTGTGTTCGTAAAACCCTTTTCATTTGTCGCTATGGCAAGTGAAATTGCATTTGCATCATTAACAAATGAGGAACAGTTGAATTTCGCAGATTGGTTTGGTTTTAATTGTTCTAATGAATTTGTGAGTGAACTTAGAGATATCCAAAAGGAGATGGGTGTAAGGTTGGATGGATTTGATACATTTTGTACTTGTGTGGCTTCTATTCAACAATCATTATCAGGATCAACTCCTTTTAGTGACACCATCTGGAGAATTTTTCAAAAAAGCCTCCTATGCATAAACCATCAATTGAATGATCTTAGGCACCATGATCAAAAAGACCTAGTTTTTAAGAACATGGAACCTAAGCCCGAACAAGATTGTGAGATGGTTATAGTTGAACTGCCTAGTTGCATGCGTGGGATAGATTTCAAAGCATATGACACGCGTGAGGAATCCTTTAGGAAAATAGAACATAATGATCAAATTTTTGAGAATAATTCTTATGAGTCGGACCAAGAATTTGAAATGGCTAAAGAAGGATTTGAGATGCTTAGGAGTGTATTTTGGTCAGATCATACTAAAACACATGAACATTTGATAGGTCTAGATATAATGGAGAAAAAGGTGGAAACTCCAAGCCCACAAGCCCTACCATCACTTGAGGAATACACATCACCTATAACTTACCCGGAAGAAGTAGAAGAGACTATAGGAGCCCCGATTGATAGAGAACCTTTGGACCAAACGCCACTAGAGAATGTAGGTTTAGATGCTTGTTGTCATGACCTCTCTCTTAGTCCTAGGGAAGTTCCTAATTTTGATGAACCGGAGCCTCAACCAAAAACCTTACCCAATGTTCCGTCTTTAGATGTGAATCTTGGAATTGAATTAGGCCCCAATCCACCCATCAAAATAGATAGTCCGGGTAGTTGCTTGATAAAGGTGGAAAATTCTAGGCCATGTAGAGTGGAAGATAAAATAGGAGTAACCCATGACCTTACACACTTATATCACCCATTCATGGTTGATAACAAGAAACACTATGGGTTTAAACCGGGTTTATTAGGTCAAGATGGATCCTTAACTAAGAATCTTTTGAAGTTGATAGAAGATGATCCATTTTTAGGAGGGAGATTTGATTCACCCGCTACACCAATAGACTTAGGTAAGATTATAATGAATGGAGCACACTCCTTTGAGCATATAAATCACCCATCACCCTCTCCTCACGTAGCAAATTTCCACTCTAAGGGTGTGTATCGCTACTATCACCCGCACTTAAACTTAAGTGTAGGGAAAACTCCCCCTTTATCCGTTAAATAAGGGTAGAGTCAGGCTCGTGACTCGAACAAAAACAAGCGCTTCTTGGGAGGCAACCCATGTGTATTTGTTTTTTATTTTCATTTGTGTGTCGTATATCTTTTATTCATTGTTTATTCTCATGTTTAAATTTGTAAAAATGCTTTATTTTGTTTTTAACCTCGTCTTAATTACATATAAAGGTATTTTACATAAAGGATAAGTGTAGGGAGGATTACACACGTTTTCATAAGAAACGTGAACATGAGAATAACAATTAATTAAAAGATATATATGTTTGTTTGTTCGAGTCAAATGCTTGTATCGAGTCATAATGGATGTTTTTGCAGAAATTTTTCCAGATTCTAAAGATGTAAATTTTCCAGAATTTTTTCCAGAAAATCGCAGACCAGTTTTTGTCAGGATAACCTGACGGCGTCAGGATTGCAACCTGACGGCGTCAGGAAGGAATAAAAACATCAGCTTACTTTTTCTCGTTTTCTGAGCTACTTGTAAAATTTTGGAATTTTCCAGATCTTAACTTTCAAAACAAATTCTGTAAACATCCATTCCACAAGCATTATATCCTAGTTTAAATCGAGTCTTATGTATATTATTACCGCCGATTTTACGCGAAGGTTTCGTTTGTTTTCTTCTAGTGTGCAGGTTTAGTTTATCAAGAAGAAGTTACACAAGTTTGGAAGGAGCCTTTCACGCAAAAACTCTTCTTGGAAAAGATTTAACCACCACTTTTTACGGATCCTACCGAGCTAATCAGGGGAGTATTAGTTTCTTTCGTTTTTAATTACCTTCTATTATCATAACTTTGATACTTTCGGGGAACATTGGGGACAATGTTCAGTTTAAGTGTAGGGAGGGAAAATAAACGGGAACTTTGAAACTATGCTTATCCTTGACTGTTTGCTTTGTCCAAGTGTATTTGTGTAATAAACCATGAGAAAATGTAGGTTAGGGTAATTTTAGCCAAATTTAAAATTTTTTCATGACGTATAAGAGTGGGCCATTAGTCTTAACAAAAGCGTCTCATGGATAGGAAATTGCATGACTAGCACAAAAAACCCTTTACCACCTAAATTCCACCCAAAATGTGAGGATCGCCCTTAGATTAGTAGGAATTAAAGCATTCATCTTTAATGCTTAGAGTGTGAACCGGTAGTATATTAGATTCTAGAACTTGTTTTGTGATGCATTCCGAGATCGCTAGTGAGACTACACTTGTGTAGTTAGGAATAACTAAATGATAAGAGGCATTAAGATAAACCCTTGTTTGATACCTGTAATATAATTACTTCTTCCATATCGGTTGAGTAATTCCCCCATACCCTTTGCGTTGTACTCATCTTTAGTACACGATACCCCTAGTTAGCCCCTCAGAGCCTATCCTTTTCGCGGTTCTCGTGATGTTTCGGTTTTTCCGGAATATCAATGAAGAGCATTGTTTACACCCCACCCCCTAATATACACCCAAATCGCCTTATCCTACCTTTATTGCACTCACTTTTAGTGCAAATTTATGTTATCACCCAAAACCCTTAGTTCAATTATCTGGTTGCGTGCATGAGTTGCTAAGTCGAGTCATATCCTTTGTATACAGTTTTGGGATGATTGGGATTCATGGGAAAAGTTAAAGTTTATGAAACATAGGAAAGAGAACGTTAAACTCAAATTCCCTTTGTTTGCATAATAATGTACTCCAAGTGTTTTGATCTTTTCAATTCGGGTCAAATTAGTGTTAGAGTAATAAAAACTCAAGTGTAGGGATGTGTCTATAAATCCCTATCATTTTGATGTACCGTAGAGGATGGTAGAGTAAAAGTGTATGAAAAAAAAAAAAAAAAAAAAAAAAAAAAAAAAAAAAAAAAAAAAATCCGAAAAAAAAAAAAAAAAAAAAAAAAAAAAAAAAAAAAAAAAAAAAAAAAAAAACAACCATACGGACTACCATCCTACATCTATCTTTTAAATTATGTTTGTTTATTTTCGTTGCCTAGAGTTTTAGAGTGTCGAGTCTTGGCTTAGCAACGCCATTCTTCGTATACTTGCAACATAGAGATTTTTGACTATCCACCAATATATAGCCTATCCCACCAAATCCTTATTTCCCTACCGTAAGCCTAACGTTACAACCCTTTAAAGACCTCTTTGATAGTCTTTCCTAGGTGCTTACGCCAAAGCGATGGAGGTTTGATCTATTCTCAAGCCTATGGTAATCTATGTACTAGGACCGGTTAATGAGTGTTTATCTTCCATTTCCGATTTGTTATATTTCTTATATACACCCGAGAGAGATGTGAGTATCCAAACACCCCATGTGAGGTGCTAGTATGTAATTTCCGTGCTTGTTATGACTTTTGCGGGGCTTATATGTGTTGTGGACCGTTTTGAATGGATGCTTCATGACCCCTAACTTATAAATTAATTGGCTAAAAGCACATTTGCTTGAGGACAAGCAAATACCAAGTGTAGGGATATTTGATAAGGTTTTAAAAGGTACCTTTTTGAGGGGTCATTTAAGCCCTTATTCGATCACTTTTGTATCCGTTATTGCTTAATATCGTTCCTTTTCACTTTTTAGGTCTCTTGAAGGCAAAATGCTGGAATGATGCTTATTTGGACGAAAAGGCGCGAATATACGAAGAAAATGGCCAAAGTCAGAATCGAGACACTCAAAGCTGCTGAAACATAAGGCGACGGCGTCACTGCATATCTGCGACGCCGTCGGGAAGGAATTTTGCGACGGCTCAGAAGAAAAATTGCATGTTTTCAAGGGACGACGTCAGGTTCTAAAGGAATAGGCCGTCGCTACTCAGACGGCCTAGATGCAGCCAAGACGGCGTCAGAGCTGAAGGGGACGGCGTCACAGTCATAAGGTGACGCCGTCGCAAGGTTTACGTGGCCAAGACGAAACCCTAATGACGGCGACACGACGGCGTCACGAAACATAAGGTGACGCCGTCGCAGATGTAATCTTATATATAGAATCCGAATTTTTCAGTTTTTGGTGTGTAGTCTTTTGGAGTAAAAACCTAAAACCGAACCAAGGCTTTCTTGTGCAGTATTTTAGGGTTCTAAACCCTATTATACATCAAGATAAGTATTTACTTCATTAATTTAATTATGTCTTTGATTATTTGTGTGTATGCTTGCATGTTCTCCATGTCCGGCTAATTTATTTGTGTGTTTGCTTAGGGAATATGAAACTTAATTATTGAATATTGATTGGTTGATACTTATCTTAGTTGACTAATGATCTAGAGTGCGCTAGATTATTCGTTGTGTACTTAATGCTTGACATTTCTTTGTGAACTTTAGAATATAATTATCTAGGTAATTGTAGGATAAAGTATTCAAGGACAACCGTAGAGTAGGCGTCTATAAATCACTAGAGGATTTGTAAACAAGACCCTTTGGTAATTTCAAAGAGTTAGGGAAATAAGCACGCCCTATAGCCTTAGAATCACAACGCAACTAGGAATAAGGACGTGACAAATCAACCATCAATAGGAGATAATTAAGGAGTAGTAAAACCTAAGTAAACACATCTTTAAACTATCATACGAGTACACATCAATTAGACATAGACTATCACAACCTTAGCTTAGATAATTAGATAATAGTAGAGTAATCGGTAGAAATACCAACCCCCCCAAATCCAATACCCGAGATTCGTACCTTTTCATTTTCTAAAAAAACATAAAAAGATAAAAAATAATCTTCCTCAACCTCAACCTTAGCGTAGTAACTTCTCACTAGCATTCCTATTCCCCTAGAGAACGATATCAATACCCGTGGCTTACCCTAATTACTACACTACAACGATTAGGTTCACTGCCTAGGGTGTTATAAAACTTACTCGAAGAAAAGGAAGTTTCCTTGACCCCGAACGACGCGTGTAGCGTTATCAAAACACTAATGTGACTTCTAGTAGTTCAGATCCTTGCACATCAAGTTCAGGAATGCAAAAATTAGATCAACCAACTAATGTTCCCATTCCCTCTACAGGAGTAATCAGTGACATTAAAGCGAGCAGGTCAAAGTCTCAAGACAATACAAGGAATGATAGGACCTAGCAAGCTAAGAATGTGCATTGGAAGAGAGTAGAAGACCAATCTAGGAACTTTAAGCTTGAGTTGAATAAAACGAATCGTGTTAATTCTAGTATTAGCCTTAGGCGTACTGTAATTAATTCGAATTCTGATACTATTTTGAGACTTTAAACTCCATTGGTTAAACAATTATTTTGAGCATAATGACCGGTTTTTCAAAGGTATCCGTTAATCCATAACCTGAACCAGGATTGATTCAAAATATTGAATCGCCCTATTGTTTCTATTCAGTTGTCACATGGTTGATCTATAGAATAGATCTCACATGCCACCCACCAGGAGCTTGTTTGATGTTGGCTCCAGAAGGCTGGATTTAAACCGATAATTCGATAAATGGTTTCATAAGTGATTAGCATGTTTGCCTCCCCGTAAGTGACAAACGATTTCAAGAGCTGCTTGAATGTGTAATTGCAACATGTCCAAAATCCTTAGGTGAAAAAGGCAAAGTTGTGAAACCTTGTTCTATGCCTAGTGCCAAGCAGGAAATCCGTTCTATGCCCAGTCTTAAGAAAGTAAACACTAATGTGCCTTCAAGTAGTTCAGATTCCAGATATGTTAGTGCTAAGAAAGTGAACTTTAGTGTGCCTGCAAATAACTCAAATCACAGTCTTAAGAAAGTAAACACTAATGTGACTTCTAGTAGTTCAGATCCTTGCACATCAAGTTCAGGAATGCAAAAATTAGATCAACCAACTAATGTTCCCATTCCCTCTACAGGAGTAATCAGTGACATTAAAGCGAGAAGGTCAAAGTCTCAAGACAATACAAGGAATGATAGGACCTTGCAAGCTAAGAATGTGCATTGGAAGAGAGTAGAAGACCAATCTAGAAACTTTAAGCTTGAGTTGAATAAAATGAATCGTGTTGATTCTAGTATTAGCCTTAGGCGTACTCTAATTAATTCGAATTCTGATACTATTTGCAAACCTTGTAATGATGTCTGCTTGAACTCTGTTGCTAATCATGAATGTAGTGTGAATGCTTTGTCTAATGCTGTCAAATGCCCAGTTAAACTTATTAAGGCTAATAATCGTGCAAAGAAGGCAAAAAGGCAAAAACGAAAGATTGTTAGAAAACAGTGGAAACCCAAAGGAAGAACATTTATAAAGATAGGTTATTATTAGATACCTTTTGGTCATAAGAATAATCAGTTTTGCTCTCAAACTGCTAAGACTATGCCTACTAGAAAATGGATGCCTACTGGTAGAAATATTGCCTTAAGAAGTGAACATACTTTGAATACAAATACAGACACCAGCATTGCATCTATTCCTAATGATTCCACCGCTTCTACTTCTGAAATGGATGTTTCTATTTCTGATGTGGGTGTTCCAATTACTGTTACGAACCAAGTGGAACCCATTCTTGCATGGGGATCCCAATTATCTAGTTATCCATTCTTGTATGTGTTCAACTGCAGATCGTTCAAATCGTTCTGTGGTACCTGGACTCGGACTGTTCCAAGCATATGACTGGAGACCGGTCGCGGCTCATGAACTTCGTAAGCAAATTCATCGGGACAGTTAGATTCGGGAATGATCATCTCGGTGCAATTAAGGGTTATGGAGATTATGTTATTGGAAAAAGTGTTATCTCCAGGGTGTATTATGTGGAAGGTCTTGGTCATAACTTGTTCTCTGTTGGTCAATTCTGTGATTCTGATCTAGAAGTAGCTTTCAGAAAACATACATGTTTCGTTAGAGAACTTGATGGTAAGGAACTTTTAAGAGGAACACGTGGTTCAAACCTATACACCATCTCTATCGAAGATATGATGAAGTCTTCTCCAATTTGCTTGTTGTCAAAGGCTTCAAAAACAAAGTCATGGTTATGGCATCGTCGTCTCAATCACTTGAACTTCGGCACCATCAATGATCTCTCCAGAAAGGACTTAGTTGTAGGTTTACCTAGACTTAAGTATGAAAAGGATCATCTTTGTTCAGCATGCCAATTGGGAAAAAGCAAGAAGTATGCCCATAAACCCAAACCTACAAACACAGTCTCAGAAGTTCTTCATACAATTCACATGGACTTATGTGGACCCATGAGAGTGCAGAATATATTTGGAAAGAAATATGTGTTAGTTGTGGTTGATGATTTCTCTAGATTCACTTGGGTAAAGTTACTAAGGTCAAAGGATGAAACTCCAGATATCATCATCATACTCATCAAACAGCTGCAGGTTCGTCTTAACAAAATGGTCAGAATTATCAGAACAGACAATGGAACTGAGTTTGTTAACAAACAACTTGGTAAGTTTTATGAAAGTATTGGAATTAGTCACCAAAGAAGTGTTCCTCGAACTCCTCAACAGAACGGTGTAGTTGAAAGACGAAATCGAACTCTTGTGGAAGCCGCAAGGACTATGCTGATTTACTCAAAAGTTCCAATGTTTCTCTGGGGTGAAGCCATCGCCACTGCTTGCTACACCCAAAATCTATCCCTGATTCACACTGCTCATGGAAAAACTCCATATGAACTTGTCCACAACAGAAAACCTGATCTTTCATTCCTTCGTGTGTTCGGTGCCTTATGTTATCCAACTAATGATGGTCAAGATTTAGGAAAACTGAGAGCTAAAGCGGACATTGGAGTTTTTGTAGGCTATGCACTAAACAGAAAAGGTTACCGAATCTATAACAAGAGAACCCGAAATATCATGGAAACAATTCACGTCACGTTTGATGAGCTGACCGGTCAAATGGCTCCTGGACATTCCAATTCTGGACCCGCACTTCAAAACAGTCCCATTGGTTCATTTCTTGTACCAAACTATTCATCAGCAACTCCATATGTACCCCCCCAGAAGATGATTTAAAGAAACTGTTTGATCTAATGTTTGATGAACAATATGAGCCAAGTAACAATTATATTTCAATCCAATCAACAGAGGCTACTTCTATCCCTGTCAATGAAATTAACCCTTCAACTTCTATGTCATTAAGCCAAGAAGCACCTGCTGCTGACCAATCTGGTTCATCAACAAATCTTCAATCATCAAGTGTACATCATGGAAATGCCTCCGATTCACAGGATGAAGTCAATCCCTTTGCTACTCCCGAAGATGCTCCATTTGAAAATATATTTGCTCCTGAATCATCATCTGAACCATCTTCTACAGGAGAGATCGACTCTGCTACTTCAGTCCCTCAACAACAGCCACATGAACACATCAGAAAATGGACTCACGATCATCCATTAGACAACATCATTGGAAATCCCTCTCGTCCAGTATCCACACGGAAACAACTTGCAACCGATGCCTTATGGTGCTTCTTCAACTCCGTACTCTCTAAGATCGAACCAAAAGATGTTAAAACTGCCATGAATGAAGACAGCTGGTTCAATGCCATGCAAGAAGAAATTCATGAGTTTGATCGTCTCGATGTATGGGAATTAGTACCTGCTCCAGATTGTGCTATGATCATTGCTCTCAAGTGGATCTTCAAAGTAAAGCTTGATGAGCATGGTGATGTTTTAAAGAATAAGGCTAGATTTGTTGCAAAAGGGTACCGTCAGGAGGAGGGCATAGACTTTGAAGAATCATTTGCTCCAGTGGCTCGAATCGAGGCAATCAGAATATTCTTAGCTAATGCTGCAAGTAAGAACATGGTAGTCTATCAAATGGATGTAAAGACGGCATTTCTGAATGGAGATCTTAAAGAAGTCGTCTAAGTCAGCCAACCTGAAGGCTTTGTGAATCCAGAGCATCCTACTCACGTTTATCGTTTGAAGAAAGCTCTTTACGGTTTAAAGCAAGCTCCAAGGGCATGGTATGATACGCTATCAAAGTTTCTTCTGTCTACCGGCTTCAGCAAAGGAGTAGTTGATCCAACATTGTTCACCAGAAATTCAAGCAAACATTTAATTCACGTTCAAATTTATGTTGATGATATTATCTTTGCCTCGACTGACCCCAATGAATGTGATCATTTTTCAAAAGAAATGGGTTCCAAATTTCAAATGTCAATGATGGGACAAATGTCATTTTTCCTGGGATTACAAATTTCACAAAGTCTCGGAGGCATTTTTATAAATCAATCTAAATATGCAAATGAGATTCTAAAGAAATTTGGATTTGATTCTAGTGACCCTGTTGACACTCCCATGATTGAGCGTACAAAACTGGATGAGGACCACTCAGGGATCATGGTAGACCAAACAAAATATCGTAGCATGATCGGATCCCTAATGTACCTCACAGCCAGTAGACCTGATATTCTGTTTGCTGTATGCATGTGTGCTAGATACCAGGCTAAGCCTACCAAAAAGCACCTTGAAGCGGTTAAACGGGTCTTTCGGTACCTCCAAGGAACCATCAACATGGGACTTTGGTACCCGAAGGATACCAGAATGTCACTAACAGTATATGCAGATGCATATCATGCAGGGTGTCAAGATACTCGTCGAAGTACGTCTGGAGGAGCTCAATTTTTGGGTGATAAGCTTGTGAGCTCGTCGTCAAAGAAGTAAATGAGTACTTCTATTTCCTCTACAGAGGCTGAATACATAGCCATGTCATCTTGTTGTGCTCAAATCCTATGGATGAGATCTTAATTAACTGACTATGGCTTTGTATTCAACAAAATCCCTCTGTACTATGATAATAAAAGTGCTATTGCTCTTTCATGCAACAATGTTCAACACTCAAGAGCAAAGCATATCGACATTCGACATCATTTCATCAGGGAGCAAGTGGAAAAAGGTGTGGTGGAACTCTATTTTGTGAGGACTGAATACCAGTTAGCAGACATCTTCACCAAAGCTCTTCCAAGAGAACGTTTTGAGTTTATTCTTCCACGACTTGGATTGAAAAGCCTTCAACCTGAAACACTCAAACGTCTTCAGGAGGAAGACGAGGAGTAAAGGTCTTTCCTTCATCTATCTCTTGTAAATATTTTCTCGAAAAACAAAATATAAAATTATAAAATCTTCATAAAATCAAATAGAAAATTATAAAACTTGAAAATTCCAAAAAATAATGTCATTTTATCTTATTTCTCTCGATTCGAAAAATATCTACGGTTTTTATTGTGCTGTCATTCAAAGAATGACACGGGACTTTAGATGTTGTTCGAATGTTCATTTAAAAAAAATAAAAATAAAAATTTAGGAGAAAGAGAAACAGATGGTTTATTGTCATTTCAGGCAATAAACAATAAACCACTTTTCATAGAAAGAACAGAGCCATGCTTTATCTTGTTTTTCAAATCTCATGCTCTGATTCTATAAACATTTATCTGCTGAAAACTAATTTCTTTATACAATAACTTGGACTCAAGTTTTGAAAATCATCCGGACTTATTTGTCAAAATATCTATCTCTCAATCAACAACCTATGTCATTGATTGAGGGGGAGAATGATTTCAATTAATTCGAAAAGTTAGTTGTCATACAATTATTTTCAAAAGATAATCATGCATGTTTAACCAATGGAGTTTAAGTCTCAAAATCAGATCCTTATCAGTTAAAACGCTTTCATAATCAAGTCACAATTCTCCTTAAAAGCTTTTAAAATCAATTTAAATCTACAGAGATCACAAATCTCAAATGTTTTGATAATTGTGATCGGGGGAGAATTTGTGATTTAAATTGGATTTAAACTGATAATTCGATAAATGGTTTCATAAGTGATTAGCATGTTTGCCTCCCCGTAAGTGACAAACGATTTCAAATTTTCCATGCACACGTTGAGGGGGAGCATCTATCTTAAACCACAAATATTTGAAACGTGATCAATTTATCTCAATGTGCAGTCTTTTCCTAATATGTGCAAAACATTCTCATACATCTATGCACATATTGAGGGGGAGCAAACTTGTGAAAACCTCATCCTTCCTTAAAATGTTTTATCTATTCAAATTGATTAGGAAGTGATGATGATCATTTTAGAAAATGTTAATCAAAAGATTGGACCTTTCATTCTCAATCTAACGATTTCAAAGATCTCTTGCCTCCATGTGCTAAACAAACTCTAAATTTTTATGCATATGTTGAGGGGGAGCATTTCTAAAATATCAAAACAATTAAGATACAAAATGCTTTGATTCTATATCACAAGTATCTTGATTGATTTTCAAATGGTTTTCAATTGGTTCCAATGGCAAATGAATGATACCAAAAAGACCGACCAACTTTACGTTATGTATGGTGATATAAGGATGATAAGGTTAGGTTGAGTTCCCATGATCCGCCAGAACCGGAGGGATCTACCCAGGGACTATCCACTAGTTAGTGTAGAGTTCTTAGGTAAGATGACAAAAGGAGAAAAATGAGATATGGGAAGAGTGCGGATTGAGACTAAGCTAGTACTGGAATAAACCTATCAAGGTTCTAGTTATGAAGTCTCGGTAAGCACTGAAGGGGTTGAAGAATGAAAAAGAATTGAATGTGAAAAAGGGTGAAAACAAATAGCCCTCCATTTATTCAACCTTAGGGCAGAAACCGAGTTCAATTCATATACTACTAATGGTAACATCGGTATTGAAGACAATCATGGACCCAGTGACGCACTGCACTTCAACTTTCCAAACCACTCAAGTTCCTCTTAAAAGGGCTTGTTTCATTCTCACGGGGGACCTACATAATCTATCGACTTTCTCTTAGAGATTGTGGATATTGAAGAAGGAGACCCTCTCCCTAGTCTCCGGCATAGGAACCAAATGTGCGCAAATTGAGTCTAGAGCCCCGAGATCATCAATAAATCTCCTTAGGACACGTTCAATGAAGACTCTTTGTTTCACACAATGTGGAAAGAGAGATTATATCTTGAGTCCTTCGCAGTATCCTTGTGATATTGCCAGAACATCTGAGTGATATGCAATCATATTCACAATGAAGATGGAAAGCCTTCTGGAGCCAACATCAAACAAGCTCCTGGTGGGTGGCATGTGAGATCTATTCTATAGATCAACCATGTGACAACTGAACAGAAACAATGGGGCGATTCAATCTTTTGAATCAATCCTGGTTCAGGTTATGGATTGACGGATACCTTTGAAAAACCGGTCATTATGCTCAAAAACTCTTTTCTCTAGCACAGCGACCGTGTACAAATATTTCAAATCAAAAGGTGTTTATTATTGATAATTGATTTTCATTAAAACCTTCGTTGTATTGCAAAAACAATTTCTATTAAGCGATACATGATTGTTTTTCAAATCTCTTTTCATCAATCAGTGAATCTTAATTCGCTGGTTCACTCACTCCGTGTTGTCTTCTTTGAGACGTTCTGGTTTGAGAATAGCTAGAGCAGCTGCGAAACCCTGTCAAGAAAATTCTTCAGAATTATACCTGATCACAGGCAGTACTTGTACTGATCAACGGGGAACCGTGGGCCGTGTACCTCAATTCGACGAAAGTGGCCAAAGACACTCTCGTGCGCTTTATTGCTAACTGTCTTATGCAGGTACACCCCGATGTTTGCAGCTGATCAGAATGGAGCGGTCAATCCATAGCCGCATGCTCACACTACACATTCATTTCTAAAGAAATCATGATTAGTGCATCAATGACTCTGATATTATCACTCCATGCTTATGCTACGCTGCTGCCAATATCATGAATTAACGAAAGCTTCCGCTACTCTGATAAGAAGAAATCATGATCCAGAATGTGAGCATGTCGGTCCAAATGTCACATCATCACATAATATCAACACCACAAAGGAAGAGTCAGAGATTTAATATGGCTGATGATCTCAAAGCTGACTCAAATCTCATTATCACGTGGATCAATAAAAGACCTCCACTTGGATTAACCAAACATGCAATGTGAAGAATCAATGACTACGAGCTACAGAGAAAAGTACTACATCAAGAGTGCAAGAACAATTTATAATGTAATATCTGTTTGTATTCAATGTAAGTTTAATGTGTGTTTGAGGTGACCTCCCTTAGGGGAGATTGTTAGGAATTAGAAATTCCAGGTACTAAAGAGTCGGTCACCTCAAGTATATATATTCGTTAGAAAGCTCGTAGTCGTAGTTATTTTATGTTAAGTAGTATTTAGTTTAGTAACACCGTGGAGGACGGACGGGTCTTTACCCACTGTATGCCTGATCCACAGCCCGTTGTGTGGCGTTTTATTGTAAGACTGTAAATACTCTCTACCTTCCAAGGTAGAGAGTTGGAGCTCATAATAAGATTTTTCTTTCTCTCACTAAGTTCCCTAAACCTCTAACTTTCTCTCTCTAAAATCTTCTTGTACACCACTTGTGGTTACGGTTTAGTGTGTATGTGAAATCCAATTTGTAACAAGGTGTTTAACAAGGATACATGATCCAATGTTGATGGGTTTGCAACCCTCTTACTCAACAAGTTGTTTAGTAGGTGATATGTGCTAAAACACATATCATTTCTTTATCAAATATGACCCAAAATAACCAAGAAAGAGCCGTTAATGCTTAATATTTGCGTGTTTCTTGAGTTTTTGTATGTGCAGGTACGGATATGATGAAACAGACAAAAAGAAGCCAAAACCAAATAAAAATTGAGCACGAGAGAAAGAAGAGTGCAAAGAGCCGAGGCTGGGAAAGGAATTTGCAAGTTTGGACAATCAATTTTCAAAATGGTAACTTTAGTCCCTGAAGATTCAGAATTGTCATGTTTGGTCCTTGGAATTTTCAAAGATGGCAAATATGGTCCTTATATTATTTGAGATTTACAAGAAAAACCCTTGATCACTTTTTCAGGAATTATACATTGGGTCCTTGAAAAATCAGAAGTTGCAAGATTAATCCTTGTGTTAATACTTGGTTACTAAACAAGTCCAAATCCATTACCATTTATACTAAGGCCCAAGTATCAAGCCCAAGTACCAACCCGGTCATTATCCCATACCCGGTCCACTCATTTAAATACCCGGTCAACACTTTATACCCGGTCAAACAAAAACCAAAATAAACTAAAAAATCCAAGGCGCCAAATTTCCCCCAATATCCCCAGCACTCAAGAACCCTAAAACACCCTTAAGCCTAATTGAGCAAATTGACCATCATTAAGGGTAAATATGTACTTTCGTCTGACACCCACTGACACACGGATGCCACGCTGGCAATCCGTGTGTCATCCCATCAAAATACTCTCCTCTGATTGGTGCAAGATGCGTGGCAATGATGATCTAATGGTCCAGATGAAAGGAGTGATGTGATAGATGATCTAAGGGCTCAAATTCACCATGAGAAAGCACAGATGATGTATTCTAGATCCTTCCAAGACCTCGAGCTCAAGTATAAAAAGCCTATTCATTCACAGCTTTGATTCAAGTAGAGTAGGAGTAGATTAGGAGTAGTCTGAGTAGCTTATTTTTAATGTTTGAACTTAAATTCTGTATTTGAATCTCTCTTTGTACTTGCATTTTATTAATGAAATTTGTTAATCTCTGTTTTAAGTCTAATTTCAGTTGTTGATTAACGATTTACAAGGTTTTATAAGTTTTATAATAGCTTATCTCAAACATACTCAGAATCTACTCTTAAATTTCACTCAGTCAACTAAAGTCAAACTTTGGTTTGATTAATGAATCTCTTCTGGTTTGCTGTTATGGATGGATTTGGGTTGTTTGTGATAGAATTTGGGGTTGAAATCAATAGGATAGTGGTTACTTGTGATTGGCAAGCCATTGTGGCTAGGACTATTGTAAGTGCTATTTTACGAATCTGTTTCATATCTGTCATTTGCTTTTATTATCTGCATTATTAGCTTAAGTTTGATTCTGTGGTCCTTTGATACTGCATTTAGGAGTTATTTGATCAATTAGACTAGATCAGGTTTAAAATTAGATTAGTTTAGTAGTATAGTTGCTTGAAAATTTCAAATCTGTTGCTATAACAGTGTTTGGAAATTAAGGCTTTAATCTGATATTGAGGTCTATTCAGTGGTTGGTTATAATAGCTTTAGTATCATTTAGGATTATAACAGTCATTTTAGTCCTTGCATTGCACCTGAACACTCTCTAAGTCAAAATTACTTAGAATCTGATTTTTGTTGTGCATCAGTTAGAACTCAGTTGCATTAAAGCTACATTTAGGTTTAGATTAGGTTAATTTAGCTTAATTTGGTTTCATTGCATCTTAGATTAACATAATCAGTCCATAAATTTGATTCAAATCTCATTTTAGTCAACTTTACCAAATCTGTCAAAATAGTCAAAATTGGAAAATCAGGTTTTTGCAAAAGTTTGTGGAATTTTCACAGGTTCATTTTTAGTCCAAATCTATTGAGTTTTTGGGATAAGTATCTTCAACTGGTCAAGTTTTGAGAAACCATTTTTGTGGAATTTTTGTGATTATTTTTAAGCTCCTAATAAGCCCCTCAATCAGACCTGTTTTGTCCTGTGCACACTCATCATAAACTGAGTTGTGCACAGGCAAATTGCAGATCTTGTACAAGCTTAATTTTAGCTTGTGATTGGCTGAATTTTGGTTTATGAGTTTTTTGGTTGGTGAACTAGATTTCATAAGTTCTGGATTTCTCATAAGCTTTTTAGATAAGCCATTACATTAGCTGCTAGTAGGGCCTGTAGGGCTGTTTGGATTTAGTTTTGGAAACCTGTTTTGTGCTTAACTTCCCTCTAGCTTGTGCTTTTTAAGTTCAAATCTGTTGCTGAATCCTTATCTTGGATAGTATAGGTAAGTTTTATGCTTAGGTAGCTTATGGTAGCTTCTAGATAGCTTATAGCTTGTTTCACTTAGCTTATTACATCAGTTGTGTGCCCATTTCATATCTCTTGTGATCATTAGTTGTTTCTGTTATTTTTCCTTGATTCTCAGCAGTATTTTATAATATTCTGGAAGTTTTCATATTTTTCCCTTTTCATTTGCTATTTTTCTACATTTAATTTTAGTTTTAAGGCTTTTTAATTAGTAATTAATACAAATAAATCAGAAAAGCTTCAAAAAAATAAGTTTTCAATTTTCCTAGATTAAGATAAAAATAAAAAGCAAAAAAAAAAATTTTTCCAGATTTTTCAGAGTTAAATTTGTAATTTTTAGCGTTTAAATTAGTTTTAAATAGTTTCAAATTCATAGAAAATAGAAAAATCATCATAAAAATATAAAATTAGTTTTGAAAAGTCTTCTGAGTTATTTTAGATTTTTTAAAAAATAGTTTCATAATTTTCTCTTTAATTTTCATAATTTTTAGTATTTTAAATTTGTTTTAAAAGTTTAAAATTAGTTTTTAACTCAAATAAATTCCAGAAAAATCCTAAAAATTAGTTTTCATTCTTAGTTAGTTTTCAAATTGCATTTTTAGTTTAAAAGTAATTTTAGATCATTTTTAGGATTTAATTTAGACGTAGTTGTATTTAATTCGCTTTCATTTTAATCGTATTAGTTTTGCGTAATTAGGTTTCCCGTAGATTTTATCCCCTTTTATATGCTTCCCTTTATTTTCCATCATTACTTTCTTTGTAGTTTAGAAAACATCAAATTATCCCTTTTTCCCATTCAAATCCCGATAATCGCGACGTGAGTTGAAAATTCCATTCAACCCTCGATCGGAACGATCTCGGTGCTCAAACCTAACACGTTTGAGTTACCCCATATACTACACACTTCTATTATTGGTTTCCCGAGCGAATCAGTAGGTTAACTTATCCTTTTACCATCGTGGGTTTATTTTAGTGCATGCACGCCATGTAGGCAAGAGATAAAAAATGTTAAGACATAAAGTATATGGAAATAACAAATTATATTTATCGCGGAGTTAGCTAGAAACCGCGACGTTTTATCAATACTTGCAAGTTTGTATGAAAGAAAATAAATAAGACATATGCCTAAGTAAAACAAAAAGTAAATACACGGATTTTTATTGGGCACTTCACTAAAGTGCAAGAGTGTCCGTGCGCTGGACCGTAGCCATTCCTATAGATAACATAGCTTAAGGTTGCAGATGTTCCATGTGTGTGGCAGTTCACGACCATCCAAGCCTCGTAGCTTGTACGCGCATGTTCCTAATGTTTCAGTAACCTCATAGGGTCCTTCCCACTTTGGTCCAAGCTTGCCTGTGTCTTCTGCGTGGCTCGCATCATTGGCGCGGTAAACGAAGTCACCTGGTCTGAATGAAACACTTCGCACTTTAGCGTCATAGTATCCCTTCATCCTTGACTTTGATTTTGCTTCACGTATTGCTGCGCGTTCGCGCCTTTCTTCTAGCAGGTCTAAGTCGATACGTCGCTCGTCATCATTGGTTGCCACATTGATTTCAGCAGTGCGAATAGTTGGCATTCTGATTTCGGCTGGTATGACGGCTTCCGTCCCATAGACTAGAGAGAAGGGGGTGTCCCCTGTGCTGGTTTTGATTGATGTGCGGTGCGCCCACAGAACATGCGATAGTTCTTTCACCCACCTTCCTTTGTGCTTGTCCAGGCGTGCCTTAATTCCTTCACCCAGGCTTCGATTCGCACGTTCTACTAAGCCATTGGTTTGTGGGTGTTTAACTGACGCAAAGTGCTGTGTGATTTTCAACTTCTCGCACCAGTCCTTAAAAGGGTTGTCGCAGAATTGTTTCCCGTTGTCCGAGATGATTTCCCCAGGTAGACCGAAGCGGCATACAATATTTTCCCAGACAAAGCATTTCACCTGGTTGCCAGTGATTGTTACCACTGCCTTTGCCTCGATCCACTTGGTGAAGTAGTCTATGGCAACTATGAGGAACTTTAATCCTCCTGCTGCAACAGGAAAAGGACCTGCGATGTCAATAACCCACTTGTAGAATGGCCATGGTGCCGTAATTGGTGTTAGCTCCTGTTGTGGTTGGCGAGGAACGGGTCTGTGAACTTGGCAGTCGCTGCACTTTCTTATTAAGTCCCGCGCATCGCGGTGCATGGTGGGCTAATAATATCCTGACCGTGGTCCTAAATGCATGCTGCATGAACCTTCGTGGATTTCTCGCAGTACATAGTTTGCTTGTAGGGGACCAACACAGCGGAGCCATGGTTGCAAGAAAGAGCGTCGATATAGTATGTTGTCCCAAAGTTCAAACCTTTGTGCTGTGCGCCGTATCCTTCGGGCTTCCTTCTGCTCTTGGGGTAATACTCCCTTGCTTATGAATTCCGTTATTGGTGTCATCCACGTAGGTCCGTCTTCCTCTATTACCGTGGATACTTCCATCTCTGAGATGGATTTGCTTTTCAACGTTTCCACCAACACCTGTTTGGATAGGTGTGCAAAGCTTGTGGATGTGATTTTGCTTAGTGCATCCGCCTTTCGGTTTTCCCCTCTGGGAACCTGTTTGATGGTAAACCTGTCAAAGCCTTGGATTAGTGCCTTGGTTTTGTTGAGGTACTGAATCATGTTTTCCTCCTTGCCACGTACTCGCCCAACACATGGTTGGATACTAGTCTGGAATCTACATTCGAGCTGCAATGCATAGTCCGGCTATTAAGGCTTCATACTTTGCCTCATTGTTTGTTGCTATGAATTCGAAACGCAGTGAGTAAGTGAATTCCATTCCTTTCGGGTTTGTGAGGATGAGGCCTGCTCCGGACCCATCCACGCATGAGGATCCGTCCGTTAACAAGATCCATGGATCTTGTAGTTCCTTCGTGCTTGGTGCGGGTGCATCATCAGTGTCTGGTTTTTCAATGATGAAATCTGCGAGTACCTGCCCTTTTACTGCAGTACGTGGTCTGTAGGTGATGTTGTGCTCACCGAGCAACACACTCCATTTTTGCAGTCTTCCTGATGCGTCAGGCTTGGAGATGATTTGCTTGATCGGTTGGTCTGTGATTACTGCTATTGGGTGCGCTTGGAAGTACCTGCGTAGCCGTTTATCAGCGAACACTAATGCCAGAACTAATTTCTCCATGGCGCTATAGTTCATCTCCGTCTTCTTGAGCGCTTTGCTTACAAAATAGACAGGTGTTTGTACTTAATTCCTATCCTTTAGTAACACCGCACTGACTGCTCCATTAGTTGCGGATAAGTACGTAATCAACTCTTCCCCTGGTCGGGATGCTACAAGTGTGGGGAGCGTTGCGAGGTGTTGTTTAAGTTGTTTAAAGGCCTCTTCTGCCTCCGTAGTCCACCGAAAATCTCCCTTTTTTATACACTTCTTGAGTGTTTTGAAAAAAGGTAGTGATTTTTCTGCTGACTTGGATAGGAATCTGTTTAGACCGGCCAGCTTTCCATTGAGAGATTGGACTTCCTTCAACGTGTGCGGTGAAGGAAGTTCGATGACAGCCTTAGTCTTTTCTGGACACGGTTTTATACCATCAGGTTCTATCAGGTATCCAAGGAACATGCCTCCTGTAGCGCCGAAGGTGCATTTTTTAGGATTTAGCTTCATGTTGATCTCTGTAAGTGTCCTGAATGTTTCCTTTATGTCGCGCACCAATTCCTCTTCAGTATGGCTTTTTATGACCAGGTCATCGACGTAAACCTCTAGGTTGCGGCCAACCTGTTTTTCAAACGCACTGTCTACTAGCCGTTGATAGGTGGCGCCTGCGTTCTTCAAGCCAAAGGGCATTTTGGTGTAGCAGTAGACGCCTTGGCTTGTATGAAAAGCTGTTTTTTCCTCGTCTTCCTTAGCCATCTGGATTTGGTGGTATCTTTTGTATGCATCGAGGAAGCACTTAAGTGGGTATCCACAAAAAGATTCTACCTTCCAGTCTATCTCCGGGAGTGGGTAGCAGTCTTGTGGACATGCTTTGTTAAGATCAGTGAAGTCCACGCACATCCGCTAGCTACCATCGCTCTTCTTTACCATAACTGGGTTGGAAAGCCAGTCATGGTAGTAGACTTCCCGCATGATTCCTGCCTCCACTAGCTTGTGTACCTCTGCCAGGATTGCTTGCGCGCGCTCCGGAGCCTGGCCGCGCTTCTTCTAGCGTACTGGTGAGTATCCTTGTCGGATTCTCAGTTTATGTTCTGTGATTGAACGTGGTACCCCAGTCATGTGTTTTGGCTCCCATGCAAAGATGTCCAGGTTCTTTTGCAAGAGTGCGCACACTGCTGCTTTGCCGTTGTCTGACAGTGACCCTCTTATCGATATTTCCTGTTCGGGGTAATTGGGATGAATTGCTACCTTCAGATTTGGAGTTTTGGTCGCGCACTGTTCTATACTGGGTGCCGTTTCGCATGTGACCGCGTTGCATTCTTTAGGTGGTACGGCAACATTGTAAAGGGTAACGACACCTCCTTCCACTGGAAATTAAAGCATCCCGTGTGCTGTAGACGGTACTGCGCGTATGGCTGATATCCCCGGTCGTCCGATAATGCCATTGTATGGCGAGGGGGATTTGATCACCATAAAATCCATCCAGGCTGTTGTGGAGTGGTCGTTATTACCTACTCTAACTAGTAGTCGTAATTGCCCCATAGGCCATATCTTTTCTCCTGTGAAGCCAGTCAGCGCTGTCGTGACCGGGCTCAACTGACTGTGTATCTCCGGGCGCAGTTGTTTGAAGCAGTGTTCGTACATTATGTCTGCAGACGCTCCACCATCAACATACATGCGGTGGATGTCGTGACCCCCCGCATTAATTTCGATGATGAGCGGCTCTCCCACTGCGTTGTTTGTAGTTAAGGTAGGGAAAGTGATTGCACTTCCATGATAAAACTTCTGGCTGACCTTTTGCCTAGTTACTCGCTGCCATGATTGTATCATGTAAATGGTGTCAGCCTTATCTTTGGGCCCCTCCTTCTTATTCCCAGTCTTTTGTCTATCTTTCCCTTCTTTGATTTTCTTGACCAAATGGTCCAGTCTACCCTCCTTGACTAGTTTGTCGATAAGCTGGCGTAGCTGGACACATTCATTAGTAGTGTGGCCCTTCTGTCCGTGATAGTCGCAGTACCCACTTCCTACGCGCCGATCCTCTGGGGTGCGCATTGGTGGATGTCTTGGGAAATTTGCGCCTTCTGTTGCGAGTATCTCCTTTATAGTCTTTGTCAGCGGGATATATTTGTCATTGTCACGCCCACTCCCCTGGTTGCGATAATTCCTGTTACGGTTACTACTCCGGTTGGTGGATTGTCTCCCAGGTTGTTCTTGTGACCGGTAGTTCGAGTAGCTTCTCTTGCTATCCGCCGCGGCGGCCTCTCCTTGGACGAAGGACCGTGTGTGTTTCATGAGCTCATCAAAGGATTGGGGAATCTTGTCATTCAACCTTTTGGTAAGTTCTGGGTTGCTGATCCCATTCATGAACCCTGAGATTTTGAGCACCTCGGGACATGATTTAACTTGTATGCATTCATCCTTGAAGCGCTCCATAAAAGCGCTTGTAGATTCCCCTTGGCGCTGTTTGACCCTGGCGAGTTCAACGGGGTTTTTAGCACACTTTTTCCGTTGAGTAAAGTTTAGGCGGAACGCCTTTCTCAATTCTTCAAAACCATTGATGCTTCTGCGTGGAAGCTTGCTGAACCAGTTCCGCGCATTTCCTACTAGTGTGGAGTTGAACATGTGGCACCATACAGGTTGTGGCCAGTTTTCAATTGTAGCGGCTGATTCAAAAATTTTTAGGTGATCATCAGGATCACCTGTTCCGTCATAGGTTTTTACATTGGCGGGCATGCGCCTCCTTTTGTTCTCTGAGAAATCACTGATGCGTCGAGTGAACGCATCCACCTATTGACGGCGCCACGGGAGGGATATATCTTCATCCTCCTGGTCATTATATTTGTTTCTGGACTTCCAGTGTCCAGTTTCGCTATCCTCGTTGTCCGAGGAATTACCAGAAGACAGACTTTCCCTTTTTTGATGTTTACGCCGCTTGTCCTCAGAATCTGCACTTGAAGGGCTTTCACTTGGGGAGTGTCGTCGCCCAATTCTGTCCTGAACTCTGCGGCTGCCAAGTTTGGTTTGGACATTGGTATACCGTTCATCTTCCTCGCTTCCTTCCAGATGCTGCGAGTGAGATGTCTCATCATCCTCAACTCTCCTCCCAATTCTTTTAAACACTGGGGGTCGGCGGCTATCCCTTCCGCGCTTCACCTTCTGGCGGCGCGGTGGGGACGTTTCGTACTCTGAGTCGAAATTGAGCCGAGCACGTAGGCTTCGACTCGACCTCTTTTTTGCTTCCTCTTGCATGAGAGCTGCCAAGGTTTCGTAATTTTGAGATACGAAATCCCCTGGTGCAAGTTCTGGTGCGAGCCCTTATAGAGTGAGGGTGTTTGCTTCTACTACCGGGCCCTTGTTTCTGTCAGGTACGTCCGGTGCCTTCAAGAGATCAGTTTCCAATACTGATTGAAGGGGAGTAGCAAAAACGGTGCGCAGCGGATCTCCTGCACTGGTAGTCGTGGTAGTCGCCTGGGTTGTCCCCGAGCGTTGCTCCACTGTAGGGAAGACCAGGTCTGGGCCTAACCCTTGATTTTTAGCGACACTGGTTGTCCCAGAGGTCTGCTTAGAAGCTGATCCGCTTTGCAGCTTCTTTCCGGTAAGGTCTGCTTGCGATCGCTGATTTCCGTGCTTCGTCATTCTAGTTCTTAGTTCTTAGTGGTTGGTCCCACGGATGGCGCCACTTGTTGATACAAAAGTTGGGCGTTCCTTGTTTGGGGCTACGACTCTCGTACCAATTGAGTCTTGATTCTTGAGACCTGAGCACTAAGTAATAGAAAACACCGTTAGGCTTATCGTGGGATTGTCTGCCACGATTATCCTCCGGTGTGAGAGTAAGTAATCGGTTTAGGGTTAAAGGAGAGTTAGGGTTTTTAGATCGTACCTTTAACGAGGGATATGGTTCCCTTTATATACATACGGACTCCTTGTTGGTTCCGTGTTCCCCAACCTTCGGCGTATCCCGCCTAAGTCGGTTGGTAAAGAATTATCTCCCAAGATAGGAGATATCCGATATCGTATTCCATAAATAACATTGGGCTTGGACCATCGTGGGCCCAAACCCTTATCGAATCAGCCCAGTTCGTGCTGGGCTTGTTAGTATCGGGCTTTGGTCGGGTTCGTGACCCGACTACAGACTATACGTCATCAGATCACATGAATATACAAGCATAATATAACCATCATTGTTTATGATTCTTGTGGCACCATTATAAAGAATTATGACTTACAAGTTCTCAAGTTTAAGTTAGATATATACACAATTTTGAGCTTTTAAAATAATATATATGCAATTCCTCCGATAAAAAATATAAACCGCTAAATAAATTTTCCAGCTTAGTAAATTGCATGCTCATTTTTAACTTATCGAAGTAACATGACATAATACTAAACCAAAACATGTATTTTCACGTTCACATACACTTGCAACTAATTAAATGATCACTCTCTTCACATTTTTGTAATTAGTGGCTTTTTCTCTATTATATATTTCCCATCCCATTATACTATTCCTAAATAGTACAGTATATGTTATAAAAGAAATCACAAACATACAACTCGGGTTAGATTAAGAATTAAATCAAGTATTCACTTTTTTGTCCTATTCACTTATAAAACATAGAAATAATAATAATACTATATGCATACATTGTTGTTGTAGTTGATACATTTTAAATCAGCAAGTCTTTAGTGTAGTCGATATGTAATATAAATCGACATTATTTTTGTAAAGTTTGTAAAGTCTTGAAGAAGATCACTTACGTGCTACGAATGAAGAAATGTTGAAGCTATGTTTTGTGAGATCCCTTTTCATAACAGAAGCTATATAGAGTGCTATTGAGTGCTACTTCTGAATTCAGTTTCGCGTTCCGTCTTGTATTTTATAATTGTTTATATTATTCCTTTCAGCATCCTTTTGAACATGTCTGGAAGCGAACCCGTAGAGATGGCTCCTCCAAAGAATACAACGTCCGTAGTTCCTAAATTTGATATGAATGCCCATACATCCTAGGATGACACGAGAGGAGGGACAGGATGTGAGTTTGATACGACCCTGTTAGGGGTTGTATCAGGATAAGGCACCACTTCAAGCGGGCGCGGGCTCCTTAAGAAGAAGATTGAAGAACTAGAATATTTATTGATATTTAACTTGATTGATTCATTCATAATAATGATTCGGTATATATAACCGAATAACCCTAGCTTGTAAAACAAACCAAACATAAAGACATATCTAAACAATGACACTTTCCTAATACGACACAAAAACATATCCCAAATAAATATAATATGGCATAAAGCCCGGGGCGTATCATTCCCCACTCCTTCGAAATCACCTTGTCCTCAAGGTGTGGTCTTGAAAAATTTCTCTTGATTCCGGGATCCCATATCCTAATCCTAATCCTAGTCCTATCTTCCACTCCCATAGTTCTCCTGCCTTCCGCTACCGCAACCAATACCTTTTTCCTCTTCCGCCTTCCACTACCTTGGACATAACACAACACCATTCTTTCGCCTTCCGCTACCCATGCCGTAACACTCCCCATCCCTTCAAAAATCACCTTGCCCTCAAGGTGATACGAAGAATATGCCGATCGAGAGTCCGATATCCATTTCCACACAATCTCTTTCATACTTTTCTTATGTTCTGAAAATTCTTCAAACTTGTTATGAACTTCATTACTCCCATCAATATCAAAAACACCATCTATCGCGTTATTAACCACATCAACACCAATATATTCATCAGCATCTAACGACCTTTTAATCTCAGGTGAAGCGAATTCACTTTGTAACGATGGAATGGTATCTAATTTCTTTTCAATTATATGCTCTTTCTCCTTCTCTTCCATTGCCTCAAAACGAGCCTCGACTATATGTGCTAAGGAAAAGGCTTCTCCTAAAGTTCTAGGCCTTGCCCTCAACAGATCTATTTGTAACGTCAGTTTAAGTCCGGAGATATAAAATGATGTAAGTAAAGATTCAGAGATCCCTGTTACTCGATTTGCTAGTACCACAAACTCACTCTCATATTCGGCCACCGTACCCATTTGCAAGAGCTTAGAGAGTGCGTATTTCGCGTCCTGATCGCTGCCGTCTAATGCCATGAATAATACTCAAGCGATTAATAACTCAAAAATTTTTTTTTTGATGAATAGTAACTGCTACGAACGGTACCGGATGAACAGTGCGCGATGAACAGTACCCCCTTGTAAAAGGCTGATGAACAGTACCCTTGTAAAAAGTGCTGATGAACAGTAGCCGTGAACAGTTTTTTTTTTTTTTTTTTTTTTTTTTTGTTTAAATTATTGGAACCCTAATCGTAAGCCCTCTCAATGAGAGATCTCAATGAAAGCACCAATTGATACGACCCTGTTAGGGGTTGTATCAGGATAAGGCACCACTTCAAGCGGGCGCGGGCTCCTTAAGAAGAAGATTGAAGAACTAGAATATTTATTGATATTTAACTTGATTGATTCATTCATAATAATGATTCGGTATATATAACCGAATAACCCTAGCTTGTAAAACAAACCAAACATAAAGACATATCTAAACAATGACACTTTCCTAATACGACACAAAAACATATCCTAAATAAATATAATATGGCATAAAGCCCGGGGCGTATCAGAGTTTGATCTTGGTGATATAGGTAGATCAATTGAAATCATGGGCTCTAAAATTGAGGCTGATTGTGAAGGTTCAAGGTCTGAAAGTCTCATGAAAATCACGGCCCAAAACATCACGATCGAAATACTCAAAAATGTTACACTTAAATAACCAAAAGACAAATGCATGGGTTCCTAAACTTGTGGTGCAAACTGATAAAATGGAGAAAATGGGAAACGTGATACAAACTGTAAAATACTAAATAATGCATGCATGTATCACTTTATAAAACTCCTTGAGACTTAGTCATCAACTTCATGCATGTATCACTTTATCTTCACAAATAGCAATTGTGCATTAATCGTCATAGAGGTTGTTCCAAATCGTGTTGGTTGAAGAACATTACATATGCGCTTTTGCATGTTTTCTATATTTTGATTCTATCGATTAGATCATAACATTTTGAGTTTCATGGTTGTTTAAGTTATGTTCTTCTTCCAAGGTGAAACCCGAAGTGAACCACTCACCTTTAGCCGATTGAATAGTTGGTAGAATTTGGCTTTTGAAGACTAACCAATGCATAGTAAGCTCCGGACGGTCCTTTCGCTAGCAATGAACTGTGGTTCCCTTTCTCGACCACCTTTCCCTTCTCCAGAACTGCAATTGTATCACAACTTTGTACGGTACTCAAGCGGTGGGCCACCACAACGCTTGTCCGTCCCACCATCATCCGCTCAAGCGCATCTTGGACTACTTTTTCGGACTGACTATCTAGTGCACTAGTGGCTTCGTCTAGTAACAATACTGCAGGGTTCTTCAACACAGCACGGGCTATAGCAACGCGTTGTTTTTGTCCCCCAGAGAGTTGTACCCCTCGATCACCACACCATGTATCGTACCCATCTTTCAAAACGGCTATAAAATCATGAGCATTAGCTGCTTTTGCAGCCTCAATGATCTCTGATTCACTAACATCCTCAGAAGCCCCGTATATGATGTTTTCACGTATAGTTCCCGCGAATAAAGCCGGCTCTTGGCTCACAAGTGATATATATTTCCTTAGAGTTCTTAAATGGTACGACCTTATATCTCTCCCGTCAACAAAAACCATGCCTTTCAGTGGATCATAAAAACGCTCGATTAACCCAATTATGGTCGACTTTCCAGACCCACTTTGTCCAACCAATGCAGTTGATTTCCCAGCTTCTATATTGATGGAGAACCCTTTGAAGATCATGACATCTGGCCGGGCAGGGTATGCAAAGTCCACATCGCGTATCTCTACATGTCCTGTAATGATTTCGGGCTTTTTACCATCAGGGTCCTCAGGCTTTATCAAAGTGTAACGGTCCAACACTGCAAACACGGACTGCACAGCATCAGATCCTCTAGCCAAGTCATTTGTCATGGTACCCGCATCTGCAATGACCCTCCCGGTACTGACTAAGATCAAAAGAGTCTGAAAAAATGCCTTTGACCCAAGTTGACCGTCACTAACCAATTTCCCAGCATACCAAAAGTCTAGAGCCCAAGTACAAGTCATAAGGCTCTGAGAAAACCCAAGACCAAATCCAGCATACCAAGCTTGCTTGATGCTTTCACGCATGGGTGCCTTTTGGGTCTCTGAGAGCATTTTGAGGATTCGTGATTGAGATGAAAAGGCTGTGACTGTACGCAGATTTGAGACAGCTTCAGCAGCAAGCTTGCTACTTTCATCCTGTGATTTCACAGCTATTTGTGACATGTTCTTTAACAAAACTCGTTTGCAGTAGAAGCAGACAATAATAAGTGGTTGAACTGCAATCATAACCAATGCCAATCTCCACGCAATTACCAACCCCATCGTGAAAGCAATTGTTACTGCAGAGAATGTTTGTATTAGAAGAGCACTTCGATCACCCACTAATGATCGTACCTACAAAATCATTAATCACATATTATTTCATCTCCCACACTAGAAAACTAGTCCAGAAAGTTAACAAATAAAACAAAAAGTACATACCACATTGGCATCTGTAGCAAGTCTAGAACAAATGGCTCCACTTGAATTCTTATCCTGATCAAACCAACCGATTTCAAAGGTGAGTATCTTTGCCAACATCGTTTCCCGAACCCTCTTTGTTAACTGTTCACCCATGGCTGCAAAATTGTAATGCTGAATAATGTTGATTAACATCGAAAAAGCCCCTAAACCAGCAAAACACAATGAATAAATCATTGTCCGGCGCCTGATCTCGTCATGATCTTCCAAGAAATACACCGATATCAGTGACCCCATTGAAAAAGAATAAACTGGCTGAATAGCACCAAACAGAATCGCGCCAATGCTTCCATACAACGCTTCCTTCCATTCAGGAGTGTTCATTGCTAAAAGCCTCTTGAAGGAGGGAACTGGAAATTCTTGGTTGTCCGTCGATTTGAAGTTCTCACCTCCACCATGGTCGACCGATTTTGTAGAGCTTGACCTACTCACTGTTGACTGCCTACGGCTGTTCATGTTGTGAAGATCAAGTGTTGAGGTAAACGATGATTGTCCAGCTGGATAAGAATTTTGAGGTTCATCATTTTGTTTAGTTTCTTGGAGGCGTACGAGTGATGTGTAAAATCCATCTACAAGTTGAATGAGGTCATCATGGGAACCAGACTCGATCACTTGTCCATGTTGGACCACCACTATGACATCTGCATTTCTAATAGTTGAGAGGCGATGAGCAATGACTATTGTGGTTCGACCAATGGCTGCCTGATCAAGTGCCTCTTGAACCACTCGTTCTGACTCTGTGTCGAGTGCACTTGTTGCCTCATCCAAAAGAAGGATACGAGGCGACTTTATTATGGCACGTGCAACCGCAATTCTTTGTTTTTGGCCACCCGACATCTGAATTCCTCTTTCACCAACCTATTATTTACAAACAAATTTAAACACAATAAATTTTGAAAAATGTTTAGAATTGAAGTTTTGTCAATCCACAATGCAAAAACTAAGAATAGCTTTTCACTATTTAAAGAAGTCTTTTGAAAAGCTTTTTATGCATTGCATTGATAGCTTTTTAATGGTTTTTTGAAAGACTTTTTAAAAAGACTTGATATACTTCAAGTCTTTCATCAAAGTTGTATGTATTAAATATGGTTTGCATTTAATGCATTAAATGCAATAAGTCATCAAAGACTTATTGCATTGTGGATGCTCCGTGCATGTTATGTTACTTGTAGGCATATCTGAATTGAAGTACAACTTGGCTTATTATATTAAAGTTTTCATAACAAGCAATAAGAGCAAGGGGTGTGGGCATCGTTGAAGCTCGCCATTGCCTACATGGCAACTCGTTGATGCATGTTGCTCTTCGCCGTGACACCAAGTGGCTTCGCCACTTTGGTTTTCGCCGGGGGAACGACGAGGAAGAAGACAAAGAGGTTTCAGAATATATGTGTTTGTGTTTGTGTTATTTATGTGTTTGTGAGGGTGGGTGGGGCCCAAATGAAGAGAAGTGAGTAAGTTGTGATTGGGGGGTATTTTTAAGTGATTGTGTTAGAGTGATGTGGAGGTGAGGTGACACACGTGGGGCCCAAATGAAGAGAAGTGGGCAACCCACGACACCCCTTGCTCTAAGTGGTATGTAAGGAAAAAATATTACAGAATATAGTACCATTTTTTTTTATACTAGACTGGATTAACTCATCAAGAAACACTAAACTAGAGTTGTAATACATGTTAATCATCTGAAGTATCCAATTTCAAGTTTGAGACTTAAGCAAATGTGTTAACAAATTACCTGACAGTAAAAAGTCGGGTCAAAGTCGGCTAGTTAACTATTGGTGCTAAAAGATGGAATGGTGGAAATAACCTGAGTGTCATAGGCTTGAGGCAGCTGAGAGATAAAGTTATGAGCATTTGAAGCTTTCGCCGCTTCAATGACTTCTTCCATGGTTGCATCCTCTTTGCCAAAAAGTATGTTCTCTTTTATGGTAGTCGCGAATAGAGCTGGTTCTTGACTCACCAAACCCATTTGCGATCTCAACCATTTTAGTTGAAGCTTATCAATCCTCACCCCATCTACACTTATCTCTCCTCCTTGAGTGTCATAAAACCTTTGCAACAATGCAATCACGGTCGATTTACCAGACCCACTCCCACCTACCAACGCAACCGTTTTCCCAGCTGGGACTTTTAAGTTAAAGTCCTTGAATATAACCGTCTCCGGCCTAGACGGGTATGCAAAATCTACCCCCTTGAATTCAACTTCACCCAATACATCTTGTAATATTTCCCCATCCATGTTTTCTGAATCGATTTCCGGAACTCTTTTAATAACTTCTCTTATACGTTGGCTCGCAGCCATTGCATCAGAAATGTACTTTACGTTGGATAACGCCGTACCTAGTGATCTTTTGTGATCGAAATTTAAAAAGACATTCTTAAAATCTAACATTAAAAAACAACAACTAGCAATTGAATGAGTTATCACCCTCAATAAAAATAAAAAGTCAAATTCACCATTTTTAGGGACTTCCTTTCACATGAATAAATGAAACTCACATTGTTTATGAAAAGCCAAATAGGAAGAAAAAATAAAAGGTAAAGAATTAATAGAAATAACTTACAGTCCACCTATGCCAATAGAAGCTCCAACACCAAACACAGTTCCTCCTTTGGCTCCATGGTACAACACCAACCTACTACCATACCAACTCAAAAATGACCATATAACGAACACAACACCGTTACTACCAATTGCTATTCCTTTAGCCAATCCTTGCTTTAAACCTAACTTTACAGTCCCTTGCAAAGCATCAGAGTACTCTGTAATGGTCTTATTTTCGCCCACAAACGAATAAACTGTTCTGATGGATGAAATTGCCTGTTCAGCCACGTTACCAGCCTTATTATACTCCTCCCTAATCTTTCTTGATAAGCTCATTAAAACCCTTCCATATATCAAACCAGGTATAACTAAAAGTATAATAAATGGAAACCCAACAATTGCTAGCCTCCATAGCAATATAAATGCAACTATATATCCCCCACCAAATACTGATAAACTCATCACAAACATAGGCACCTGCATTTTTGTTTCCAAATAAAACAATGATTCGTGTGAGTGTCGTTGCCTTTACAAAAATGATAAGAAAAACAGAACACATGAAACTTGTGTATATACTTTTTCACTGATGACTTCTTGAATGATAAGGCTATCACTAGAAACACTGGTAATGATCTCGGCCGTGCTTGTAACATTTAAATCGAAATACGCAACTTCTTGCCTTAAAACTGCTTTTAAGTAAGTTGACCTCAATCGTGATGCCTGCCTCTCTGCTGTTCTTGCCCAACAATACCCCTCTGCAACAAAACTAGATTATTTTTCAAAGTTACCAAAAATGTATTCCAATTGCAGTATTTTTCTATATTCCTAAGAAAAATGATCAAAACAATAAACGTACCAAGAAAACACGCAACCCATATCCCAATAGCCATGTAACAAAGATTTACGGCATTCTGTAAACAAAATTAAAATAAAAATAGAACTCAATTAGATTTCTTAACCATAATCAATAGATAAATATTACTTGATTTAGATCATCTAGTATCGCTTATTTCAAAGTGCTTATCAGCTACCAACCTGCTTTAAAGCCAAAACTACTTATCTGCTTAAGAAAAACACAATATGCAAATATATAACACGTGTTCATGTGATATTAACCTGGTTCACTTTATCAGTGAAGTCATTAATGGCTGATGATGAATTAGAATCAGAATCACCAATATTGTTCATAACTTTGCTAGTGACAAGCAACACCGTTGGCATAATGATGCCATCGCCGACTGAACCTAAGAACCCAAGAAGCATCAGTAACATGTCTACTCTGTCGGCATGCATGAAAATGGACCGAAATGATCCATTGCTGATCTTTCTGCTTGTTTGTGTAGTCATATTAACACAAATTATCTAAGGTTGTCCGGGTGAGAGTCTTAGGAACATAGGACAGAGGACAGTTTGCATATGTTATTAGTTTAAGGTTATAAGTGAAGGGGATGGACTAGTTGTCCTTATACATGTGTTGAATGATGTATTATAAAATGAAAAATTAGTAATATATATTATATATATATTCATTTGGCGCTGAACTTATGAAATCGTGCCTCCCAACTTTATGGAAGCGTGCCAGCTTCATAAAATATTGTCGTGAATTCGGCTCTCCCCACTTATCTAAACGTGCCAGGTTTCATAAAATATTCTGGTGGGCCGGCTCTTTCCATTGTGGGCCGCTTCTTTTGGGATTTCCATCCGTTAAGGCCCAATGAGGATCAACTATGTACCCGGTATTAACGATACGTATTCTATCTCACACTTCCAGAAGTAAGTTGGTCCTTCTACCAAACCAAAAACAGGTCGTGTTCCAGATCTGTTAGGGCATGTTTGGTAGGGTGGAAAGGAAAGGTGGGAATAGAATGAGAAACAATTCCTTTGTTTGTTCGTGGCAAAGAATGGAAACAAGGGGTCAAAATTCCATTCCCTATCCCGGGTTATGATTCTTCACAAAAAGTAAAGAAAGGGATGGAATGATAAATATAAAGAAGCTTCATTCTCCGTCCATTTTGTTTGAGAATCAAAGGAGAGCCGTAAAAAGAAGGGGTACAAATACCCATCAACATGTGACATGCACATGACATTAAAAACAAGGTAAACTTCTCCAACCCTAGCCGTATTTTCTCTCTAGATGACCATCGTTTATGCTCTTCTTTTTCCTGGGTTTTCAGAAATCATAAAACCAATCCAAACCTAGCTATTTCAAGTGATTTGCTTCATTCCAATCGATTCAAGTTATCAGCTGTGACCCAGTCGTTTCTGTGATTTCTACATATTTCGAGTTCTTAGAAACATTTCAAGAGTCAAAAACCTAGCAACAGGCCTTGAAGGAAAATTCAGGAATCAAAAAACAAGCAAAAATTTAAACTAGGTTTATTTCCATGAGTCAAGTTAAGCACTTTTTGTAATCCAATTGTTGTTGTCGTCTCTCTATCTTTGTACATAAAAAATAGTTCAGTCCTTATTTGTTCACCATTATTTTGCACCTGTGTTGTTCAGGTTAGCACACAACAGATTAGAAACAATATAATTACGGTTTTCTTATTGATTGTGTGTATAACTTATTGGTTAAGTATTTTGCTCATGATTGTTTTCCATTTTTTTAATACAACCAAGGCTTGGTTAGAATTAAATCTATAGCCAAATTTTTATTCGGAGCATACACAGGTGCATCATGGACTTGGATTTCCAGTAGTTCTAAACAAGGTTCATGAGTTATGCTATAACAACTAATCTTGGATAGTCATACTTTTTTGCCAAAAACGTTCTATTTGGATTTTCTTGATTTATCTTCAAAATGTTCATTAAATAAGCTTGCATTTATTTTACAAAAATGCTAACTGATGATGTACTATTCAGATAGTCATATTTAAAAAGGATAATTCAGATGAGTAAATCTATTTCCATTGCAGCCTGTAATGCTACCAAACACGAGAATGAGTTATGCGGTCCATTTCTTTAACTACATTCTATGTTGGTACCAAACAATTGAATTAATTATGTTTTCTAAGTTTATTCTCTTTCTCCCCATTCTCATTCTTCACTACAATTCCATTCTCTGTCATTCACTTCTACCAAACACCCCCTTAGGGTTTCATTCTTGCTTGCATATTAGTTGTTTGTTTTGTGTTTTATGTGCAAGTGTTCCATTAATTTGTGATTTACCTTTTGTATCTTGCATGTTGCTTTTCGGTTTTGCATGTGGTTTGAAGCTCTTGATTAAGGCTTATTCATGAAACATGGTGACTAACGTTGTTGTTTGGCTTTCTTTGATATAATCCTAAAAGTGTTATCCGAACTTTATGCTTCCTATATTGTCTGCCTGTTAGTTTTCTCAATTGTCTGTGTCCCATATTGTATGCTATCATGAGCCCCAAAAAGAAAAAAGTTATTGGCCATTCTTTGGCCCAACAAAAGTCGGGTGACATGGGTGAGAGAGTTACGGGATTCGTTGGTGATGTTGGCGTAGAACATTCGGTATCCGTTGGCGGTTCTTTCGTGCCGTCGCTTGTGCCTTGGGAATCTCAAAAGTGTGACGCTAGCCGGAAGCGAGCCTACTTGGATGATGGTCAGCGCCCTATGGATGTTAGCAAAAAGCCATGCAATGACGAGGGATATTCCGTTGTACATGCGCAAGGTTAACTGTGTTGAATCCTTTTTTCTCTATTCGTTACTGTTTGCATGTGCGTTATGCTCATATGTTTGTGTGGCTTTTCAGGTTTGTTGAACAATGCGGATGTGCGTTTGCGTCATAATGATGTTCAGGAGGTATGTGCTGTTCCTTTTCGATTGTTGTTCGTGCGGGTATTTTTCAGGTTACTGATTACCGGTTCCTTTTTGTTGCACCTGTGTTTGCACGTCTTTGCTCATACGTTTTCACATCAGTCCAAAGGTTTTTTACAGGAGTGTGTGCAGCCATATGTAGGTGTGTCAGATGTTGGTATAGGGCAGGTTGTGTGGGATTTTGCAACCGGTTCTGTGCTACATCGGCAAGTATCTTCTAAGGCTGTCACATGCGGTCACTTAACAAACGACAACCGTTCAACGGATGTTGTACACACTCACAAGGATGGTTGTCGTTCATCAGGTGTTCAGTTTTCCAGGCCTGCATCACAGGGATTTTACACAGGTTTCTCACGCTCTCATTCAGGTGTGTTTTAATTTATAATTTTTTTTTGTACAAATGCTATTAGTTGTACATATGCTTAACGTTTTGTTGTGTCCGTGACATTATTGGAGAGACTATTAGACCAGGTATTTGTTCAGAGGCCCAACATCAATTCACTTAATCACCAACCACCTTCAAACACTGTGGAAGTGCCACAACAAACAGGTATACTATTAATGGACGTTCGCTTTTTATTTTGTAGATACCTTCCTTCTTTTGTGACCAATTCAGATGTCATTTTACCTTATGGTTCATGCAATTAGTCAACGTTTTCACATGTTTCCGTCCTTGACTTTACAGATATCCAGCGCAATGATGTCAGAACTGTGAGAACAAGGAAGCGCCATAATGTGACCAGGGAGAATGGTGATTCTAATGTGGGTGCGGCCATTCAGCGTACGTTCCATGACTGCAATAAGTCTCCGAGTACATTTCAGTCGGTACATGAGTCAGCTTCACATGGAGCAGGAGGTAGGAAATATTTTATTCATGTGATGTCTCTTTGCTTGGTGATCCATAAATGTTCGCCGAATATGGTTGACACATGTACGACACATTCTCACCTGTTATAAGGTTGGTCCTCCAGGGATTCATCCCATTCAGGCTGCCCATATTGCCAGAAGAAAGCGGGTTCGTTTTAATGGCAATGGTGATGATCGTGATGCTGGTGAACCTGTTCAATGTGGTCAGGCCCAACATGGAACATGCTCAGCGTTTGCTCAGCTGTCGGGCCAGCCAACCTTACGAGAAACGCAAGGTGATGATTTGCCTTCTTCACACCATGTGGTTTTTGTTAATCATTAGGTGCTATGCTTCATATTCGGTTAAAATAGTCGTTCAACTTTGTTAATTATTGCCGCAAATCATTTCCAGATATGCCTTCGGCTAATATGGCTTCCGTCAGGACAAGGAGACGGAATAGAGCAAACAGGAATGGTATAGGCCCTGGTGTAGTTGCTCAGCCTCAGCCAGGCGGTTCACATAATCATCGTGCATGTTTGTGTCCCTTGCTTGATGCCTGTATTACAAAGTTATGCAATTTAGTTGTCATCCGATTCCTTTATCTTTGCTGCTATGGCGATGACTTCTCATGTAATCCATTTTCACTTGATTTGCCAGGCCCTCCAGTAGAATACATTCCCTTTGGACCATGCACATGTGTGTGTTCCCATTGTGATGCCAAGTTTTGGTATGAAGAAAGGTTAAGCGCCTCTACTAGGCGCACGGGTCCTCTTTATCACCATTGTTGTATGGGAGGAAGAGTCCAAATATTTGTGCCAGCTGAATATCCTACATATGTCCAGAAACTCTTTAGCGATCAGCATTTCATTGACAACATCAGGGCGTATAACCAAATGTTTGCCATGACATCTTTAGGTGCAACCATCGATGAAACAGTCAACGTAGGGAGGGGTCCTTATGTGTTCAAAGTCGGATGGTTCGACTCTTGGTAGGCATCTTACGTACATGAATTTCCCATCGGAGTTTGTTTGGTCATTGAAAGACAAAGAATGGTACCCTAGGCAGAATACAAACAAACCATCCATCGGAAGACTGGCATATGTCCATCTAGCTGCAGGCGATCTCTTCTTCCAAAGACTGTTACTTTCTCATCAAAAAGGATGCACTTCGTTTCCCAGTATTAGGACTTTCAACAATCACACATATCCAACAAACAGAGCAGCTGCCGAGGCAATGGGTCTTTTGGAAAATGACGGCGAATGGTCTATTGCCATGGAGGAAGCATGCGCCACAGCAACCTCATCAGAATTACGATCGCTCTTTGTCCAAATACTTATCTTTTGTGAAGTTTCGGATCCAGTTGCACTATTTGATTCTTTTTGGGAACATATGGCACACGACATACCTAGAACACTAGCGCAGCTCTATGGGACTCGCGTCACACATCTAAATGAACCAGAATTGAAAGGAGGGTTGCTTTACGAATTAGAATCCTCTCTCAATTTTTATGGTAAATCGTTGGAAGATTTTGGCATAGATCCACCGCCGGAAGGTTTGTTGAACATCCTCACCAACAAGTTAATAATGGAGGAAAAATGCTATAACAGGGAAGAACTGGCCAGAGAAAGGGATGCTTTAGTACCGAGGCTCAATGACAAACAACGAGAAATCTTTTATATAATAAAACAAAACCCTTAGTGGGAATTTTTCATTTCAAAAAAATCAAACCATACCTTAATAGGAAATAATTAAATAATTATAATTTTTTATAATGATGTATTTAATATAAAAACCATTTAATATTTCCAGTTTTGGCAAAATAATTTATGAAAAACGTTTTATATACTTATATGTATCAAAAAGTGTTAAAACACATGTACTTCATGGCTTATAGTCCATAGTTTTGGATCAAAGTGTATATTTAAAAAAAAAGAATGCTCCATATACTTATTCCTCATACATGAGCCACAATCCCATCTCCTGTGTATCCCGATCCCACCCTAAGCAACCACCACGCACCGCCACAATTCTTGAACTCCAATGTATACAGAGTTAACCGTACACATGTACACATACATTACAATCTTTTTCTTCTCGAAAACCCTAAATCAAAGGAAAAACAACCAATCGAAGGTATAATTTAGCTTTACTTTTTTATTGTCCTTCTCTTAAAAAGAATCGATTTATAAAGTTTAATAATTAGGTTTTTGAATCTATAAATTGTATTATATTAATGGGCACAATAGATAGCGGGAGGGTTCAAGGACTTAAGTTTCTCTGATTAGTAGTTTATGTTTTGAACTACATTGTTTAATATTTTTATTGGCTTAAAAAGAATATAAGAATTTAAATATATAGGTGTCTTCTCACCGAGCGATGAGCTGACAAAGGAAGTGGTTGTAGCCTCAAAAGTTGCCTGGAGAACATCTTTGGAGAATGCCAATGGATGTTACAAGTTACTTGGAATGTATGAAATCAGGTATCGCTGATATTGTAAAAAGAGGTTGCCGTCAAGGTGGTTTTATTCTTCAGGATTTCATAGAATCATTTTGACGATATGCATTTTTTCATGCCTATAGAGATGCTTGATAGTAAAATTGTTTTAGATGCAAGAAAGTCAAAGTTTAAAGATACCGAGTACATCAAGGATGGTAGTTCCTGTTACCTACCTTATGCACGCAACCAACTAATTGAAAGTATAATACATGAAACCTTGGGCACCGAACATAGTCAAGCCAAATATTGAACTAATGTCCACCAGGTATCAATTTTTAAGGGTTTATAAATTCTATATATTCCTCATTAATTTGAGCATACATTTAATGAAATCATTATTTTTACACTTTTTTTTTTCTTCACATTCTAATGAAACTCCATGACCTTATGTGATGGTTTTACCTCATAATTTGTGCCCATTACTTTAGAGACTTGGGATAATTGTATTGAATTTAGAGTATCTGCTCATCTTCCTCATGTTGCTGAGATATACAGGCACTCAGATTATGGTGCAGAGTCTGTTGCTGGGATAACAGTTTATCCTTCCTTGATTGTAAATAAATTCTAGAGTTTTTGGAGATTATTAAATTTAATGTCAAATAAATTCAAGTGTTCATTGCTGACTTGCACATATTCATGATAAGCAACTGAATTTAGTAAGTAGATTTAGCCATGTTCATAGAAGCTTAAATGTATTTTATTAATCTAGCCACGTTCTTTGTTGGCAAAACGATTGGTATAGTGATAGTTTAAGATAGCTTTGTAGGTAGAAGTTTGTCGGATTTGATAAACATTCAACTATACTTCTAACATCGGCTCGGGTTTAGACAATATCAAGAAGAGTAAAGTGTAAATGTGATATCGGGTTCGGGTTACTATCGGGTCGGGTTAATCGGGTTATCGGGTCACTTTATTTAATTTGGCACCATTAGTATTTCATGCCTCATGTCTGCTACTGAAAGAAGATGCAAGGTTTATGAACAAATGAAATATGAACCAGTAAGCATATTAAGAAATATATATATCAAAAGCCTAATAAAAAGTCTACCAGTGAACACAAATAAGAACTCCTATGCGTTTACAATTAATACGAGCAAGAAGTACAATTATACTATAAATCAAGTAGGCAACTTGCAAATAACACTAAGGTGTAGCGACGAATAAAAAATAATGGATTATTGCATATGTAAACCAGTGCAAATACTTACGCTTATAGGCTATAACTTTTTTTAAATATATTGTATAATGTTTTCGGGTCTTATTGGGTTGACCCGATAAGCTAAATAACTCAACCCTAACCCGACCCTATAACAATATCGGGTTCGGGTCAAAATAACTCGATAAGATTTTGTAGCCCGATTAGACCCGACCCTATAAGCCTTATCGGGTTCGGTTCGGGTCTGGTTGACCTGACCCTCTATTGACACCCCTATATGCAATGTGTGATTTAATGGGTGAAGTTTTCTATTAGTTATAGCCTGGTTCAGTTTCAGTATTCTACTGCTAAAGCTAAGAACGATATTAAGTGCTTTAGTAGAACACAAAGGAAGATACAAACATACAATTGACGTTGAATCACTTCATGGTTTTATCTGAACGCAAAGGATAGTTGATGCAATTTGACTATATGCTTATAAATCTAAAAGTAACGTATATATTTAAGCTCATTAGATATATATGTTATTCTCATACTACCCTGCCTATACGTATATGAAATGGATGTGTACATGCATAATTTAGTTGAGGCAGTCATGGTCAAGGCTGTCTCATGTTTGTTAATATTTAATGTTTACAGGATCCTAACAGATTGATCAGACAAGCAGATAAGTATAGTATGTAGAAATTGATGCTCTTTTATTTCGGTCAATGCAGAGTTATATAGCCGGGCACTTTGCAGAATCATGCCAAGCACTCGAGAAGTGTGCAGCATACGTTTCATGCTTAATTTGAACTCATCATTTGTTTGATTTACTTTTTTGACTTCTTTTGGAGTATCTGATTGATTCTTTTTATTTAAATATGCAGTGTCTTCATTCAGGAGTTTCGGAACTCGAAACCAGCTTTGGCGTTAGAAGCATTGTATGTTGTTGTATACAAAATTAGGATTCTCGCTGAGAGGGTAAGAAATGCATTTAAATTTGAATAATTTACTCAACCATTGCCATACGATATCATTTCATAACAGTCAAGAGAAGATTAAAATAAGTGAAAATAGATGGAAAAAACGTGTGATTTAATGGGTGAAGTTTTCTATTAGTTATAGCCTGGTTCAGTTTCAGTATTCTACTGCTAAAGCTAAGAACGATATTAAGTGCTTTAGTAGAACACAAAGGAAGATACAAACATACAATTAACGTTGAATCACTTCATGGTTTTATCTGAACACAAAGGATAGTTGATGCAATTTGACTATATGCTTATAAATCTAAAAGTAACGTATATATTTAAGCTCATTAGATATATATATGTTATTCTCATACTACCCTGCCTATACGTATATGAAATGGATGTGTACATGCATAATTTAGTTGAGGCAGTCATGGTCAAGGCTGTCATGCATTTAAATTTGAATTATTTACTCAACCATTGCCATACGATATCATTTCATAACAGTCAAGAGAAGATTAAAATAAGTGAAAATAGATGGAAAAAACAATGGCATCATGTCTTGATTCTTGAGATTAATTCTTTTACAACCTATATTATAAAAATGTTGGATTGTGAGTGGAGCTTATATGCAAGACCAGTGGAAAAGTAGGATAAACATGGTCAATATAATTTAATAAAGAGGTAACAGAAAGATCTGGTGCACTACTGGAGTAAATTTGATCATTTCAATTGGTAGGCATGGCAAAATGAAAAGGTTTATTTAATTTTTCTTGATCAAATATCTTAATGCAGAATCTTTAGAGTGTAAACATTGTGGTTAAAGTATTAAGGGTTCCTTTTCTTAAAAGAATATGGTAACATCGACTTTAGGCCACAAAACTAGAAGCGAACAAGATTTAAACGAGATTTATTGTGCAAAAGCCTCGCACGTTGCACGAAGCTTCTTTGAGAAGAGGTTTGTTACTCATTCAATGCTTCTTAAGCTATTTTGCTGTTTTTGAATGATATGTTGTTCCAAAATATCATCCAATATTTATTTCACTTAACAACATTTGATTGTTTTATGGATACAATTAATGTAGTATCGTGATATCTTATTGGTATCCCTGTACAAGGCACATAATGGATAAAAAAAACTTGGTTCCATATGTGGGACGGTGAGGGTAGTTGTAAACAGTGTCCTTTGTATTTGCGTTAAATTGCATTGTTGTTATTTAAAGTTGCAATAGTTATTTTTAGAGAGTTTCATAATAGTATGGTCTTTAATATGTTTTTAATAAAAATTCAGAATAATCAAATTGGGAATTTCAGAAAAGAAGTTGGATTAATTTAATCGATTGTTGAGATAAATGTAAATTTGCTTAACTATCTCTAGGTTCAATGAATTGACCAAATCAGACTTCATACTACTTGATCTCATCGCAACAATGTGGCCATTTGATAATAGACTTGCGCGACTGCACGCTTAGTCACGTCATGGTAGCTAAAACTCAGGTTTCCCCATATCATTAGTTGAGTCACTGTAGCTAAAACCAAAGTTTTTCCCATAGGATTAAGGTGGGCTAATTGCATTAAGAGGTAATGAACATTTTTGCCAAATTTGGTTAATGTAGTATACTTTCACTTATAAAAAGGTCAAAGCATTCATTTGTCTCTATGTTAAAGTAAGTGTCAAACTATATGCAAGTTAGCAAAAAGTAGTTAAAGGTTGGTTGCACGCCATAGTGATGCTATTAGAAAATTATAAAGGTTGGCTCTTTTTTCAGTTTATAAATACATAATGTGCTCAAATTTGAATTTAATATTTTATTTATGAGTGCCATTGTTAGAACTGTAAAATGTTTAGAGGAAGGAGTTTCTCCTGTTGTATGTAAACAGAATTAAGATGGCCACACACAATGCATAGGCTGGTTGCACCTTAGATGTGTCAAATACGATTAATTTTTTTTATTATTATTTCACGAAGTATATGAATTGATCAATAAAATGGTTAAAGTGTCTATGTGGTAAATTTACACATTGTACCATTTTACCCATTCCAGCAGTTTGGACATTTTCCTTTCAAGCTATTTTTCTTTTAGGAAATGCCCTGACCCATATGGATACAACATAGCATAGATTGTCCCATTTGCAAGTGACTGGGTAGAAATTAGAACCTCAAATCACAATGGCTAATAATTTACTCCCTTTGTCCCGCATAAATGTAACATAGTCTTTCCAAAAGTTAGTTACAGCATTGTTGCCCTCACCTGTAGCACTTCATTGTTAATAGTAAACAAGTATAGTTTGGATGATGGAGGCTAGAAGAAAAAAAAAAGATGAAGCTTGGGAAGCATTAATCAAGGTATGTCTAATAATTTACCGTTTTTGATAGCTTAATGTCATAATACAGGTTCGTTACTTTGGATAGCTTACCGTCTTATTATGGGTTGTTTAAATTTGTTCCAATTAGTGATGTAATAGCTTGATTAGGAGTTGTTTGGACAACTTATTTCAGCAGCTAATGAACCTTTAATCGTGCTTATAGGAACTGTTGGATAACTTATTTCTATTTAATCTTGACATGCTGGTATTCGGGGATGTTTGGATAGCTTATTTCAGCAGCTAACTAAACTTCACCGGTTGTTATTAGAGGATGTTTAGATAGTTTATTTCAATGGCTAATTAACCTTGACTTGCTGTTATCAAGGGTTGTTTAGAAAACTTATTTTAGCAGATAATAAACCTTGACCTGCTTAGTCCAATCTCTCTAAATAATGTGTTTAATTGTGAGTTGTTTCGATAGCCTATTTCGTCATCTTATTATCCATGAACTTTTTGGATCTAATGATACAAAATCTTTTATGTAAATGTCATTAGACAATTGGTTGCGCTGGAGGATATGGATATCTATGATTGCAATGGCAAGACTGGTCGTAGAGCATGTAGATTCTGTTGGAGATGATGAAGAAATAAAAGGATCCGACTACGAACAACCTCAAGTAGTTTCATGGAAGGAACGGATCGTGATTACTTATACGAGGAGGTGTCCAATATTGAGTATGTTGCATAACAGTAAGAATTGCCAAAGTGTAATATATAGCATATGTCGGTGTGTTGTTTTATATTTAAAAGTGAGAAAATAGGTCGATCCTTTCAGCTTATTTTTATATGTTTGGTCTTTGAAAACTGATCGAAAAGTATGATTGTGTATGTTTCTCATATTTTAGTTCTTGGCATTAAGGCCATTTAAGTTTTTTTTTTTTTTTTTTTTTTTTTTTTGGTAACCATGATTTCCGACTTTTGGCCGACTAATCCACGGGGTTTGAACCCACCGGCACACAGACTCAAACCAGGTAAACCCCTCCCTTTTAAGGTTTATCTTTGATTTAGTTAAAGTATGTTTTTAAGAAAATGTAGTTATCGGTTAGAACTACACATCAATACTTTCATGCACACAAAAACTTTTCTAATGCTTCCCATATAATTCTCAAACCTTGACGTTTAAAAAATCCGACATTAAGGACATTTAAGGTTTATCTTTGATTTAGTTAAAGTATATTTTTAAGAAAATGTAGTTATTAGTTAGAACTACTCATCAATACTTTCATGCACACAAAAACTTTTCTAATGCTTCCCGTACGTTTAAATAATCCAATAAACTTTACATCTCCCATTGTGAGTCTGAAACCAATCAATTCAATAACCTATAAGGCTGGTCCCAGTCGTGACCTGGGGTCAACCTGCGCCACGTCAACTTTCTCTCTCCAGCGACCTGCGACAACCCGGATGCCCCAGTCGACGACCCAACTCAAGAAATAAAAAGAAAAAGAAAGAAAAGAAAGAAAGAAAGAAAGAAAAAAAAATGTAACAATCATGTTAAATATCGGTTGAAATTCGAACCGATATTCAACTTTTTGGCTACACAACCGATGTCCAACCGAAGCACCACATCTGACATACTCGAACTCAACATCGGTCATCATGCAAAAACTTGGGTGCCCAACCGATGTAAAAGGCTCGAATGCGACCAGCCTAAAATGTTATAATAGCGACAACTTGATGTGGGCCCAAGTGTTTATGAACAGGTCATTATAACATGGTGACCATAATTAAAACAAAAAACAAAAATTAAACTATTTGTTTTTTAATAAATTAATATACATTATTCAAAAATTTAGAAAAAAACCCGTGCTTGCACGGGTATTATAACTAGTATTTGATATAATAATACATTCCGTTAATAACAGAATCCAAGAACTCCTGTTTGTATATGGGCACGGCGGCACAGGCAAAACATTTCTCTGGAAAACTATCATTAAAGCTTTAAGATCAGACGCAAAGATTGTTTTAGCAGTTGCATCATCGGGCATTGCATCCCTGTTGCTACCAGCAGGGAGGACGGCACATTCAAGGTTCAAACTCCCTTTAAACCTCACTGATGAAACTATGTGCACCATCAAAAGGAAAACACAGCTAGCTGAATTATTGCAACAAACAGACCTGATAATTTGGGACGAAGCTCCCATGAATGACAGGCACTGTTTTGAGGCTCTTGATCGCACATTGCGTGATATCTGTGAAATGCCTGCAATGTTTTTCGGAGGCAAAACGGTGATGTTCGGTGGAGACTTCCGGCAAACTATGCCAATAAAAAAAGGAGCGGCGAGGGACGAGATTATTGCATCATCCATTTCAGAATCATATCTGTGGCAACATCTAAAGCTGTTTTTTCTGGAACAAAACATGCGTCTTCAACGAGAAGGTATGGACTCTGGTGCAAAGAGAGGACACATTGACATTTTCAAATTGGTTGCTAAACGTTGGTGATGGTGAAATGGGGACACCAGACGAAATTGATCCAGAAAACACGTCGTGGATACATATTCCGGACAGGCATTGCTATCCACCAACAGAAGATGGAAAGTGGCAGCTCATACATTTTATATATGACAACCAAACCCTATCCTGCCCTTCGGCAGAATCGTTTCAGGACAAGGCTATAGTATGTCCTAAAAACGAGACAGCTGACATGATCAACCTAGATATTCTCAAGACATTGCCACAGGTGAGTAAATATTACACAAGTAACGACCATGCTGTCCCTATAGGCAATGACGGGGGAGCTTCAGACCTATAGAGTATTTGAACTCCCATCAATTTAAGCGGGTTCCCACCACATCAATTAGAGCTTAAAGTAGGCACTCCAATCATGATGCTCAGGAACTTGAATCTAGCCGGTGGCCTTTGTAATGGGACAAGGATGATAGTTACGCAGCTGTTAACGCGCATCATAGAAGCTAAAATAATCACTGGAACAAGGGTTGCTCAAAAGGTATTCATCCCCCGGATTGTACTCACAATGAAAGATGATAAAATGCCATTTATATTTAAACGTAAGCAGTTTCCCATAAAGATCTGTTATGCTATGATAATCAACAAAAGCCAAGGGCAGTCGTTGAAAAAAATTGGCATCTATTTACCAGAACCTATATTTGGCCATGGCCAGTTGTACGTTGCTTTGTCACGAGCGACAGGTCCAGAAGGTTTGAAGATGGTCATCGCAGATACGTTGGGGAAGCAGCATAACACTACTAAAAATATAGTGTATAGAGATTTTTTTGGCAAAAATTAAAACTCGACAGGTTCCTTCGATTTTTATTTCCTTTGAAATTTTTTTTCCAAGTTATTTTTTGCCATATATTGCATACCTATATCACTTTCATCTAACCATAAGCAGAACTCTTTTCATTATTTTGCAGGAACACCATCCATTACTCACGCACCATGTCACCCTCAACTAAATATTATTGACGATTCCTCACATATTACTGAATAGTGTGTTGAAAATGTTACCAATACTATCCAACACATAATACACATACACCCACTAATAGTATGTTAGACATTAGTATTAGTACTCTTCCCTTGCCTACCAACATGCTCACGTTATGATCCGAATATTTATGTCCAGATGCGTTTGAAATACATGATGCATGACATAGATAAACATGATTGATTGTTAAAGATTACATTTTTCATGCTTTCCAGAACGATGGATGAACAAACAAAAGGTACCGCTGCAGTTGCACCGACTGGATCAGCAGGGGTTGGTGAAAGCACAACAACACAGATACGTGGAGATACTGGAAAAGCGATTATGACAGAGGAAGATGTCATAGACCTGATGGACCTAAAGTCACAGGACCTAAGTGGCCACTGGAGCTTAAAGTTTACAGAAAATGGCACTCAAGGAATGTCCCTGACCCCAACCCAACAGGTTTATGCCTCATCCTTTTGGATAAAAAGGTAACCCGCAAATTATAGCCTTTTAAACTACACACTCAATAAAATATTCACACACTATAATACCATGTAAAATTAATGGCAAAAAATGCAGGGTGCCGCTATCCAAGCCAATATTCAGTTATGGGACATGCGTCTCCTTGATCCCAAACTACAAGTAGGTGGATGTTATTGCATCCAAGGATACGGATGCAAGGAAACAGACAAGTGGCAAAGGACTGTCCCAAACAAGATGACACTTCTGTTTGGAAAATACACACAAATCACGCCTATTGAAGAAACAGGTTTCCCAGAACATTACTTCAACTTTGCCGCTTATAATGAAGTTAGCCGCATAACTGACAGCAGGGATTCTATACTCACAGGTATACCTAACGATACGAATAGCTCAAAAATTACAAGAAATACAGCTAATATAACACTTAATATCAGATTATGTAGGTATTATACGTAACGTTGGCGCAATAAAAGAATTTGGAGATGCAACAACAAACCGCATTGCAAGAAGAAGCATCGACATACAGAATCTCAAGTAAATTTGTTCAACGCTACACCAAAAAATTTGAACAACCCTATAACCACTAACATTACTGTAACCTCCATAGACTAATGTACTTAAAATTTATAACAGTGGTAATGTGGTGGCATTCACCTTATGGAACGAGGCTGCAAGGGGATTTGAGGTGGGTCTGTGCACACAACTAGAGCAGCCAGTGGTGATCGCAGTGAGCTCATGCTGGGCCAAGAGATTTGTAGGTATAAGAACACCTGACTAATCATATTTCATCTTTATTATCCACTTAATATACATTAACAGACTCGACAAATACAGGCGGAGTCCAACTATCTGCCACACCCGCCACATGTTATTATCCTAACCCAGAAATTGAAGAGGCAGAACAGATACGGGAATTGTGAGTACTATAAGCATTTTTCTTCAACATGTCATAACAAAATATTGGATGTTTTACACCCCTACAATTGTAATTGCTGCAGATATACAGAACTCATGGGCCCACCAATCCCATTAACTATCCCAACAGGTGACACCGGAAGCTAGGTAGCGGAAATGTATCGAGGACCACTATCACTCGAAACGCTCATGTCCATGAAACCTGAGGCACACATGGTATTTTAATTCTCAATTATCACTCATCTATATTACAAAAAACTCAAGCTAATAGCTAATGACCACCATTAGCAACAAGTTTTTACAACGGAGGCAACAATAATGCATATTGACGAGGACAAAGGCTGGTACTTCAACCGTTGCCGAACATGTCACACAAAGATAGAAGATGGTCTTCCACACTGGCACTGTCAGCAAGTTGGTACAAAAGCAACACCAAACTACAGGTACGCGCAACCATTTCCTGACATGATTACAAAAACATGCCACACAACTCATCCTATACGACTTAATATATATAGTTATTGCTTGAAAGTGGTACTCGGAGATGGGACCGGTGAGATACCTGTCACCTGTTTCAGCCCTGCTGCTGATTCATTGCTACCACCATGTGATGAGGTGGTGAAGTACATTCCCCCCCCCCCCCCCCCCCCCCCCCCCCCCCACAACAGGAAGTGACATCTTCATCAACATCAAAACCTGTCATACAAGAAACAATCGAAACTTCCACACCTGGCGGAAGTATACCACCTCCACCGATGACAGCCGACCCAATCGAAAAGGTTGCACAGGTGACTGAAAAGGTTCCGACAACTGCATGCAAGCAACTTTTTCCCCCTGATCAACCAGAAGAAACTGGCCACGAGGCCAAGAAACTCAAACGCGAATAGGTTTACACTGTCAACAAGGCTGATTTTCAATCTACTCCAGCCTTTAAAGACGATATAACCGAACCGTGCCAACCCTCTCAAACTAGATATAGAATAGCTATGAAAATGTATGTGATGTATAGAACGGTAGCGTAAGTGTAGTATCGGAGGGTATCAACTGCCTGGTGCATGTCACACCAAGCAAATAGCCTCTACATTTTGTATCCACTAGACTAACGTAAACAGGCATAAAAAACTAATGTACTCAAATGGTATCTATAAAACCATGATTTTCCTACAATCAACTCCCATGAAAAAAAACACCACAACATGTGCACAATGAAACTATGTCCCCTCACAGGATTAGAATGCCATCCTTAACAGATGCAAAAAATGATAACACTAATCACAGCTTATGAAAAACAAGTGACATACAACATTAACACACATACCTTTATTAAAAACAAATTCCACATACAAAATACAGTTGCACATAAACAAAAAACAACACCAACACACATGCCTTTATTAAACAGAAACACGACCTAAGAAATACAATGACTCATAAAAATTAATGGCATACAACAAAAAAAGGCAACACAAACTACTGAGCAACATTAGGTCTCCACACAGGCACAAACAACAATATCAAAGGGCCCGAATGCTATTAATGCACGCTACAGCTGCACGAAGAGCAACATGCGCGTCACGCACCATTGCCTGAAATGTAACCTGCTTCGCGCGCTCGCGTGCTTCAACCTGCCTCAGATATGTCACAGAATTGAAGTTGTCACAACAATGCCGGGACCTTCCTGGAGAACCTCTTGAATAAGGTCTTCCAAGTACTTGATACGTGCCCCAATCTCAAAACACCGTCCCCGCACCATCGCCTCCCAGTCACGTGCAGCAATAACTTCCCGTTCAAAAAACAGACACATCAAATCTTGTAAATCATCACTCTCACCGGCAAAGCTAAGCTCTTCCAACAATCTCTATGTGACATCTCTAAAAACAGATAGCAAAAATACAAGAAAAATAATCACAAATTTACAAACACCTGATCCCATACTTATACAAAAAAAAAAGATACAGAGGAGCATCCCAGGTTCCACTACCAGCAGTATCAAAAGTATGACGACACATGCTTTCAAATAGTGGCTGGCATGCATCAGTCACAAGAAAAAACACCATCCCACTACACATAAAGGTCCAGCTTCCATAAAAAGCATAAGAAACAACTCACAAACCAAAAAAAAAAAAAAAAAAAAAACAGGTACAACAAAAGCAACCCACTACACCTAAAGGCACATAGTCCATAAAAAGCATAAAAAACAACTTATAAACAAAAAAAAGGGCACAGGTATGCCACAGGCGTGCAAAATCCAACAACAAATGTTTGCAACCAAATGACTCCACCAACACCAACAAACATTCAAAAAACAAGGAAACACACCAGGCTTAACAAAAACATACCATTAACTATAGAATAAACATTACAATACCTATGGCATTGTTCATTAATGTAGCACCGGTTGTTTGCATACAAAAAATGTGAGCTACCACAAATTAAAACCAACGTTTAACTATACATAAAGCACCTCCTACCATTCGCCATTGCCATAAACAGTCTGCGCAAAAAATTGCCAGAACCCATGGCCACCAACACTAATCATCAAGCAACTGTTCAATAACCTCCATAAAAGAAAGTTGCTCCTCCTTGGCCGCTATCCCGCCACGTATCCCATCAATAAGAGCATCAAGACCGACAAGTATTAAAGTGCTTGCAGACAGTCGATCACTTCGCTATCAAAAGACCCCTACATTTAGAAAAAAAGGGCTTATAAACACTAATAAAACGCCCCCGCCGCATCGCGGCGGGTTTCATGCTCGTTAGCATGCATGTGAAGGGATGTACTAGTTGATTTATACATGTGATGAATGTATTATAAAATGAAAAAAATAGTAATATGTATTTGCATGTGAAGGCATGTATGGCTTGAATTTACAAATAATTGACTAACTTTTTATAATACACAAAAAAAGTTTGAAAAATCGCTAATCGGTAGTTCTTCGATTGATTTTTTTTAGCGTGTAATTAATCTAGACGGGATTAATTGGTGATTAAGCGGATTGACATTTCTAGCAAGTTTTGGCGTATTTCCGGCGAGTTTTGAGTATTCCTGGCAAGATTTGCAGACTTTCAACAACTTTGACCATGGTTGACTGATTTTTTTGACCGATTTACACAAATCAAAAAGATTGGTGGCCGATTAGCGCCTACTCGGCCTTGTTGCATTTTTGCAACGCATAATATGATAGAAATAATATTAGTTTGCTAATAAAGTATTGGCTTGAATAATTGAATTTGTTTGTTACTAATGACGATTGTTGTTAAGGCATCTACAAATAATAACATGATGTGTGATGTTTGTATTAGTTTCCAAAATTTGAGTCTATTGTACGTATATATTTTTTTTAGTAGTTTATTTTTCAGTAGGATAAAAAATGAGCAGTGAAGCTCATGAAGATACGTAAAACACTCTTCTTGATCGGGCAATGCATTAGAAACCTAGCCCAACAAGAAATTACACAATAGAGATAGAGAGTTACATTCATTACTAAACCACTCTATGGAGTTAAAACGAAATTTCTTATATCGATTAGAAACCTCAAGTGTAACGGAGCTTGATGTCGTCTAGAATTCAGTACTACACAAATAGGTATAGAGACCTCCTCATGGAGACCTTTTCATCAAAAACACACGTCTATGAAAGATTCCCTACCAAAAAAATAGAATCAAGACCGGTATTTATTTTACAAACAGGTCTCTATTAGTAAAATAAATATAGACCGGTGTTTATCGTAAAAACCGGTCTAAATTGAGAAGTATCTAGACCTGTTATAAGCTGAAAACACGGTCTATATTTCTACAACTAAAAGAGGCATTTTTTTTAGCTAGGAACCGGTCCATTATTATTGACGGGTTGCTAAAATTTAATTTTCATCTCAAATTTTCATTCGCGCTCAACACATCAAACCCCTACACTTCTTGTTCTTTCATTATCCTTCCAGCCACCAAACCAAACTCTAACCACTTACACACCTGAACCCTAATTACGATCACCAGTCAGTGCCCAACCAAAACCCCATCTCAACAGCTACCACCGCTCAACCTCACCATTATCTCATCTCACCTTCTTCTACTACAAATAAAGCAGGTACTTTCATGTGCTTATCTTCGATTTTATTATCAATTTAAGCTATTTTTGTTATTCTTTGACTAATTAAAATTGAAGGTTATTGGATTAAAGGTTGATGGAAGATATTCTACTGAAATTGTTACAAAAGTTAGGGTTATAGAATCAGTGTAGTCAAACAAGGGGCATTCATAAAAGAATATCACATCTAGATGATAGCTAATATTGTTTTGACTTTCTTCTCTTAGATTGTTGATAATGTTTTTGATTTTGGCTTTTATTTACTTGTTTTCTATGTTAAGTTTACCAACATATTATTATTCTCACGAGACACCATATGTGACTCATGTTGAGAAACTTCAGGCTGATATATTACTAAAGCAAGTTTGACTATTATAATGTTGCTATTATTAAAAGAAGATGCCTTGACTTATGTTTTGATGTATAAGCAGTTGTTGCGAAGTAGAATGGGGGCATTTTAGATGTATTCCTAAACGACCTATTTACAAGTAGTTTAATAAGCAATACAAACAGCCCATATAGTAATGTATATAACTGTAATGTGCTGCTGATGTATGAGTACTGAACTGACGTAGTTGACTTCATCTAATGCACATAATTCACTCAATGGGGTAGAGTTAAGAATAGAAATGGCGCGAAACAGAGTAATTTTTGTAAAACATAATTCACTCTATTGTTTATTACACACATGAAATGCACATATTTCACTCTATTGTTTTAGCACAACAAGTCTTTTAATGAATTTTTATGTACCTATTACAGGGGTGGATTTTTAGTTAGAATATGTTATAGTGGATGGGAAGAAGCTGAATTGATATATGGGATAACGACAATGTTTTTTGTGTTTTGTAATACACATCCTGAGACCAAAGTAATAATAGCAACAAATGTTTATCGTAATTTTCATCTGTCATTCCGCATGGGGTTACACTCAGAATTTTTTATCGAGCAGAAGTTATTAAACAACAGAATTCTAACTAGTTAATATTATAGAGGAGCTCAAGGAATTGTAATGGGTATGTGAATCCAGTTTAAGATATTTACGTGAAGAAAAAAACTATAATGACATCGTTTGATTCTTATTTGTGCCATACCTTTTAGTTATAGGTGTATATTTGCTAATTGTTTCATCTGCCAGATTTAAGCAGTTTATGATGTAACTAGAAGAGAAACATTCACAAATCTATCCGATGTTTGGGCAAAAGAATATGTATGTTGTTATGTAGCCTCTTGTTACGTTGCAAATGTCTCGATGTAATTGATCTAAACCTCACATTTCTTTGCTTTTTTGTGATGTATACAGGATTAATATCTACAAGTTACAGATTCCAGACTTAAGGTTATACTCTTACTAACATACTCATACATGTATTAATAGTCAAGTGTTTATATAGTTATTGCTTATTAAAAATGCTTATGGGGCTTTTCTAGATACTACTTACATACAAGCTTGAAACTGGTAGATAAAGATTATGTAGTCGCATGCGTTTTTCTCTTGGAGCTGGCTGATTAATATTTCCAAATGCTAAGATTGTTGGAGCTGTCTGATAAAGATCACCAAGTGTTTCCAAATATTCTTTGTGCAGCAAAGTGTTTACAACTTCGGTAGGGTTTCAGAGTTGTAACGTGTTTTGGTTGTTGTCTTAGCTAAAAGCTTACATATTTATATGATACATTTCATGTAGAGGTGACGAATTCTACATGTATACTTACTAATGATATTTTTTGCTTGGCTATAACACAATATTACTTGTCGTCATATGACTTGAAATGCATGATTTGTAAAGGCTGTGTGAGAGTGCTTATTGAATAAACTTATAGGGGTTGTTAGGGATTGCCTAATAGTAGCTTTAATTAGCAATCTCAGGCAACCCCAATTTTTCCATTTAAAAATAATTATCATAGAGACAGGTTTTTATTCTAAACCCGGTCTCTATTACATTTTTAAGGCGTGCTTTTATGAAAATAACCGGTCTCTAGTTTGTTTTAAAAGCCCGTGTTAAACATCAAACCGGTCTCAATTAGCTTGGCGAGACCGGTTAAAAAACCGGTCTCCATTTATTTTCACATGGAGAGCCCCCTCATAGAGACCTGATCATAAACCGGTCTCGATTTCGTCTCAAACAGGTCTCCAAAGCACATTTTGTAATTAGATCCTTTCTTGGACGCTTAGCAGCAAAAAACATATAATTCCTTGAACGCCAAAGGAACCAAAGGGTTGAGTGCACCACTGACCACCACGCTAAAACAGAAAACACGAGTGGGCGTGAGAAGCGTATGATCTCCTTGCGTAAATAATTCGTTGAAGTTTGAGAAGTAAAATACTAAGTGGCTCTTTGTCATTTCCATGAAACATTTATTTTTCAAGTTGGTCTCTGTAAATTTCTATTGACATTTGTAAATGGATTTTATTTTTGATTTTTTAGATTTAGGCTCATCACCAATCAACCCTAGACTTCAAATCCATTCATTGAAATCCATGTGACCCAAACAAGGATAGGTTTAATAAGATGTGCCAAACAAGTTTGTAACAACCTCCCTAGTGAACCATATAGTAAATTGTGAACATAAAGGGAAATTGTGTAGTTTAAAAAGGCTACAAACTTCACTAAATTACAAGCATGCAGGTTTCTTTCTAATCAAAGAACTTTGTCGAATGAGTCATGCAACATTTTGAAAGCGGGAAATCCCCATTCATGGGAAGATATCGTATTACTAAATTTTCCGTAGATCATTGGACCACCCAAGTTTACAAGAAAGCATGTTTTCGACACTCAAAGAACTTTTTCGAATTAGACTTGCCATCTTCTAAAAGAGATAAGTTTGTCCAATTCACGTAAAGAGGCCGTCTTTGTACAAATTTTCATAAAACAAGGTCCACGGACCGCGTCTTACTACTACTTGTTTAGATCCGCATCCACTCATCTTACTAGAACTACGCGAGTACGTACACCACCCGCATAGCGGCGGAAATTTATAGCGGCAAATAATTGTAATTGTGGTTAAGTGTTTCGTATAACATTTATACAAATAATTAATTACTGGTTTTTATATTAAAAAAATATAGCAGTTTTCCATTTTTGTGTCTTAGGCTTTCACTTTTTTCAAAAATTTTATGGAACGAAAAGAAATGGAAGGAATAATAGTACATCGATTGTTTCTTTGTCTCAAACTTCTAACACGAATAATAGTTGGTATAGATATTTTGAAACTTTATTGATTTATACATGTATTTTTGCATTAAAAATTATACTAGTTCAAAAAATTATAATAAAGAATTATTAAAATATTGTGAAAGATAAATTAATAAAATTTTTGTAGTGTGTACATTATGTATAAAAAATTATAATGTTTAAAAACCATATTAATGTCATTTTAAACAAAATTTAGGAGAGAGAATAATTTTTTAATTATATAAAGTATCATTTAAGATTATTTGAGGAAAAAAGATTATTTACATATCAAGGGATCAATCTCCACCCTATATTTTTATTTGATCTAATGGATGATATTAATCCTAACAATTTAAAAACACACTTTCATCATTTTTTTTCAAATGTTAATATCTTTCAAACCGTTGATCGTTAAGCGGAAAAAATATATCATTTCGACAATTTTTTTTTCTGTATTTTTCACTTTTTTTTTAAAAAGTATTTTCGTTTTTTTACGTTACTGATATTTGCATTAAAAAATCATATATGATTAAACACTAATTTGAATATCACATGTGATATTAGTGTAAAATCACATATGATATACATATCATATCACATGTAATATTAGATATCATATATGATTTAACACTAATATCACATGCGATATTCAATTTAGTGTTTAATCATATATGATTTTTTTCATGCAAAATTCAGTAATGTAAAAAAAGATGAAAAAACGTGAAAAAAACAAATTTTTTTTCCTTTTTTCAAAAGTTCATCTAAATGCCCGTCTGTAGAAAGATAATTAAATGCTCGTCGCGACATTGTAAATATTTTCGCTTAACGATTAACGGTTTAAGAGATATTTAAATTATAAAAAATATGTGAAATAATAAAATAATTTTAATCTCAGACATTGATTTCTTTTTAAAATGATGGTGGAGATGAGTCTCTTGGTATATGATAAAAGTTTGGTATATGAAATAACTCTCATCATAAAGTATACATATCTATTATATTAAAAGATTGTGTCCTCTTATAAATGTGGAGGCTTCATGTGTAAGTACATTGGTTTAATATTCATGCTTAAGGGTAAGTACATAGGGCCTGAAATTAATGATTCGAGTGTAAATCATGCATGCCTCACTTAATGTAGTTCGCACCTCTTCAGCTGTTGTCATAGAGGGTGTTACAGAAGACAAAGAGGTTGCATAATTTTAACCTCACAATCACGGTGTTACGGAACACAAAAGGGTTGCATTGATATATTTACAACAATTAATCATAATCTTTAAATGTGACTTTTCACTTGATTTTTTGAAGATTATAAATAACCAAACAAATCCACATCTATCCTAACCCTTTCCACCACCTCGCATAAACAACTGAAACAAATACCCAATCTCCACAGCAGACCCGGAAAAAAAAAGGAAAAAGATCTCAGTGAGGTTACCATCATTGATCCAACACTTGAAAGACAACAAGATCTTAGAAATTTCTTTCGTGTTTTACAAAATATTACAAGACCATAACAGATCTTAAACACAAGAAAAGAAATAAATCATCATAGATCTAAGAAATGTTAAAAATTAAAACCACAGTCTGTGCGTAAACGGGGATATAAAACTAGCTACTCACTAAATGGATTGGAGTATTGAATATTATCAAAGAAAAATAGCAGATTCGTGTGGAGGATCATTTTTTTTTAATTTTCTTGTGTGTTTATATATAAAAAAAAAGTGAGTGTTATAACTGTATTTATTAGTTAAAATTGAAGAAATTTTGTTATTAATGATGGAAACAAGGTTTTTGAGTGCCCGCACATTACGCGGAGATTAAATTGTTAATAAAGAACTAGCAGGGTACTCGCGCGTTGTAGCGGCGGGTACCCTGAATTAAATTTTTTTGATTAATAATGTACTTTAGTTTAATATGTTCTTTTTAACAATAAATTTATGAATATCAAGAATTTCATATAACCCATGCCCGTTCGGGCTTGAACCCGTTGGCCCGTGTTTGCTCGGGCTCGAGCCCGTTTGGTCCGCGCCTGTTCGGGCTCATGCCCATTTGGCCCGTTGCCCGTTCGAGCTTGAATATTTGTATAATGTGTTTTATTATTTGTAGTAGTGAAATTTAATGCAGGAATTGTGTTTAATTTGGTTGTACAATATGCTTGATAATTTGTATTTCTTATGTATTAATTGTATTTATTGACCAGTTAAATAATTGACTATATTAAATAGCATTAACGTGGTGTTTTATTGTAAGATATAACTTTTCACATACACATCAAACCATAACACAAGGTGGCGTATAAGATGGAATTCTAGAGAGAGAAAGTTAGAGGTTTAGGGAACTTAGTGAAAGAAAGTGAAAGATATTATTATGAGCTCCAACTCTCTACCTTGGAAGGTAGAGAGTATTTATAGTCTTACATAACTCGCCACACTTTGGGCTGTGGATCAGGCATACAGTGGGTAAAGACCCGTCCGTCCTCCACGGTGTTACTTAACTAAAATACTACTTAACTTAAAAGAACTACGACTACGAGCTTTCTAACGATTACATATACTTGAGGTGACCGACTCTTTAATACCGGGAATTTCTAATTCCTAACAATCTCCCCCTAAGGGAGGTCACCTCAATTATGTACCAAAATTACATTGAATACAAATAGATATAACATTTAACAATTGATCTTGCATTCTTGATGTAGTCCTTTGCTCTTAAGCTCGTAGTCATTGATACTTCACAATGCATGTTTGGTTACTTCAAGTGGAGGTCTTTTACTGATCCACGTGATGATGAGTTTGAGCCATCTTTGGAGATCATCAGCTATCAACAATCTCTGAGACATCCATTGTGGTGTTGTGACTTTAGGACCGACATGCTCACATTCTGGATCATGATATCTTCTCATCAGAGTGGCGGAAGCTTTAGTTGATTCATGATATTGGCAGCAGCGTAGCAAAAGCATGGAGTGAAAATATCAGAGTCATTGATGCACTAATCATGATTTCTTTTGAGATGAATGTGTTAAGTGAGCATGCGGCTATGGATTGACCGCTTCATTCTGATCAGCTGCAAACGTTGGGCGTACTTGCATACAACAGTTAGCAACAAATCGCACGAAAGTGTCTTTGATCACTTTCGATGAATTGAGGTACACGGCCCACGGTTCCCCGTTGATCAGTACAAGTACTGCCTGTGATCAGGTAGGATTCCTAAGAATCTCCTTGACAGGGTTTCGCAGCTGTTCTAGCTGTTCTCAAACCGGAACGTCTCAAAGAAGACAACACGGAGTGAGTGAACCAGCGAATTTTAAGTCCACTGATTGATGAAAAGAGATTTGAAAAACAATCGTGTATTGCTCAATAGAAGTTGTTTTTGCAATACAACGAAGGTTTTATTGAAAATCAATTATCAATCATAAAAATACCTTTTGGTTTGAAAAATGAGTACACGGTCGATGTGCTAAAGAAAAGAGTTTATAAGCACCAAGACCGGTTTTTCAAAGGTATCCGTCAATCCCTAACCTAAACCAGGTTTGATTCAAGAGATTGAATCGCCCCATTGTTTCTGTTCAGTTGTCACATGGTTAATCTATAAAATAGATTTCACATGCCACCTACCAGGAGCTTGTTTGATGTTGGCTCCAGAAGGCTTTCCATCTTCATTGTGAATATGTAAACACATCACTCAGATGTTCTGGCAATACCACAAGGATAATGCGTAGGACTCTAGATATAATCTCTCTTTCCACATTGTGTGAAACAGAGAGTCTTCATTGAAAAGTGTCCTAATGAGATTTAATGATGATCTCGTGGCTCTAGACTCAATTTGTGCATATTTTGGATCCTATAACGGAGACTAGGGAGAGGGTCTCCTTCTTCAATATCAACCATCTCTAAGAGAAAGTCGATAGATAATGTCGGTTCCCCGTGAGAATGAAACAAGCCCTTTTAAGAGGAACTTGAGTGGTTTGGAAAGTTGAAGTGCAGTGCGTCACTGGGTCCATGACGTCTTGTCTTCAATACCGATGTTACCATCAGTAGCATATGAAGTGAACCCGGTTTCTGCCCTAAGGTTGAATTAATGGAGGGCTATTTGTTTTCACCCTATTTTCATTCAATTCTTTTTAATTCTTCAACCCCTTCAGTGCTTACCGAGACTTCATAGCTAGAACCTTGTTGGGTTTATTCCAGTACTAGCTCAGTCATAGTCCGCACTCTTCCCTTATCTCATTTTTCTCCTTTTATCATCATACCTAAGGACTTCTACACTAACTAGTGGATTGTCCCTGGGTAGATCCCTCCGGTTCTGGCGGATCATGGGAACCAATACCTAACCTTATCATCCTTATATCACCGTACATAAAGTAAAGTTGGTCGGTCAATTTGGTATTGTTCATCTGCCATTGGATCCAATTGAAAACGATTTGAAGAACAATTCAAATACTTGTGATATATTATCAAAGCTTTTTGTACCTGAATTGTTTTTGATATTTTTAGAACGAGAACTCCCCCTCAACATGTGCATCAAGTATTGAAAATGTTTTGCACACGGAGGCAAGAGAAAGAATTTACTTCTTTTGATTACCATTTTCTAAAAGATATCAACATCACTTCCCTCAATAGATCAAGTTGGTATAGCATTTCCGGGAAGGATGAGGTTTCCATGAATTTTTGCTCCCCCTCAATATGTGCCTCGAGGTTTGAAAAGAGTTTTGCACATACTAGAGGGAACCTGCACATTAGGATGAATGATCACGTTTTAAATCAAAGGTTTAAGATAGATGCTCCCCCTCAACATGTGCATTAAAATAATTGAAATCGTTTGTCACATGTGAGAAGGACAGCATGTACATTCTTTTATATCCATTTACCTGATTATCAGTTTAAATCCAATTTAAATCACACATTCTCCCCCGATCACAATTATCAAATCATTTGAGATTTGTGATTTCGTATAGATTTAAATTGATTTTGAAAGCTTTTAAGGAGAATTTTGACTTGATTGTGAAAGTGTTTTAACTGATATGGATCAGATTTTAAGACTTTAAACTCCATTTATAAAACTTGCATGTATATCTTTTGAAAACAATTTAATGCCAAATAACTTTTTAATTTAATTGAAATCATTCTCCCCCTCAATCAATGACTTAGGTTGTTGATTGAGAGATAGAGATTTTGACATATAAGTCCAGATGATTATCAAAAATAGAGATTGAGTTATTTTTCAGAGCATTTAGTTTTCAGCAGATAAATGTTTATAGAATCAGAGCATAGAATTTGAAAACATGGTAAAACATGGCTCTGTTCTTTCTTTAAAACCGGGTTATTGCCTGAAAATGACAATAAACCATTTATTTATTTATTTTTATTTTTTTTTTATTTTTTTTTTCTCTTTCTCCCAAAAATATTTTTGATTTTTTTTTTTTTTTTTTTTTTTTTTTTTTTTTTTTTTTTTTTTATAAAATTCGAACAATATCTAAAGACCCGTGTCATTCTTTGAATGACAGCACAAAGACCGTAGATATTATCGAATCGAGAGAAAAATGACAAAAAGACAATATTTTTGAAGATTTTTCGAATTTTTCAAATTTTTATGGATTTTGAAGGTTTTATATTTTTCTATTTGATTTTTTGAAGTTTTTATAATTTTGTATTTTGATTTTTTAATAGATATATACAAGAGATAGATGAAGATAGACCTTTACTCCTCGTCTTCCTCCTGAAGACGTTTGAGAGTTTCTGGTTGAAGGCTTTTCAAACCAAGACGTGGAAGAATAAACTCAAAACGTTCTCTTGGAAGAGCTTTGGTGAAGATGTCAGCTAATTGATATTCAGACCTCACAAAATATAGTTCCACCACACCTTTTTCAACTTGTTCCCTGATGAAATGATGTCGAATGTCGATATGCTTTGCTCTTGAGTGTTGAACGTTGTTGCATGAGAGAGCAATAGCACTTTTATTATCACAGTACAGAGGGATTTTGTTGAATTCAAAGCCATAGTCAGATAATTGAGATCTCATCCATAAGATTTGAGCACAACAAGATGACATGGCTATGTATTCAGCCTCTGTAGAGGAAATAGAAGTACTCATTTGCTTCTTTGAAGACCAGCTCACAAGCTTATCACCCAAAAACTGAGCACCTCCTGACGTACTTCGACGTGTATCTTGACAACCTGCATGATCAGCATCTGCATAGGCCGTTAGTGACATACCGGTGTCCTTCGGGTACCATAGTCCCATATTGATGGTTCCTTGGAGATACCGAAAGACCCGTTTAACTGCTTCAAGGTGCTTTTTAGTAGGCTTAGCCTGGTATCTAGCACACATGCACACAGAGAACAAAATTTCTGGTCTACTAGCAGTGAGATACATCAGGGATCCAATCATACTCCGATATTTTGTTTGGTCAATCATGATCCCTGAGAGGTCCTCATCTAGTTTGGTTCGGTCAATCATGGGGGTGTCAACAGGGTCACATGAATCAAATCCAAATTTCTTTAAAATCTCTGTTGCATATTTAGATTGATTTATGAAGATGCCTCCGGGACTTTGTGAAATTTGTAATCCCAAGAAAAATGACATTTGTCCCATCATTGACATTTGAAACTTTGTACTCATTTCATTTGAAAAACGATCACATTCCATTGGGTCAGTCGAGGCGAAAATAATATCATCAACATAAATTTGAACATGAGTTAAATGTTTGCCTGACTTCCTGGTGAACAATGTAGGATCAACTGCTCCTTTGCTGAATCCGGTTGATAAAAGAAACTTTGACAGTGTATCATACCATGCCCTTGGAGCTTGCTTTAACCCGTAAAGAGCCTTCTTCAAACGATAAACGTGAGTAGGATGCTCTTGATTCACAAATCCTTCAGGTTGGCTGACGTAGACGACTTCTTTAAGATCTCCGTTCAGAAATGCCGTCTTTACATCCATCTGATATACCACCATGTTCTTACTTGCAGCATTAGCCAAAAAGATTCTGATTGCCTCGATTCGAGCAACTGGAGCAAATGATTCTTCAAAGTCTATACCCTCCTCTTGACGATATCCTTTAGCAACCAATCGAGCCTTGTTTTTCAACACATCACCATGCTCGTCAAGTTTTACTTTGAAGATCCATTTGAGAGCTATAATCATAGCACAGTCTGGAGCAGGTACTAACTCCCATACATCAAGACGATCAAACTCATGAATTTCATCTTGCATAGCATTGAACCAGCTATCTTCATTCATGGCAGTTTTAACGTCTTTTGGTTCGATCTTAGATAGTACGGAGTTGAAGAAGCACCATAAGGCATCGGTTGCAAGTTGCTTCCGGGTTGATACAGGACGAGAGGGATTACCAATGATGTTGTCTAATGGATGATCGTGAGTCCATTTTCTGAGGTGTTCATGTGGCATTTGTTGAGGAACTGAGGTAGCTGAGTCGATGTCTCCTGAAGAAGATGGTTCTGCTGATGATTCAGGAGTAGCAAATATGTTTTCAAATGGAGCATCTTCAGGAGTCGCAAAGGGATTAACTTCATCATTGATGCCAGAAACATTTCCATGATGTACATTTGAAGAATGATGATTTGTTGATGAGACTGAAGGATCAGCAGTAGGTGCTTCTTGACTTACAGATATTGAAACTGATGGATTGACTTCATTCACTGGAATCTGAGCATCCTCTGTTGTAGGGATCAGCACTTCATTAGTAGTGGACTCATACAGTTCATCAAACATTGGATCAAACAACTTCTTTACATCATCTTCGGATGGAGGTACATATGGTGTTTCTTGAGAGGAGTTTGGAACAAGGGATGAGCCAATAGGACTGTTATGAAGTTCGGGTCCTGAGCTGGAGTGTCCAGGAGCCATTTGACCGGTCAGCTCATCAAACGTAACGTGAATTGTTTCCATGATATTTCGGGTTCTTTTGTTGTAGATTCGGTATCCCTTTTTGTTTGGTGCATATCCTACAAATACTCCAATGTCAGCTTTAGCTCTAAGTTTGCCCAAGTCTTGACCCTCATTAGTTGGATAGCACAAGGCACCAAACACACGAAGGAAAGATAGATTGGGTTTCCTGTTGTGGACAAGTTCATATGGAGTTTTTCCATGAATGGTGTGAATCAGGGAACGATTTTGTGTGTAACATGCAGTGGCAATTGCTTCAGCCCAGAGAAACATTGGAACCTTTGAGTAAATCAGCATTGTTCTAGCAGCTTCAACAAGAGTACGATTTCGTCTTTCAACTACACCGTTCTGTTGAGGGGTTCGTGGAACGCTTCTTTGATGGCTGATTCCAACGCTTTCATAGAATTCACTAAGTTGTTTGTTGACAAACTCAGTTCCATTGTCTGTTCTGATAATTCTGACAGTTTTGTTTAGTCTAACCTGCAGCTGTTTGATGAGTTTGATGATGATATCAGGAGTTTCATCCTTTGTCCTTAAGAACTTGACCCAGGTGAATCTAGAATAATCATCAACCACAACTAACACATATTTCTTCCCAAAGATATTCTGCACCCTCATTGGTCCACATAAATCCATATGAATCATATGAAGAACTTCTGTGACAGAGTTAGAAGGTTTGGGTTTATGGGCATACTTCTTGCTTTTTCCCAATTGGCAAGCTGAACAAAGATGATCCTTTTCATACTTTAGTCTAGGTAAACCTACAACTAAGTCCTTTCTGGAAAGATCGTTGATGGTGCCGAAGTTCAAGTGATTGAGACGACGATGCCATAACCATGACTTTGTTTTTGAAGCCTTTGATAACAAGCAGATTGGTGATGCTCTCATCATGTCATCGATAGAGATAGTGTAAAGGTTTGAGCCACGAGTTCCTTTCAACAGTTCCTTTCCATTAAGATCTCTAACAAAGCAGGTATGTTTTCTGAAGGCTACTTCTAGATCCGAATCACAGAATTGACCAACAGAGAACAGATTATGACCTAAACCTTCCACATAATACACTCTAGAGATGACACTATCACCAACAACATAATCTCCATAACCCATAATAGCACCGAAATGATCATTACCAAATCTAACAGTCCCGATGAATTTGCTCACGAAGTTCATGAGCCGTGACCGGTCTCCAGTCATATGCTTGGAACAGCCTGAGTCCAGGTACCACAGAACGATTTGAACGATCTGCAATTGAACACAGACAAGAATGGATAACTGGATAATTGGGATCCCCATGCAAGAATGGGTTCCATTTGGTTAGTAGCAACAGTTGGACCACCCACATCAGAAATAGAAGCATTCATATCAGAAAGTGAGGTAATAGAATCATTGTGAATAGATGCAATACTAGTGTCTGAATTAACCCTATTTACAGTGTGACCACTTCTTAGGGGAATAGTTCTACCAGTAGGCATCCATTTTCTAGTGGGCATTATCTGATTAGTCTTATGACCAACAGGTATCCAATAAAAACCTATTCTGCTGAATGTTCTTCCTGTGGGTTTCCATTGTTTTCTAACTTTCTTTCGCTTTTGCCTTTTAGCCTTTTTAGCATGAATTTTAGCATTAGCAATATTAACTGGACAATTAACATCATTAGGCAGAACAGTAACACCACATTCATGATTAGAAACAGAATTCAAGCAAACATCAGTACAAGTTTTGCAAATAGTATCAGAATTCGAATTAATTACAGTACGCTTATAGCTAATACTAGAATCAACACGATTCGTTTTATTCGATTCAAACTTAAGGTTCCTAGGTTGTTCTTCTACTTTCTTCCAGTGCACATTCTTAGCTTGAGAGGTCCTATCATTCCTTGTATTGTCTTGAGACTTTGACCTGCTCCGCTTAATGTCACTGATTACTCCTGTAGAGGGAATGGGAACATTAGTTGGCTTAGCTACTCTTTGCATCACCTGTTTAGATGTACTGGGATCTGAACTACATGCAGGTGCACTAAGGTTCATTTTCTTAAAACTAGAGGTACTGTGATTTGTGCTCCTAGAAGGCACACTTGAGTTCTCTTTCTTAGCATTGACAGATCTGGAATCTGAGCTGTTTACAGGCACACAACTGTTCACTTTCAAAACATTTGGAATCGAATGCGTATCATACTTAGCTTTAGGCATTGAGCATGGAATCAAAGGATTAACTCTCTCACCTAATGACTTAGGGCATATTGTGATCAAGCATTCTAAGATTTCTTGACATCGTTTGGCATAGAAGCACGCATGTCCAATTGCATTATCATGAGGTTTCTCTAGCTTATCCTCTTCAACAATCTCACGCAGACATTCTAGGCAATCCTTAAGGGATGAGAAGTATGTTTGAATGGCAAGTTTGTTGTTTCTTAGATGAGGGGGGACATATGTCACAGATAAAGCATGTTTATTACTATAGCGAACCTTAGATACAACATTCTCCTCATTGATCATTGGCATTTTCCCTTTTACCTGACTCTTCAGATTCTCAATTTCCTTTTGCAATGAAGTTATTTGTTCGTTGTTTTTGTTACGAGTGACTTTAATTGATTCAAACAACTCATTGAAATGACGTTTAACCTTTTCATTTTCTTCAAGAAAGCTTTCGTTTTCCTTTTGTAAAGCATTTACTAGGTTTTGAAGATGAAACGTTTGAGAATTCTGAGAATCTAAAGGAGGAGGCATTTGGGAGCCTGTCATATTGTTCGTTTGGCCCTTTAACTGAGAGATTTGGGCTTTCAACTTTCTGATCGTGTTGGACTGAGCTTGAATCTGTTCATCACGTTTGTTAATTTGAAAAACTGCATCAAACTCTGGAGCATCTGAAGATGTCTTGATATTTGAAGTTTTGACATTTTCTTTGAGATGTTGATATTTTAGTTGTAAATTAAAATACTCAACTTCTAGTTTAGAAAAGTGTTTAACCAACGTGTCGTGATCATCCAGTTCAATTTTCTCGTTTAGTTTAGAATTAGTTTTTTCAAACTCAATGACACGATCATGGGAGACTTTCAGGGCCACAGATAATTCATGAAATTTTGAAGCATTAATAGAGCAATTTGAAGCGGTGAAAAACACATCTTGAGCAACACATTCTGTAATAAGATTCTCATTTAATGTATGCAAGTTCTTTCTCTCAATCTCATTATATTTTAGTGCACGCTCATAATCACTAACTTCAGCAACCATTGCATCAAATTCCTTTTCCATACCCTTAATATCAGCTTCTACCCCCTTTTTAAGACTCTCAAAGTGATCTTTTAGAAGTTTAAAGAAAGGCATGACCTCAGTTAAATAACATTCTTTCATTTGTTCAAAACCTCTTTCACCTTCAGTAATACCAGTGGGAGTGATCCTTTTCTTGCAAGTTTTTTCAAAATCAACAAATAGTTGGTATATAACGTATTGGCTAATTAATGTCTTGCTTTTAGTGGCAATTGTTCTAGGTACAAGATGCATAGGTGTATTAGGAGGATACACAGTTGCTCTAGGCATTTTCCGAAGGGGAGGGTTTGTTTCTACAATATTTTCGGCTTTCTGCTTATCTAAATCCATTTTCCAGAAGACTTGTTCGGGTGTCAACAAAGTCTGAGGCTTAAACTTGTTTAATGCAATCCAGTTTTCCTTTTTGTAATCGTGAGGAGAGATAATTATGTTTTTCTCTTTGCATTTGGGATCATCTTGCTTCTTATTCATCTTTTCCCTAGTGATTTCATTTAAAATCTTATCTTCCTCAGTGCACTCAACGCAACTAGGTTTCTGCCTAGGCTTAAGAACTTCATTACCATCATAAATTACCTTATGAGCATTTCTAGCCTTTTTAATTACCTCTGGATTTGGTTCCTCTACAAGGGGAACGCTATGCTTATCGCTAAGAACTCTATGCTTAGTGATCATGTGAGCAGTCTGAATGGTGTTTCCTTGTAAATACAACTTGTTTTCAAGTTTGTTTTTCAACGTTTTCAGATTAGAAAAATCTCTCAAGAGTTTTGATTCCTTTGCATTAAATTCTTGCTTAAGCATTTTCACATTTTCTTGAAGTTCTTGTTTTTGCTTAGCTGTTTTAGAAAATTTTTCTTGCAGGGAATTTAATTCTTGTTTCAATACTTCTTCTCTAAACTTACTTTTTCTAATAATTGTACTCACTTGGACATCCATTTCCTGCTCACGAGTGGTCAACTCAAATTTTGCCCTTTGTTCATAAATAGCAACACGTTCCTTATAGGCATTTAGTTCAGAAATTATGGAATCATCAGGAACACATGCAGTGTATTCATCAAAGACATAGTCATTGTTGACTGCAGAAGATGCATCACTTGGTACAACTTCACTTTCACTTTGTTTCACGTATTGATCGTATGGGACAATATTGATATTACCCATATTTTCAATATTTGATTCAATAGTTTCAGTTGGTTGTACTTTGTCATGCATCTGTTGCACATCAGCATCATCGTATAGCTTTAATACCTCTGAGATGAGTTTGTCCTTGGATAGGCCAGCTTGTGGTGAAGAAGAGATCTTGGGAGAAACCATCGGAGAGATGCTAGCCATAAAGATTGTGTGTGCAGTAGGTCCATCATCTACATCAGAGTCGTAAGCATCACAGTCAGCGACTTGAAAGGCGTTCTGATGATTGTGACCTATCTCCTGAATAGGCTGCTCATCCACATCTGCATCATAAGTCTTGGCGTTACCCTCAGCAAGAAACAGTAATTCCTCTTCATCCAACGCAACACCATTATCCTGAGCTTGTGCCAGCAGCATCTTATCTCTGAAGTAATCAGCATTCTGTGGACGCTTTGGAGATGTGCAGTTCCTTGCAATGTGTCCCTCACCACCACAGTTGTAGCATTTGATCTGCTTAGCTTGACCTTGGTTACCATTCCTTCCTCGATTCTGATTGCCCACATAGCCTCTACCAGCACCACCCCTTCCCTGATCATACTGTCTTTCCTGAACTGGTTGCACCACGATCCTTCCATCTTTAATAGTAGCTTGATTGTGTGGGTTAGATGCTGTTCTCAGATTGTTGTTGGTTTGTGGAAGAGAATTCATGTTTTGGCTAATCATAAGAGCTAGTTGATTAATGAAGCTTCCTACGTGTGCATCAGCATCAGCTTGTTTGTACATAGGATCAGGAATGAGTTTGTGATTACCATTACCCAAGGGTATGACTTGTGAAGCTTTGGTTTTGATTCCGATGTTTGAATAGAAGGCAGTTGAATCATTAGACGAGCTTGTCTCTCCTGGGTTAGTTTTGAACTGATTGAGAATCAATTTTTCAAACATGGCATGTCTCTCATTCTGAAGGAGGAAGGCATAGAGTTGCTCATAGTTTGTGTTCTTCAATCCTTTAGTAAGCTTCACAGCGGTAACAAACTTGTGCCATTCAGGATTCATATTGTTTACAAATTTTGAATTCAACTGAATGTTAGGCATAGTCATTCTGATGTTCCTCATGTCATTAACTAACTTATGAAATCTCACATAGTACTCATAGACATTCTCATCTGGTTTCATCTTGAAGTGCTCAAATTCGTCATAGAGTTGTGATTCTCTGTCTTCCATGGTTAATTCTGAACCTGAGAGAAGCATCTTTACATTATCCCATACTGCTTTTGCATCAGTGTTATGATTGATCAGCTTGTAGATGTCTTTAGGAAGACCTTGAAGAACAATGTTTGAAGCCCTGATATCTGCATCGAATCTCTTTTTCTCCTTATCATCAAGCTCATCATACATCTTAGGTCTGTCCATTCCGTAAACAGGAGTACCATCTTCATTAGTATCAAGTATGTCTCTAGTCGTCTCAACACGATATGGTCCTTCATCAATGGATTTGAGAATGTTGACACCATTTTCCTTTCCAAGGCAATACAATCTGATTCGTTGAGCCCAAGAATCGTAGTCAGTTCTGTCAAGCATTGGTGGACGAGTATCTGAGCCAGCTGCTTGAACATCCTCGGCAACAGTGGAGATGACAGTGGGAACAGTGGGAATGTTGGTAGACATGTTAACAGATTATACGGGATTTTATAACTCTATGATTAAACCGGGAAATAGATTCTTTCACGGGATTTTACTAAATCAAGAGAAAACCGTAAACAATCACTCAAGTTGCTAGATGATAAAGTGCTAACTCGCTACCAACTAATGCACTAAGTCGCTAGAAATTAGTGCACTAAGTCGCTAACCCTTAACTCGCTACACATCTAAGTCGCTAGAGTCCCAAGTCGCCAACAGAAAAGCAAGTCGCTAAGTAGTAACTCGCTACAGACTAAGTCGCTAGCCAAATTTGTGCAGTAATTCGCTACACAAGTCGCTAGATATGCAAGTCGCTAAAGAGCAACTCGCTACAGACTAAGTCGCTACCACAAGTCGCTAACCGTAGTGGAGATTCCACTACTTGTACTTTAACTCGCTAGCTCTAACTCGCTAGCTTTTATAACTGTAAGTCGCTACAAAACTATGAAGTAAGTCGCTACCAAGAAAACAAGTCCGAGAGCTAAGTCGCTAGCTTGAAAAACCAAATAACCTTCACTTTTCAATCCAAAAACAACCCAACCAAGATGATTCAAGCTTACCAAATGAAAACCTAAACACTTTTGATGATTCTAAACATAAAAGTACCAACAAAATTCAAACTTTAACACAAGAAATCAACCAAATGATGCAAAAACCACTAAACTTTTTCAAACTCAAAAACCACCTAAAAACCACTATAAATCCAAAGATGTGCAAGATATGATCTAACCTTGGCTCTCTGATACCAATTGTAAGATATAACTTTTCACATACACATTAAACCATAACACAAGGTGGCGTATAAGATGGAATTCTAGAGAGAGAAAGTTAGAGGTTTAGGGAACTTAGTGAGAGAAAGTGAAAGATATTATTATGAGCTCCAACTCTCTACCTTGGAAGGTAGAGAGTATTTATAGTCTTACATAACTCGCCACACTTTGGGCTGTGGATCAGGCATACAGTGGGTAAAGACCCGTCCGTCCTCCACGGTGTTACTTAACTAAAATACTACTTAACTTAAAAGAACTACGACTACGAGCTTTCTAACGATTACATATACTTGAGGTGACCGACTCTTTAATACCGGGAATTTCTAATTCCTAACATTTGTTGTACACTATGCTTCTTGTCTTGTACGTTTGAAAATTATGTGCATTAAAGTGTTGTACACTATGTTTTTTTTCTTGTAAGTAGTAGTCATTATAGTTATTAATAACATTGACCACTTTAATAGCATTAATGTTGTAAGTCTAAAAATATGTCTGAAAATTACATCATGCTTATTTTGTTGTACACAATGCTTGTTTTGTTGTAAATCTGAAAATTGGTTGCACCTATTGTACATTGTGCTTAAATGGTTGTTATTTTTGGTGAAGGGGTGGTTTTTAATAGCATTAATGTTGTTTGATATAATTTTGGTCTTAAAATGACACCACGCTTTATTTTTTTGTACAATATGCTTAGTTTGTTGTAATTCTGAAAATTGGGTGCATTAAAGTGTTATAAACCATGCTTAATTTCTTGTACGTCTTAAAATTAAGAGTAAGGTGACTTCGTGCATTATAAGTAGTATAGATAAAGATGACGTTAATTTCTCAGCTAAGAAAATTTTAACATCAATATAGCTTTTTATAGAAAAAGCTCTCGCGGCGTCAGTTATTTGCTAAACTCCTCTATTCGACATATAATAGAGGAATGACTTTCTCTCCTAAAATTTTTTAAGATGTTATTAATGTGTTTTTTAAGCATTACAATTTTCAATGCATAGTGTACAAATAAGCCGTAAAAACGTTTATTTATATTTTACGATCTTCTAATGCTTTGTCGATAACAAACGTAAAATCATTTTAATGAAACAATAAAATACGTAAATAGTTTGAGCTAATAGTTTACTAACACACTTACATTTTCATATAAAACACAAAACAAGTAATAGTGTTTTCATGTTATAGTAATGCATATGTATAACAAGTAGTGTTTACATAATGGGTATATACATACATACTTAGTATGTATTATAATAGGAAATATAATGGATAAAAATCTAAGTAGTTGACCCATTGACTAGATACATTGAATGTAGTTGGGTAAAACCCAAAGTCCATGACCCATACCCATGGAGCTTGATCCATAACCCATGACCCATTGCATGACATCATGCATGAAATCATGGTTGGATATTATCCATTGATCATGACCCAAGACCCATGACTTAATGTCTAGATACATTGTACCTTGGAGGCCACTCAAGGCTCATATCCATGACCCATGACCCATGATCCATGATCCATGACCCATAACCCATTTAAGGGGAGCGTCCTACGGATCCCCCAGTTTACATTGGATGGATCCCTCAAGCAAGGGATCTGTGGGATCCGGGGAACAGTAGCAAGTTTTTGCCTATAAATAGTGAGCCATTTCTTCATTGTAACTCACCCCTTTCACACACATTCTCTCTTAGTGTTTTAAACTCTCTAACCTCAGATCCAAAGGATCTCTCTATGTAGTTTTGTGTTTGTGTTTTTCTCTGGGTTTCTCTTAAAGGCGAGATCACCACCTCTTGAAGTCGAGCAAGCTCAAGTCCATGAGTTTCCAAGCTTCGTCATCATCAAGACTACTAAAGTTCTCTTGTTGATAAGTTCTTTCTTCCTTCTTAGAAGTGTTGTGTTGATGACATTAGTGAAAGATGCCCAAGGCCCAAGTCGAAGACATTAGTGAATGGTGTCGAAGGCTCGTGTAGAAGGCATTAGTGAAAGGTGCCGAAGTTTGGTGTCAAAGGCATTAGTGAAGAGTGCCGAAGGTTAGAGTCAAAGGCATTAGTGAAAGTACTGAAGGGTCGTGTCAAAGGCATTAGTGAAAGGTGCCAAGGGTGTACATTCGATATGGTGCATCGATGTACAAGATAGATTAGTTTGGGTAAAAGGATAGTGAAGATCCTTTGATGTTGTAATAAGGAGGGTGTCTCCTTTGGGATAGGTGTTGTGTAGTGTTGGGTAGTAGTTCCTCCTTTGTAATGGACTAGGTATCTAGTCTTGTACCGGATAAAGTGTAGGCGATGTTGTGATAGGTTTGGTTCTACCTCGTGGAAGAACCCGGTGTCTAGCCTTGTACCGGATAAAGAGTAGGCGGCATTGTAAAGGCTTCTCCGAAACAAGGAGTTTGTGATGTGTAGTGATTACGAACTCTCATGTAGGTGACTCGGGGAGTGGAGTAGAGCAAGGAAGGTGTCCTTGTAGCCGAACCACTATAAATACTCGCGTTGTGGTTTTGTGTTTCTTACTCTTTATCTTTTCTTTACTTATTTATATGCTTATCTATCAATATCCAACACACACAGTTAATAGATTGACATAAGTCGATCTAAATAGTTTAAAACGAAGTTTTAATCGGTAAAACTATTCAACCCCCCTTTCTAGTTTTCCACAATTGGTAGCAGAGCTTCGTTACCAAGCTTTTAGAGTATGTTGTACTTTAAAAACTTGGCACAATCCGTGTATAACTGAAAACTACAAAGAAGGTTTTTACAAAAACAAACACCATGTCTTAAAAACACTTTTGTAGGATGTTGATTGGATGACAACATCATATTTGTATTTCTTATTTTATCTTACAAAATTGCACTAACCTTTCTTGTCATTTTGTTTAGTTAAAGCTCATTTTAATCAAGCCATAGGAATTCCTTGGTAACAAGATTACCTTTCCTAGGAATGTATCTTAAAACTACCACCTAGATCTCGAAGGAACCAGAGTTGTCAATTGACATTTTTCTGTCAAAAGAAAAAGACACTCATAATTGTATTAGAGGTATGACTTTCTTAAAACCTATCACTAAATAACATTAGCTTAGAATAAGTATGCTTGCATAGGAATCTATATGGTTATATTTTTTTTACTTATGCTTTAGGAATATACGTGGCTTCATTAGGAAACCTTCCTACATACGTATCTCTATTCCGTCTAAAATCTAGGTATATAAATATGTGTTATCCTAACCTAAATATCAAACCTTTTCTAACAATAAAACAAAACATAAATCTCAAAAATTCCTCATTCCCCATAAAACCTATCCTGCTCGTCTCACAACCACCAAACCCCATTTTCAAATCTTCCACTTTCAAAAAAAAAATACCTCTCATTCAAACTTCATCTTCCCTCTCATCTCATCTCATCTCAAATCAAAACCAAGGAAGAATTTCATCATTATGGTTTATATCACCTTCGTGATCATCGTCTTGACACTCATCGCTCTTGTGTATCCCATGATCAAGTTTTCTTATGAAGACATGTAATTTGTGTTGTTAATCTACATATGTATCATATATCCAATCCTCTGCATCGCTCTTAGCATTGAAATGAAATATTACTAATGTCTTATTTTATCCCGTTTATTTCTCATATTGTGTTTGTCATTTTTTTTTCTTTTTGTTCGTATATTTCACCTTAACATACTTTCGAAACCTACAATGCATGCTTGATAAGGTTTTAAAAGGTACCATTTTGAGGGGTCGTTTAAGTCCTTATTTGATCACTTTTGTATCCGTTATTGCTTAATATCGTTCCTTTTCACTTTTTAGGTCTCTTGAAGGCAAAATGCTGGAATGGCACTTATTTGGACGAAAAGGCGCGAATATATGAAGAAAATGGCCAAAGTCAGAATCGAGACACTCACAGCTGCTGAAAATAGAAGGCGACGGCGTCAGGTGCTATTGGCGAAGCCGTCCCAAGATTTTTGTGACGGGCCAGAACCCAAAACTCGCATTTTCAAGCGACGACGTCCAGTTGTAAAAGAGTAGGCCGTCGCTACTCAGACGGCCTAGATGCAATCTAGACGACGTCAGAAGCTAAAGAGGACGGCGTCACGGACATAAGGTGACGCCGTCGCAAGGTTAACGTGGCCAAGACGAAACCCTAATGACGGTGACACGACGGCGTCACTAAACATAAGGTGACGCCGTCGCAATTGTAATCTTATATATAGAATCCGAATTTTTCAGTCTTTGGTGGAGAGTCTTTTGGAGTAAAAACCTAAAACCGAACCTAAGGTGTCTTGTACAATATTTTAGGGTTTTAAACCCTATCTTACACCAAGATAAGTCTTTACTTCATTAATTCAATTATGTCTTTGATTATTTGTGTGTATGGTTGCATGTTCTTCATGTCCGGCTAATTTATTTGTGTGTTTGCTTAGGAAGTATGAAACTTAATTATTGAATGTTGATTGGTTGTTTCTTATCTTAGTTGATTAATGATCTAGTAATGCGATAGGTCATTCATTGTGTACTTAATGCTTGATTCATCTTTGTGAACCTTAGAATATAATTACCTGAGTAGTTGTAGGCTAAACCATCCAAAGAGCGCCTTAGAGTAGGAGTTTATCATCCCTAGTGGGTTTGTAGACGAGACCCTTTGGTAAGTTCAAAGAGTTAGGGAGAAACGCATACCCTATAACTTTAGACACACAACGCAACTAAGAATAAGACGTGACACTCAACCACCAATAGGAGATAATTAAGGAGTAATACAAACTAAGTAAACACATCTTTAAACTATCATACGAGCACACATTAATTAGACATAGACTCCCACAACCTTAGTTTAGATAGTTAGATAATAGTAGAGTAATCGGTAGAAATACCAACCCCCCAAATCTAATACCCGAGATTCGTACCTTTCCATTTTCTAAAAAACATAAAAAGATAAAAAATAATCTTCCTCAACCTTAACCTTAGCGTAGTAATTTCTTACTAGCATTCCTATTCCCCTAGAGAACGATATCAATACCCGTGGCTTACCCAACGATTAGGTTCACTGCCTAGGGTGTTATAAAACTTGCTCGAAGAAAAGGAAGTTTCCTTGACCCCGAACGACGCGTGTAGCGTTATCAAGTTTTTGGCGCCGCTGCCGGGGAATAGAATAGCTAGTTAGTAGTCCACCTCATTTAGGTTATTTGCTTGATTCTTATCAAGTAAATATTTTCTCAATTTTTAGCTTTCTCTTAGTCTATCCCCCTTCTTCGTGACCTTTGTTCGTAACCCCATCACTTTTCATCATGGAAGGTGATAACCCACTACCATTCATCAACCCACCACCAAATGACCCGCCAAGAGCCCGTACTCTTGGTGAATACTCGAGACCAAGCCACCTAGGCTATAGGAACACCATTGAGCTTCCCGACCAAGCCCAAACTACGGCCGTGCGATCCGACACCATCCGGTTGGTGCAAAACGGATGTGCATTCCATGGACTTCGTTCCGAAGATCCAAATCAGCATCTGAGGGATTTCCTCAAAATTGTCGATTCCATCGACCTTGATGCTACTACTCGGGAGACCACGCGCCTGCGTCTCTTCCAATTCTCTCTACGGGACCAAGCTAGTAATTGGCTTGAGCGACTTCCCGCCGGCTCCATCTCAAGTTGGGATGATCTTACCTCTCGCTTCCTTGCTCAATTTTTCCCACCGGGGAGAACCACTAGGCTTAGGAATGACATCTTGATGTTCCAACAACGTCAAGGTGAATCTCTCTACGAAGCATGGACCCGATTCAAGGACTTACTTCATAAAGTCCCTCATCACGGCATTGATCTTTGGCTCCTAGTCCAAATTTTCTATGATCATGTCAGTCTCTCTCTCCAACAAACCATTGATTATGCCTCCGGTGGAAGACTAAGTAACCTCGATGCTGAGGCATGCTGGGAGGTTATTGAGGACCTTGCTCAATATGAAGAGGAAGGTTTGGAAATTCCAGTTGTTCATGAAAACGGGTCAACTTCCCGAGCACAAGCAATTACGAGTATGGAGGCCCAAGTGAAAGCATTAATGGGAGTAACCACGCGTGCTGATGAACATATGAATGCGGTCAAGGAATTTTTGATCCCAAGAAAATCCAGGCAGGACGAATTCGAGGACATTATGTTGACATTTGTCTACAAGCAAGAAGAGGAAATAAAACGCCTCGAAGCTCAAATACGAACAACTCATGACACTTTCTTGGGCCTAGCTAACAACTTCATGTCGAGCATCCGTGGTGAAATCGCAAAGAAAAATATACCTAAAAAGTTTGAAAAGGTGTATGCGATACCAGAACATGCTGGGGTGACTCCCGAACCTTCTCCCTTAGTAAACCTCGATGAATCATATTCGTGCCTAAACCCCGGTCTCAATGTTTCCCACTTGTTCCCTAGAAACACATTCATTGGAATAGTGCACGTGTCACTTCCTGATTTTCCCAATGCAAGGAAAGGTTCTTTCGGTTTTAAACCTGGAAAAAAAGAACCTCATCCTCAAGACTTCGGAACTTCTGAGATCACGATTGAAAGACAATTTGATATATGCATTGCTTACCATAGTGGAGATTACTGGTGGAATAACCAAAATGATTTTAAAATAAAAACCAAGTTTCTTGTCAAAAATAGTAACCAGATTTTTGATCCGGGCGGACTGAAAAAAAAAAAAAAAAAAAAAAAAAAAAAAAAAAAAAAAAAAAAAAAAAAAAAAAACTGTTTTCTTTTACGAAAATTTGGGCATGACGCCGTCACACTTTAACGAGTGACGCCGTCGCTAAGCCAGATCAGACGTATTAATACAACACCCATCTCTTTCATTCCTTACCCTACACATTTTTTATCCGCCCCACACCACACAAAAACGTATTCCCCACATCAAATCCACCATTTTTTCACAGCAATCTCCACGAGGTAAGTAATCTACATTGATCTTTGTCTATTCAATTGTTCTAATTCATGTTCAATTTCGTTTTCCCCTCTTTTCTCAAATCCGAAGAACCCCAACTAATTTGATCTATTTCGCCCTTGAAATCTTGTTAAGGCTTAAGATTAGGCGAAGTAGTAGTGTTACCATATGGGGGTTAACTTTGCGAGAAGCCTTTACGGCTTAGGAGTCAAAACCACCTGGCCGTTATGCCATTGTTGCTGCAACAAGGGTGTTTGGGTCAAGGGTTATGGTTAGAAACTTGGACTTTTCCCTCGCAAATGTCGGATTAAAAAAAAAAAAAAAAAAAAAAAAAAATTGGTCGATCTGACGGCGTCAGGTGTATTCTGTGACGCTGTCAGTACCTGCTTGTGTCATCCTTTGCATCGTAAATGATACTCATTTGCTCTCCACTTATTTGATTTCTTGTTTCAGATGAGCAGAAGAGTAAAAAGGACTCGGGGACAATCTTCTAATACTCAAGAAAACATTGCGGACACAATCATTGGGTGGGGGTATTTACTGAAGAAAGTTGTCAAGCCAGTTACAACGATTTACTCCATCAGACTATTGATTCAGGGGCTGTGTTGGATTGGGCATTTCTGCAGGAGAATGATTTGGCTAGGGAATTTTCGAATAGTTTTAGAAGGGATAAGTTCACTGATCCCCAATGGGAAAGATTGTTTCGAATGGGAGAGCCCGTGTATGGTGAGTTGGTACGTGAGTTTCACGCATCATATCTGACAAATATCAATGCATGTCAGGATAATATTGATTTCCAAGGGATCCGATTTAGGTTAGGAGGGGAATGGAGGGCAATGTCGACGCTTGAGTTTGGATGGAGGTTGGGATTGTATACATCTGAGGATGCTGAGAGTGATGTTTTTAGGACTCGATTTGCAACTGGAATTACCTATAAGGACGAGATGTTGGGTATTCAGTTCTGGAACACGATTGCTGATGGGGAGTACATTACTGGGGGTACCCTCGCTTCACAAATCCGGGATCTACGGGTTAGGCTCATACATCACTGCCTCACCTTCTCTATCACAGGGAGACATGACACGAGCCATCGTGTCACCTTACCGGACCTATTCTATCTCTACTGCATATTGGCCGAGGGAGTGCACTGCAACATCCCTTTCTGGTTGGCCGATTACTTGAGAACTGCAAGTGGGATTAGATTGGAGGATAGGGTGTATGGGGGCATGCTTATTACCTGGTTAGCTCGATCCTTAGGTATTTTGGCAGGAGAGGTACCTTCATACCTGAATACGATGGCAGCACCTAGGGTCGTCAAGGCTATATCTCTGAAAGCTATGAATGTCCTGATGGATTATGGTAGAGGTTATACTTGGTTCCGTTCTCAGCCCGCCAATCAAGGTGGTGATGACGATTATGATGAGGAGCCACAGGTACCGGCACACCAGCAGGGAGGTGAAGCAGGAAGCTCCACTGACACCTACAGGCACATGTCTAGTGGAGATTGGCAGGCCTACCAGGGAGCATGGATGGGGCGCATGGATACATGGATGGCGCAACAGGACCAGAGGGCTAACTGGACCTACGACCATACTGTCAGACAGATGCATCATCTATCCATGCGTGATCAGCTTGACCCACATCTCCAGATTGATCCTTTCCCAGGGCGAGAGGAGGACTATCCACCCTATGGGTATTTGGGCCATCTTCCCCCTGGTTATGACTATCGTTATGGACCCCCTCCCCCGTGATTGATGTAATAGTTTATGGATTGAGTATGGTTGGCTGTTGAAACAATTTTTATTTTGGCATGTAATAATCTTGGACATCTAAATCAGTAGTAACCTTTGAACTATGTGGTGTTTATTTACATGTGGTGTAATTTAACTTGCTTGTATGTTTTATCTTTGTTTGTGGTTTATCTTTCATCTTTTATTATTTATCCTCATGTTTAAATTTGTAAAAATGCTTTATTTTGTTTTTAACCTCGTCTTAATTGCATATAAAGGTATTTTACATAAGGGATAAGTGTAGGGAGGATTACACACGTTTTCAAAAGAAACGTGAACATGAGAATAACAATTAACTAAAAGATATTTATGTTTGTTTGTTCGAGTCAAATGCTTGTATCGAGTCATAATGGATGTTTTGCAGAAATTTTTCCAGATTCTAAAGATGTAAATTTCCAGAATTTTTTCCAGAAAATCGCAGACCAGTTTTTGTCAGGATAACCTGACGGCGTCAGGATTGCAACCTGACGGCGTCAGGAAGGAGTAAAAACATCAGATTACTCTTTCTCGTTTTCTGAGCCACTTATAAATTTTTGGAATTTTCCAGGTCTTAATTTTCTTAGAAATTCTATAAACATCCATTCCACAAGCATTATATCCTAGTTTAAATCGAGTCTTATATATATTATTACCGCCGATTTTATGCGAAGGTTTCGTTTGTTTTCTTCAAGTGTGCAGGTTTAGTTTGTCAAGAAGAAGTTACATAAGATTGGAATGAGCTTTTCACGCAATAATTCTTCTTGGAAAAGAATTTAACCACTACTTTACACGGATCCTACCGAGCTAATCAGGGGAGTATTAGTTTCTTTCGTTTTAAATTACCTTCTATTATCATAACTTTGATACTTTCGGGGAACATTGGGGATAATGTTCAGTTTAAGTGTAGGGAGGGAAAATAAAACGGGAACTTTGAAACTATGCTTATCCTTGACTATTTGCTTTGTCCAATTGTGATTGTGTAATAAACCATGAGAAAATGTCGGTTAGGGTAATTTTGGCACCAAATTTAAAATTTTTCATGACATATAGGAGTGGGCCATTAGTCTTAACAAAAGCGTCTCACTGATAGGAAGTTATATGACTAGCACAAAAACCCTTTACCACCCAAATTCCACCCAAAATGTGAGGATCACCCTTAGATTAGTAGGAATTAAAGCATTCATCTTTAATGCTTAGAGTGTGAACCGGTAGTATATTAGATTCTAGAACTTGTTTTGTGATGCATTCCGAGATCGCAAGTGAGACTATACTTGTGTAGTTAGGAATAACTAAATGATAAGAGGCATTAGGATAACCCTTGTTTGATACATGTAATATAATTACTTCTTCCATATCGGTTGAGTAATTCCCCCACACCCTTTGCGTTGTACTCATCTTTAGTACACGATACCCCTAGTTAACCCCTCAGAGCCTATCCTTTTCGCGGTTCTCGTGATGTTTCGGTTTTTCTGGAATATCAATGAAGAGCATTGTTTACACCCCACCCCCAAATATACACCCAAATCGCCTTAGCCTACCCTTTATGCACTCACTTTTAGTGCAATTGTTTGTTATCACCCTAAACCCTTAGTTCAATTATCTAGTTGCTTGCATAAGTTGCTAAGTCGAGTCATATCCTTTGTATACAGTTTTGGGATGATTGGGATTCATGGGAAAAGTTAAAGTTTATGAAATGACGGGAAGGGAACGTTAAAAATTCAAATTCCCTTTGTTTGCGTAATAATGTACCCCAAGTGTTTTGATCTTTTCAAATCGGGTCAAATTAGTGTTAGAGTAATAAAAACTCAAGTGTAGGGATGTGCCTATAAATCCCTAGTATTTTGATGTTATCGTAGAGGATGGTAGAGTAAAAGTGTATGTGAAAAAAAAAAAAAAAAAAAAAAAAACATGCGGGCTACCATCCTACATCTATCTTTGAATTTATGTTTATTTATTTCAGTTATGTAGAGTTTAGAGTGTCGAGTCTTGGCTTAGCAACGCCATTCTTCATATGCAGTTAACATAAAGATTTTTGACTTGCCACCACTAAATAGCCTATCCCACCAAACCCTTGTTTCCCTACCATAAGCCTAACATTACAACCCTTTAAAAGACCTCTTTGATAGTCTTTCCTAGGTGCTTACGCCAAAGCGATGGAGGTTTGATCTATTCTCAAGCCTATGGTAATCTATGTACTAGGACCGGTTAATGAGTGTTTATCTTCCATTTCCTATTTGTTATATTTCAGATATAAACCCGAGAGAGATGTGAGTATCCAAACACCCCATGTGAGGTGCTAGTATGTAATTTCCGTGCTTGTTATGACTTTTGCGGGGCTTATATGTATTGTGGACCGTTTTGAATTAATGCTTCATGACCCCTAACTTATAAATTAATTGGCTAAAAGCACATTTGCTTGAGGACAAGCAAATAACAAGTGTAGGGATATTTGATAAGGTTTTAAAAGGTACCATTTTGAGGGGTCGTTTAAGTCCTTATTTGATCACTTTTGTATCCGTTATTGCTTAATATCGTTCCTTTTCACTTTTTAGGTCTCTTGAAGGCAAAATGCTGGAATGGCACTTATTTGGACGAAAAGGCACGAATATATGAAGAAAATGGCCAAAGTCAGAATCGAGACACTCACAGCTGCTGAAAATAGAAGGCGACGGCGTCAGGTGCTATTGGCGACGCCGTCCCAAGATTTTTGTGACGGGCCAGAACCCAAAACTCGTATTTTCAAGCGACGACGTCGAGTTGTAAAAGAGTAGGCCGTCGCTACTCAGACGGCCTAGATGCAATCCAGACGACGTCAGAAGTTAAAGAGGACGGCGTCACGGACATAAGGTGACGCCTTCGCAAGGTTAACGTGGCCAAGACGAAACCCTAATGACGGCGACACGACGGCGTCACTAAACATAAGGTGACGCCATCGCAATTGTAATCTTATATATAGAATCCGAATTTTTCAGTCTTTTGGGGGAGAGTCTTTTGGAGTAAAAACCTAAAACCGAACCTAAGGTGTCTTGTACAGTATTTTAGGGTTTTAAACCCTATCTTACATCAAGATAAGTCTTTACTTCATTAATTCAATTATGTCTTTGATTATTTGTGTGTATGCTTGCATGTTCTCCATGTCCGGCTAATTTATTTGTGTGTTTGCTTAGGAAGTATGAAACTTAATTATTGAATGTTGATTGGTTGTTTCTTATCTTAGTTGATTAATGATCTAGTAATGCGATAGGTCATTCGTTGTGTACTTAATGCTTGATTCATCTTTGTGAACCTTTGAATATAATTACCTGAGTAGTTGTAGGCTAAACCATCCAAAGAGCGCCTTAGAGTAGGAGTTTATCATCCCTAGTGGGTTTGTAGACGAGACCCTTTGGTAAGTTCAAAGAGTTAGGGAGAAACGCATACCCTACAACTTTAGACACACAACGCAACTAAGAATAAGACGTGACACTCAACCACCAATAGGAGATAATTAAGGAGTAATACAAACTAAGTAAACACATCTTTAAACTATCATACGAGCACACATTAATTAGACATAGACTCCCACAACCTTAGTTTAGATAATTAGATAATAGTAGAGTAATCGGTAGAAATACCAACCCCCCCAAATACAATACCCGAGATTCGTACCTTTCCATTTTCTAAAAAACATAAAAAGATAAAAAATAATCTTCCTCAACCTTAACCTTAGCGTAGTAACTCCTTACTAGCATTCCTATTCCCCTAGAGAACGATATCAATACCCGTGGCTTACCCTAACTACTACACTACAACGATTAGGTTCACTGCCTAGGGTGTTATAAAACTTGCTCGAAGAAAAGGAAGTTTCCTTGACCCCGAACGACGCGTGTAGCGTTATCAATGCTTAAGTAGTAAATATTGGTTAAAGAAACACATATCTTTTTAAAACCTAAAAGTTGCAGGAACCAATTTTACGTCAAGATCATTTTCTGTCATTTTGCAGATCCACGGATCCCTAGTGTTTAACTAGTCGGATCCCTTTTAAAAAGGAACCAGGAGAACCGTGGAACTGGGAAACAGAAGCTCATGCAACATAAAAACCACTTCATAAAAACCTACCATAAAAAGAAAAATTCTACTAGAATGTTAGTACAAATTTAGCTAATTATCATTGTTAATAAAAATAAGGGTAATCAAGTGAAAACATTAGGAGATTATTTTCATCCATCAAATGTCCACTTCTTTGATGCATATTTTTATCTTAACTTGCTCATATAAATCATTCATTTCACTTCCATAGGTCTCATCATGACTCATGAGTATGAATTCGATTTTCAACTCACTTATGTCTACATTCCTAATATCTCCCTTGAGCCCAACACAACTGGCAATCATGTCTGTGGGTTCAATAATCTAGAAACTCGTCACTTCCATGAAGGACGTATTGTTGACACACCTCTACTATACCAAGAAGGTATCAATACCTCTTTCCGAACTATAGGACTAGAAGGTCTTCTCGGAATTAACAAGAAAATCTGTCCACGGTTTGTGTTGGAATTCTTTCGTCAAGTTGAACTAGTTCGTAACTAGGATAGATCTCTATCACTATGGTTTTGGATCAAAAACCAAAATTATTTCTTAACTCTTGGGCAATTTGCTCACATTCTCCGAATTACAAATCATGGACAATGTGCCTTCACTGAAGATTGGTCTCTTGATTCTCTCTTCAACTACCGTGAAGAAAATAGTCCATATTGTTTACACATACCTTCCCCTCAAGAATTAACTCGCATGTTATGCAAACCTCGATCCAATTACTCTGATCCAAACATAATCTATACACGTGATATCCGAGATGATCTTAAAACTCTCGCAGTCTTTCTACGTGAAAATGTTTGGAGTCTTAGGGTTAATCGAGAAATTCTTCCCGCCTATTGTGCTCACATAATATATTTTCTGCTAAACCAACAACCATACAATCTGATACGCTACACGCGTCGTTCGGGGTCAAGGAAACTTCCTTTTCTTCGAGCAAGTTTTATAACACCCTAGGCAGTGAACCTAATCGTTGTAGTGTAGTAATTAGGGTAAGCCACGGGTATTGATATCGTTCTCTAGGGGAATAGGAATGCTAGTAAGGAGTTACTACACTAAGGTTAAGGTTGAGGAAGATTATTTTTTATCTTTTTATGTTTTTTAGAAAATGGAAAGGTACGAATCTCGGGTATTGGATTTGGGGGGTTGGTATTTCTACCGATTACTCTACTATTCTCTAACTATCTAAACTAAGGTTGTGGGAGTCTATGTCTAATTAATGTGTGCTCGTATGATAGTTTAAAGATGTGTTTACTTAGTTTGTATTACTCCTTAATTATCTCCTATTGGTGGTTGAGTGTCACGTCTTATTCTTAGTTGCGTTGTGTGTCTAAAGTTGTAGGGTATGCGTTTCTCCCTAACTCTTTGAACTTACCAAAGGGTCTCGTCTACAAACCCACTAGGGATGATAAACTCCTACTCTAAGGCGCTCTTTGGATGGTTTAGCCTACAACTACTCAGGTAATTATATTCTAAGGTTCACAAAGATGAATCAAGCATTAAGTACACAACGAATGACCTATCGCATTACTAGATCATTAATCAACTAAGATAAGAAACAACCAATCAACATTCAATAATTAAGTTTCATACTTCCTAAGCAAACACACAAATAAATTAGCCGGACATGGAGAACATGCAAGCATACACACAAATAATCAAAGACATAATTGAATTAATGAAGTAAAGACTTATCTTGGTGTAAGATAAGGTTTAAAACCCTAAAATACTGTACAAGACACCTTAGGTTCGGTTTTAGGTTTTTACTCCAAAAGACTCTCCACCAAAGACTGAAAAATTCGGATTCTATATATAAGATTACAATTGCGACGGCGTCACCTTATGTTTAGTGACGCCGTCGTGTCGCCGTCATTAGGGTTTCGTCTTGGCCACGTTAACCTTGCGACGGCGTCACCTTATGTCCGTGACGCCGTCCTCTTTAGCTTCTGACGTCGTCTGGATTGCATCTAGGCCGTCTGAGTAGCGACGGCCTACTCTTTTACAACTGGACGTCGTCGCTTGAAAATACGAGTTTTGGGTTCTGGCCCGTCACAAAAATCTTGGGACGACGTCGCCAATAGCACCTGACGCCGTCGCCTTCTATTTTCAGCAGCTGTGAGTGTCTTGATTCTGACTTTGGCCATTTTCTTCATATATTCGCGCCTTTTCGTCCAAATAAGTGCCATTCCAGCATTTTGCCTTCAAGAGACCTAAAAAGTGAAAAGAAACGATATTAAGCAATAACGGATACAAAAGTGATCAAATAAGGACTTAAACGACCCCTCAAAATGGTACCTTTTAAAACCTTATCACAATCTCGCCTATTTCTTCGCAAGGCGAATTGCAAACCTTCAAGGCAAGAAGAACAAGCTAATCCCATATGGAATGTTCATGACACGCCTTTATCATCACATCATGTTAGGAATTGGAAATTCTATAAGTGAAGCATCGGTCACCCCAAATATAATCTAGCTTAAGTTAGCTCGTAGAAATATCGTTTATTATATTATTTGTTAGTTAGTTATTAGCATAGTGTAGTCTAGTGCAACACCGTGGAGGAAGGACGGGTCTTTACCAATTGTATGCCTGATCCACTGCCCGAAGGAGGGCGTGATACTTTGTATAAATAGCCCTCTCCCCCACAAAGGAGAGGGTTGGATGTTCATTTGGAATCTAACCTTCTATGTGTTTCTCTCACTAGAACATCTTTCATTCTCTCTCTAAACCTTGTATACGCCTAACATGATTGTGGTTTAATGTGATTGTGAAATCCTATATGTTACAATTGGTATCAAGAGCCATGGTTTGATCACTCATCTTTCATGCTCTTTGTTTTGGTGGATTTCATAAGGTTTTTGGGGTTATAAGTGTTTAGAAGAGTTTGAATCATTAAGTTAATTTCTAGTGTTAAAGTTTGAATTTTGATTGTACTTTTATGTTTAGGATCATCATATGTGTTTAGGTTTTAAATTGGTAGGCTTGAATCATCGTGGTTGGGTTGTTTTTGATTGATAAAGTGGTTATATTTGAAAACTGTATGAAGCGAGTTGAGCCACGAAGTTGAGTTTCTAGGAAGCGGGTTGGTTTATGCGACTTGGCTATTAAGCGAGTTGACTGTTTAAGCGACTTGGCTATTAAGCGAGTTGTATTGGCAGCAAGTTGGGTTATGCGACTTGGTTGTTAAGCGAGTTGTCTCTGTATGCGACTTGGCTATTTAGCGAGTGGACTCTTTATGCGACTTGAGTTTTAAGCGAGTTGTTTCTTTAAGCGACTTGAGTTTTAAGCGACTTGTCTTTTAAGCGAGTTGACTGTTTAGCGAGTTGATACCAAAGCGAGTTGGCTGTTTAGAGACTTGTCTATTGAGACTTATCACTTCTTCGTGCTACATTTTTACGGTTGTTCTTTTGGTTTAGTAAAATCCCGTGAAAGAATCATTTCCCGGTTTAATCAATGAATAATAAAATCCCGTAAATTCTGACACTCATGGATTATACCACTAATCCATTAATTTCCAATGTGCTCAAACTATATGACTCAGTGGACTGCAAACCAAGTACGTACTACTCAGAAAGCCTTACCTTAACAGATTCAATCAATGATGATCAAAACACCTCGTACTTTGAGTCAAATCCCAAGAAATTACACCAGCTCATGCTGCAAAATGCCTTGCAAATGGAATGCAACATTGAGCCCTATCAACAACTTCATTTGCATCTCATACAGCTGTTATCCACAACTGGGGATCGAAAATGTAGTGCCCTTTTCTGCCAGGACTTACCTACACTGACAAGAACCTTGTTGCTGAACTTAGAACAACTGAAGCTTCAAATTGCCAAAAATAAGGTATTAAAGGATGATTCCAATGCTGCACTTCAGGTAATCCACAACCAATTTCAGCCATTTATCAATGGGGATTATTCCACAGACTTCGATCAACACGTGACTGGAATTTCCTTCAAGAAACATACTGGAATGGAAATTCATGAGTTCATCAATACATTTAACCAACTTATGGATAATGTGGAAGAGTACATTAAGAAAGCTGCTCAAGAGGATGATAATTTGAATGAGTGTCAAGTGAAATTAAGTGAATGTTGTGATAAGTCGGGTATTGATTCATTTGAAAGGTCGGGTGATGCTGAATGCAGAATATTAGATACAACAAAGGAGGATGAAACCGGTTGTACTGAATACAGAGACTCAGAGTCAGATAAGCTTGAAACAGCCTGCAGTTCAGTGACTCTTGTTATGCACAATGTGAATGCAGATATCATACCGAAAAATGAACAGATGTCATGTGATGAGGTACCATTAACTGATCAACATAATGCTTCTGCTAATGTACCTAAACAAAATGATCCTAATTCTGAACATGATATTGATAAATGTTTCTTGGTTGAGTCTGAGCCCGGAATCTTCAAAACAAATGAAATGGTTGAAAAAAGGGTTTTGGATGAACTTTCAAACAAATACTCAATTCTTGAAAAACATTGTATTTCCTTAGAAATTTCAATACAACAAAGAGAAGAAATTTTTCTAGCTACAAAACCTTGCATAAATTCGGAATTCCCAGAATTTCGAGAATTCTTTGAAATTAATCAGTTAAAAACCCAGATTCAGGACAAAGACTCAACCATATGCATTCTGAAAATACAAATCTCAGATCTGCATAAGAAATATTATAAAGGGATGAACAATCTTAACTATGAGGTGAGTGATCTGATTAAATCTAGGAATGACGAATTAGCTTTATGTGTGACTAAGTTATTAAGGGAAAATGAGTCCTTAAGGAAGAACTTATTAGAGAGCAATTCTAAGCTGTTAGATCAAACAAACTCCTTTTTGGCAGACATTGATGCCCTCAAAGCCCAAATTCAGGATAAAAGCTTCACCATTGTTGCCTTAAAAAATGAGCATAGGAAAACCATTGGAAATAGAGTGAACACTAAGTTTACAAAACCATCGACCTTGGGGAAGCCAATTGCACTTAACAATACAGTACGACCTGTAGTTAGGCAGCCAAATGCATTTAAGACAGAAAGATTCAAATCCTCTAAATCTAAGCTTGCCTCCCAAGTTGATGAGAATATAGTTTTGTCAAAACCAGTCACTTCACTAATCCATTCAGATATGATGAATAACAATCCATAGCTGAATGTTCAAAATTCTAAGTTCAGGAATATAAGGAGCTCATCTAGTCCATATAAGATGCATCAAATGGCTGACAAATCCCCTAAGAAACAAATTAATTGCAAATGGACCAATGCTCAGAACTGGGATTTGGCTTCATCTAACTATCCTAGCAGTTGTTTTTAGTGGATTCCTACTGGTAGACTATTTAAGTTCACAGGTACCAAACGGACTTACTCACCTAGATCTTGTCTTAAGTGGATGCCTACTGGTAAAATCTTCAAGAATGTTGGACTTAAAGGGATTTCTGTTAATGATACTCCTAGACCTGACTGTACAACATCAAAAAATAAGGATACACCTGTCACTAACCCATCTATTTGCAATACTACATGTGCTATTAGTGCAAAGTGTCCTCAGTCTTTTTCAGGTACAATGCTCAATTCATTCAAGAACATCATGACCTGGTTTCCAACAGAAATGAAGAATGCTCACTCTGGGATTGTAGCTTGTCAGAATTGATGTACCTCGTACTCTAACTCCTGATCCCCTCTATTCAGGACTCGTTCTCATTAACTCTTGTACAAATTTTTATACATTCCAAAAAAAAAATATTATTTTGTTTAAATTAATTTATTAATTATTACACTCGTTTTTACAAATTTTTGTCATCGATAACATCTACGGTCCTAGAAATGTCATTTAACAATGACACGGGGCTTTAGATGAAGTTCGAACAGAGTCTTTATAATCTTTTGTGTTACTCTTCTTAACAATCACATACTTAAGTTATCATAGACCCACTGTCAAGTTACTGAATCAATCAATGATTACCTTTTATCTCGTATCATTGATTGAGGGGGAGAATTGTGCACCTTCATTTGTTATTTAGTACTTGGGTTTGATTAATCATGATCATTTAGGTTGCATGTATCTGCATTCTTAATTGTGTGGTCTAGCTGTTACACGCTATGTGGTGTTATTTTATGATTCTTGGTGTGACATAAGTTGTTTAACTGTATGGATTCTGAGCTGATATGATTGTCTCTTTAGCTAAGCAATTTTTTTAGGATTTTACAATATGCGAGTTGCTATTATTTGGTTCCTGCGAGTTGACATATTGCGAGTTGACCAAACTAGTTGACGCATGCGTGCTGCCCTTTAGTTATAGTATGCGAGTTGCTATGTATAGGGACTAAAAGTGTCAACCCGCTATAACTGTATACTTATGTATGCGTGTTATGTCTTGGTCAAATCAAAACACACTTGGTCAAACTTCTCGTTCAAAATAACTATTCTCTCTCAACTCTCTTCTAAGCAAGTTAACCTTGTTTGATTGTGTGGTATGCTTTCTTGGCATCTGATCTTAGTTTTCATATCTTTATCGTGATTTGTACTCGAACCCTGTCTCATTTTGAATTCATCATGTAGATTGTGTCCTTTCTCTCTCATCTCAATCAATATTCACCGACCATAGGTTTGTATGTTTTTTATTAATGATATTGAATGTAGTTTTTGATGCAATTAAATAGGGGTGTTTACATCATGTTATGTGTTGGGATTGATGATTTGATTGGCTTATTTTGTTGATGTGTGTTGAGGTTGATTATGTCTCGTATAAAATGGTTATTGGATTTGTTTTGGTTGTTGCTTTAGTTTGTTGTATAATGATCCCTTTAGGCGTGCGACTTAACCGAGTGTTTATTATCATGTGTTTTGGTTATGTGGTTGGTTAATTGGGTCGAATTATCTTGTGTTCTTCTAAGCGAGTTACCCATGGATGCTTATATGCGAGTTGCCTTGGAATATTCTTTATAGTGAGTTCCCCTTAGTTGATTTAATGCGAGTTGTCATATGCGACTTGCCTCATTATTTGATGTATGCGTGTTGACCAGCTTCTTTTGACCAAAGCGTGTTGATGTATGCGAGTTGCCATATGCGACTTACCTCATACTTTTGATGTATGCGTGTTAATGTTTAAATGTTTATTATGCGTGTTGAGGTACGCGTGTTGATTTAATTCTTGTTTCATAGCGAGTTGCTTCATGCGTGTTAACATTTTTTTCATATGCGAGATAAGCTATGCGAGTTGTTAATTTTTAGTGTGATATTTCCTTATTGATGTCCTCTCGCAAATTATCATGCATTCATATGTCCCCGCATACTGTATCTCTGTAGCCTTTATGTTTCAGCTCATGTGCTTATGATATGAGGTCACTAAGTGGTCATATTAGATAACCTTGTCTTAACTTAACAATTTTTCTGGATATTGTTGTTGGTGAATGTGTAATTTTCAGATTTCAATGACTGACACCACATCCTCTGATATACTTGCTGCCACTGCACCAACTGTTACTCTAACTGACAACGAATTACTTCCACGTACGGAATGGGTTTCAATTTCTAAGAGCAACTGCTATGTAGATGTGGATAGAGGGAAAAAAAATCCAACTTACCGACTGGCTATCGACATCTTGAAGGACACCAACTTCTTTAATGCCTTAACCAAGCGCTGCACAATTCCCTCCATTTATCTTTAGCAGTTCTGGAAAACTGTTACGTATGATAAGATATCTGCTACATACTCATGTAAACTTGAAGACAAATGGTATAACATCTCAGTTGAAACACTCTGGGATGCTCTTCAGATCACACCAAGAGACTCTTCCAACAATTTCATCACTCCACCCTCCACTTAAGAAATTTTAGACTTTGTCGATGAAGTGGGATACCCGGAAAGACTAACAAAGATTTTATCACTCATCAATGCCGAAATTTATCAACCATGGAGATCAATCATTACGATTCTCAATCTATGTCTAACCGGAAAAATGTCAGGGACAGACAGAGTACGAGCTCCCATATTGCAAATACTGTGGGGAATAGTCAAAGGGAAAAATATTGACTTCGCTGAACTTATTTGGGAAGAATTCATCTTGTCCTTAGACACATTTATCACCGATAGAATTAACTCTGAGAATAAAGTCAAAGGAAGAAAAGGTATTGGTAAACGAGTGATTCCCAACATCAGGTTCTCAAAACTCATCATCTATCATCTGCAACAAACTCACCAGTTCAACTCTCGAAGCAAGTCAGCCCTGCATGAAGCCAGCGATGAATTCATCCTTGGCAATATAAAATATATTGCCAGAGGACATGACAAGGAGATCTTTGGAATTCCTGTTCCTGAAGCTTTGATTACTGAAAGAATCAAGAATGCAGATTATTTCAAGAGATATGTAAAGAAAGCCTCTACCTCAATTGCTGATGTCTCTCCTAAGTCTACTACCACACAAACAAAATCAATACAATCAGAGTCTACCTACGCAAATCTTCCTAAGAAAAAGAAGAGACCTGATAGCTCTGTATCTTCTATCTCTTCATCTCAGAAACAAAAGAAGAGAAGGAAAGACTCTGGCAAGGATAAAGATGATGAAACAAGGGTTCCACAGGGAGAGATGCATTTGATAGATGAAGACGAAGATGCATTGCAACAAGGAATTCAACAAAGCCTGGATAGTCTGAACGTGTCTCAAAGACCACCAGTGGGAGGGGTTGTGATAAGAGAACTAGAGCCAGCTCCACGACAAATCAATCCTGCCACACAAGACAAAGGTAAAGGAATTGCTGGAGGAGAAGCAGAACAAGCCACTTAAAAGCTACTAACCTTCTCTTCACCACCTCCTAAAACAACTACCCAGTTGAACTCAAGAAAAGAGATGTTGAATCATCCTCTGCATAAGTACAATCTGGGGTGGAAAAAGATGTGGCAGATACATCGGTTGAAACCCCTGCTTCCAGTGATACACATGCAGAAAGCCATGAGACAGCTCCCTTTACTGAAGAGGTTCATGTGCTTGAAACAGAGTCTGTACATATGGACATCAATAGGTATGATATGGAAGTTGGGGGAAATGAAGATTCGTTGTCATCACTTAAAACTCTTGAACCTGATTTTACTTACGGTGACCAATTCTTAAAAGATGGACCCTCAAACATCGAGTCAGACAAGCAAACTAATGAAAAGGAAGAAGTTCAGTCCATGTTCTTAGTCCTTATTCAACAAGACTCTTCAACCATTCCTCTGATGTCTGCTCCAATGGTCTTCACTGCTGCTACAACTCCATCAATCACACCTCCACCCAAACCTGCTCATACAACCACACTTCCACCACCCGAACCTGCGAAAAATTCATTACCTGTTGTCACAATCAGTGACGCTGTCACTCCACCTGCCTCACCATCTCCTGTCAAAACAACTGAGCAATTGCTCGAAGAGGCCATGATACGTATTGCAACCATTGAGAAGCACTTTCCTATCTCTGTCAATAATCTTGATCGTCGTGTCAAAAAGCTGGAGAATCTAAACTTCGATGAAGTTGTAACAAGTGCAATAGAATCAGAAGTAAAGGATACGGTTGAATGGGCAATGAAGGCTCCATTACTTCAGCGATTTAAAGACTTGCCAATATCTGACATGAGATCAGCTCTCTCAGAAAGGATGTATGAATTACATAATAATCCTTAACGATTTGCATAACAGTCCTTTATTCTTGCAGTACTTTGATGAGTGAGCAGTACTTTTACTTTATTCATTAAGCAGTACTTTGACTTTATTCATTAAGCAGTACTTTGACTTGCAGTACTTTGACTTTCAGCAGCACTTTGACTTTATATCCCAACAATCCTCCCCTAACTTGAATTCTACTTGCTTGACTTCAAGTTTCTTTGTATCTTTAACTTTAACATCTTTGTCAAGGAAAGATTGTGTCTTTATCTTCAGATTTGTCTTTTACTCACTGTGCTTGTATTATCATCATCAAAGTAGTCTTTATAAGCAATCCTTTTCAGCAATCATTATCAGCAATCTTCATCTTTTCAGCTACTCAGCAACATATGGCAAATTGTACATCATATCATAAAGTTTCAGTCTATTCTCATCACTTCCAGGTGTGTTAACTCTTGTGAGAGGTGAATCATTGAAAATTTAATGGATTTTGATGTCTCTTCACCAAAGCCATTAACTCTGGAGTAGCCAATGTTTAAGTGTGTAAAACCATGGTACATTGATAACCATATGATTTTTAGCAAATCATCAGCTATCAACGGATTTGTTTTGTCTTTACCAAAAGTCGTACCCTTTTGGACTAGTTAGTTCTTGCTACCACGGTGAACTAATTACCATATAAATGGTTTTTCCACAGCCTTTACCACAAGCCATTTTCTTGTGGGCTAGCCAACTCTTCATTTATGAGAACATGGTGAGTTGAATACCATACAACTTATTGGCAAGTTGTCAACCATCCAACGGATTTGAGATATCTTTACCAGAGCCGTTTGCTCATGGATTAGCCAGTCCTTACAAACATGGTGAACTGATAACCATTTGTTTTAGTGCAGAGCACCTTTTTCAAATAAAAACATCTCAAAAACCATTTATTGCTGATATCTTGTGCTTCAAAAAATATTTTGCACTTTACAAAAATTGCTTATTTATTTTCATTAAAAGACTTTTACTGGTTTTAAGCTGCAAGCAGTACTTGTAAGCTATTGGATTTCACATACACATTAAACCACAACCATAAGAGGCGTACACAAGATGTTTTAGAGAGAGAAAGTTAGAGGTTTAGGGAACTTAGTGAGAGAAAATGAAAGTTATTATTATAAGCTCCAACTCTCTACCTTGGGAGGTAGAGAGTATTTATAGTCTTACATAAAACGCCACACAACGGGCTGTGGATCAGGCATACAGTGGGTAAAGACCCGTCCGTCCTCCACGGTGTTACTTAACTAAATGCTACTTAACGTAAAATAACTACGACTACGAGCTTTCTAACGATTACATATTCTTGAGGTAACCGACTCTTTAATACCTAATTCATCGTAAATC